>JAEQBA010001633.1:0-272409 GCA_019434445.1 Phalangium opilio | reverse complement strand
TCAGAAGTGGGATTCGAACCCACGCCCTCATACGAGGACCAGAATACACAGATTCACATCGTGAAAGAAGGAAACTAAGTCCCTTGAGTCTGGCGCCTTAGACCGCTCGGCCATCCTGACGTGGTTTTATGTAATTAGGACGTTTTATAAATTACATTTCTCCTAGTTAATTTCATAAAACATATCATGTCAGAAGTGGGATTCGAACCCACGCCCTCATAGAGACCCGAATACACAGATTCACATCGTGAAAGAAGGAAACTAAGTCCCTTGAGTCTGGCGCCTTAGACCGCTCGGCCACCCTGACGTGGTGTTATGCAATTTGGACGTTTTATAAATTACATCTCTTCCAGTTATTTCATAAAACATATCGTGTCAGAAGTGGGATTCGAACCCACGCCCTCATACGAGGACCAGAATACACAGATTCACATCGAGAACGAAGGAAACTAAGCCCCTTGAGTCTGGCGCCTTAGACCGCTCGTTTATCCTGACGTGGTTTTATGTAATTTGGACGTTTTATAAATTACATCTCTTCCAGTTAATTTCATAAAACATATCATGTCAGAAGTGGGATTCGAACCCACGCCCTCATACGAGGACCAGAATACACAGATTCACATCGAGAACGAAGGAAACTAAGCCCCTTGAGTCTGGCGCCTTAGACCGCTCGTTTATCCTGACGTGTGTTATTATGCATTTTGGCGTTTTATAAATTACATCTCTTCCAGTTCATTTCATAAAACATATCATGTCAGAAGTGGGATTCGAACCCACGCCCTCATACGAGGACCAGAATACACAGATTCACATCGTGAAAGAGGAAACTAAGTCCCTTGAGTCTGGCGCCTTAGACCGCTCGGCCATCCTGACGTGGTGTTATGCAATTTGGACGTTTTATAAATTACATCTCTTCCAGTTAATTTCATAAAATATATCGTGTCAGAAGTGGATTCGAACCCACGCCCTCATACGAGGACCAGAATACACAGATTCACATCGAGAACGAAGGAAACTAAGCCCCTTGAGTCTGGCGCCTTAGACCGCTCGTTTATCCTGACGTGGTGTTATGCAATTTGGACGTTTTATAAATTACATCTCTTCCAGTTCATTTCATAAAACATATCATGTCAGAAGTGGGATTCGAACCCACGCCCTCATACGAGGACCAGAATACACATTCACATCGAGAACGAAGGAAACTAAGCCCCTTGAGTCTGGCGCCTTAGACCGCTCGTTTATCCTGACGTGGTGTTATGCAATTTGGGCGTTTTATAAATTACATCTCTTCCAGTTCATTTCATAAAACATATCATGTCAGAAGTGGGATTCGAACCCACGCCCTCATACGAGGACCAGAATACACAGATTCACATCGTGAACGGAAACTAAGTCCCTTGAGTCTGGCGCCTTAGACCGCTCGGCCATCCTGACGTGGTGTTATGCAATTTGGACGTTTTATAAATTACATCTCTTCCAGTTATTTCATAAAACATATCATGTCAGAAGTGGGATTCGAACCCACGCCCTCATACGAGGACCAGAATACACAGATTCACATCGTGAAAAAAGGAAACTAAGTCCCTTGAGTCTGGCGCCTTAGACCGCTCGGCCATCCTGACGTGGTTTTATGTAATTTGGACGTTTTATAAATTACATCTCTCCAGTTATTTTCATAAACAGATCATGTCAGAAGTGGGATTCGAACCCACGCCCTCATACGAGGACCAGAATACACAGATTCACATCGTGAAAGAAGGAAACTAAGTCCCATGAGTCTGGCGCCTTAGACCGCTCGGCCATCCTGACGTGGTGTTATGCAATTTGGACGTTTTATAAATTACATCTCTTCCAGTTATTTTCATAAAACATATCGTTTCAGAAGTGAGATTCGAACCCACGCCCTCATACGAGGACCAGAATACACAGATTCACATCGAGAACGAAGGAAACTAAGCCCCTTGAGTCTGGCGCCTTAGACCGCTCGTTTATCCTGACGTGGTGTTATGCAATTTGGGCGTTTTATAAATTACATCTCTTCCAGTTCATTTCATAAAACATATCATGTCAGAAGTGGGATTCGAACCCACGCCCTCATACGAGGACCAGAATACACAGATTCACATCGTGAAAAAAGAAACTAAGTCCCTTGAGTCTGGCGCCTTAGACCGCTCGGCCATCCTGACGTGGTGTTATGCAATTTGGACGTTTTATAAATTACATCTCTTCCAGTTAATTTCATAAAACATATCGTGTCAGAAGTGGGATTCGAACCCACGCCCTCATACGAGGACCAGAATACACAGATTCACATCGTGAAAGAAGAAACTAAGCCCCTTGAGTCTGGCGCCTTAGACCGCTCGTTTATCCTGACGTGGTTTTATGTAATTTGGACGTTTTATAAATTACATTCTCTCCAGTTAATTTCATAAAACATATCATGTCAGAAGTGGGATTCGAACCCACGCCCTCATACGAGGACCAGAATACACAGATTCACATCGTGAAAGAAGGAAACTAAGTCCCTTGAGTCCTGCGCCTTAGACCGCTCGGCCATCCTGACGTGGTTTTATGCAATTTGGACGTTTTATAAATTACATCTCTTCCAGTTATTTTTATAAAACATATCGTTTTAGAAGTGAGATTCGAACCCAGAATACACAGATTCACATCAAGAACGAAGGAAACTAAGCCCCTTGAGTCTGGCGCCTTAGACCGCTCGTTTAACCTGACGTGGTGTTATTAAATTTGGGCGTTTTATAAATTACATATCTTCCAGTTCATTTCATAAAACATATCATGTCAGAAGTGGGATTCGAACCCACGCCCTCATACGAGGACCAGAATACAAAGATTCACATCGTGAAAGAATGAAACTAAGTTCCTTGAGTCTGGCGCCTTAGACCGCTCGTTTATCCTGACGTGGTTTTCTGCAATTTGGGCGTTTTATAAATTACATCTCTTCCAGTTCATTTCATAAAACATATCATGTCAGAAGTGGGATTCGAACCCACGCCCTCATACGAGGACCAGAATACAAGATTCACATCGTGAAAGAAGGAAACTAAGTCCCTTGAGTCTGGCGCCTTAGACCGCTCGGCCATCCTGACGTGGTTTATGTAATTAGGACGTTTTATAAATTACATTTCTCCTAGTTAATTTCATAAAACATATCATGTCAGAAGTGGGATTCGAACCCACGCCCTCATACGAGGACCCGAATACACAGATTCACATCGTGAAAGAAGGAAACTAAGTCCCTTGAGTCTGGCGCCTTAGACCGCTCGGCCACCCTGACGTGGTGTTATGCAATTTGGACGTTTTATAAATTACATCTCTTCCAGTTATTTTCATAAAACATATCGTTTTAGAAGTGAGATTCGAACCCACGCCCTCATACGAGGACCAGAATACACAGATTCACATCGAGAACGAAGGAAACTAAGCCCCTTGAGTCTGGCGCCTTAGACCGCTCGTTTATCCTGACGTGGTGTTATGCAATTTGGGCGTTTTATAAATTACATCTCTTCCAGTTCATTTCATAAAACATATCATGTCAGAAGTGGGATTCGAACCCACGCCCTCATACGAGGACCAGAATACACAGATTCACATCGTGAAATAAGGAAACTAAGTCCCTTGAGTCTGGCGCCTTAGACCGCTCGGCCATCCTGACGTGGTGTTATGCAATTTGGACGTTTTATAAATTACATCTCTTCCAGTTAATTTCATAAAATATATGGTGTCAGAAGAGGGATTCGAACCCACGCCCTCATACGAGGACCAGAATACACAGATTCACATCGTGAAAAAGGAAACTAAGTTCCTTGAGTCTGGCGCCTTAGACCGCTCGGCCACCCTGACGTGGTGTTTTACAATTTGGGCGTTTTATAAATTACATCTCTTCCAGTTCATTTCATAAAACATATCATGTCAGAAGTGGAATTCGAACCCACGCCCTCATACGAGGACCAGAATACACAGATTCACATCGTGAAAGAAGGAAACTAAGTCCCTTGAGTCCTGCGCCTTAGATCGCTCGGCCATCCTGACGTGGTTTTAAGTTATTTTGACGTTTTATAAATTACATCTCTTCCAGTTATTTTTATAAAACATATCGTTTTAGAAGTGAGATTCGAACCCAGAATACACAGATTCACATCGAGAACGAAGGAAACTAAGCCCCTTGAGTCTGGCGCCTTAGACCGCTCGTTTATCCTGACGTGGTGTTATGCAATTTGGGCGTTTTATAAATTACATCTCTTCCAGTTCATTTCATAAAACATATCATGTCAGAAGTGGGATTCGAACCCACGCCCTCATACGAGGACCAGAATACACAGATTCACATCGTGAAACAAGGAAACTAAGTCCCTTGAGTCTGGCGCCTTAGACCGCTCGGCCATCCTGACGTGGTGTTATGCAATTTGGACGTTTTATAAATTACATCTCTTCCAGTTAATTTCATAAAATATATCGTGTCAGAAGAGGGATTCGAACCCACGCCCTCATACGAGGACCAGAATACACAGATTCACATCGTGAAAGAAGGAAACTAAGTTCCTTGAGTCTGGCGCCTTAGACCGCTCGGCCATCCTGACGTGGTTTTAAGTAATTTTGACGTTTTATAAATTACATCTCTTCCAGTTATTTTTATAAAACATATCGTTTTAGAAGTGAGATTCGAACCCAGAATACACAGATTCACATCAAGAACGAAGGAAACTAAGTCCCTTGAGTCTGGCGCCTTAGACCGCTCGGCCATCCTGACGTGGTTTTATGTAATTAGGACGTTTTATAAATTACATTTCTCCTAGTTAATTTCATAAAACATATCATGTCAGAAGTGGGATTCGAACCCACGCCCTCACACTAGGACCCGAATACACAGATTCACATCGTGAAAGAAGGGAACTAAGTCCCTTGAGTCTGGCGCCTTAGACCGCTCGTTTATCCTGACGTGGTGTTCTGCAATTTGGGCGTTTTGTAAATTACATCTCTTCCAGTTCATTTCATAAAACATATCATTTCAGAAGTGGGATTCGAACCCACGCCCTCATACGAGGACCAGAATACAAAGATTCACATCGTGAAAGAAGGAAACTAAGTCCCTTGAGTCTGGCGCCTTAGACCGCTCGCCATCCTGACGTGGTTTTATGTAATTAGGACGTTTTATAAATTACATTTCTCCTAGTTAATTTCATAAAACATATCATGTCAGAAGTGGGATTCGAACCCACGCCCTCATACGAGGACCAGAATACACAGATTCACATCGTGAAAGAAGGAAACTAAGTCCCTTGAGTCTGGCGCCTTAGACCGCTCGGCCACCCTGACGTGGTGTTATGCAATTTGGACGTTTTATAAATTACATCTCTTCCAGTTATTTTCATAAAACATATCGTTTTAGAAGTGAGATTCGAACCCACGCCCTCATACGAGGACCAGAATACACAGATTCACATCGAGAACGAAGGAAACTAAGCCCCTTGAGTCTGGCGCCTTAGACCGCTCGTTTATCCTGACGTGGTTTTATGTAATTAGGACGTTTTATAAATTACATTTCTCCCAGTTAATTTCATAAAACATATCATGTCAGAAGTGGGATTCGAACCCACGCCCTCATACGAGGACCAGAATACACAGATTCACATCGAGAACGAAGGAAACTAAGCCCCTTGAGTCTGGCGCCTTAGACCGCTCGTTTATCCTGACGTGGTGTTATGCAATTTGGGCGTTTTATAAATTACATCTCTTCCAGTTCATTTCATAAAACATATCATGTCAGAAGTGGGATTCGAACCCACGCCCTCATACGAGGACCAGAATACACAGATTCACATCGTGAAACAAGGAAACTAAGTCCCTTGAGTCTGGCGCCTTAGACCGCTCGGCCATCCTGACGTGGTGTTATGCAATTTGGACGTTTTATAAATTACATCTCTTCCAGTTAATTTCATAAAATATATGGTGTCAGAAGAGGGATTCGAACCCACGCCCTCATACGAGGACCAGAATACACAGATTCACATCGTGAAAGAAGGAAACTAAGTTCCTTGAGTCTGGCGCCTTAGACCGCTCGGCCATCCTGACGTGGTGTTTTACAATTTGGGCGTTTTATAAATTACATCTCTTCCAGTTCATTTCATAAAACATATCATGTCAGAAGTGGAATTCGAACCCACGCCCTCATACGAGGACCAGAATACACAGATTCACATCGTGAAAGAAGGAAACTAAGTCCCTTGAGTCCTGCGCCTTAGATCGCTCGGCCATCCTGACGTGGTTTTAAGTTATTTTGACGTTTTATAAATTACATCTCTTCCAGTTATTTTTATAAAACATATCGTTTTAGAAGTGAGATTCGAACCCAGAATACACAGATTCACATCAAGAACGAAGGAAACTAAGTCCCTTGAGTCTGGCGCCTTAGACCGCTCGGCCATCCTGACGTGGTTTTATGTAATTAGGACGTTTTATAAATTACATTTCTCCTAGTTAATTTCATAAAACATATCATGTCAGAAGTGGGATTCGAACCCACGCCCTCATACGAGGACCAGAATACACAGATTCACATCGTGAAAGAAGGAAACTAAGTCCCTTGAGTCTGGCGCCTTAGACCGCTCGTTTATCCTGACGTGGTGTTATGCAATTTGGGCGTTTTATAAATTACATCTCTTCCAGTTCATTTCATAAAACATATCATGTCAGAAGTGGGATTCGAACCCACGCCCTCATACGAGGACCAGAATACACAGATTCACATCGTGAACGAAGGAAACTAAGTCCCTTGAGTCTGGCGCCTTAGACCGCTCGTTTATCCTGACGTGGTTTTATGTAATTAGGACGTTTTATAAATTACATTTCTCCCAGTTAATTTCATAAAACATATCATGTCAGAAGTGGGATTCGAACCCACGCCCTCATACGAGGACCAGAATACACAGATTCACATCGAGAACGAAGGAAACTAAGCCCCTTGAGTCTGGCGCCTTAGACCGCTCGTTTATCCTGACGTGGTGTTATGCAATTTGGGCGTTTTATAAATTACATCTCTTCCAGTTCATTTCATAAAACATATCATGTCAGAAGTGGGATTCGAACCCACGCCCTCATACGAGGACCAGAATACACAGATTCACATCGTGAAAGAAGGAAACTAAGTCCCTTGAGTCTGGCGCCTTAGACCGCTCGGCCACCCTGACGTGGTGTTTTACAATTTGGGCGTTTTATAAATTACATCTCTTCCAGTTCATTTCATAAAACATATCATGTCAGAAGTGGGATTCGAACCCACGCCCTCATACGAGGACCAGAATACACAGATTCACATCGTGAAAGAAGGAAACTAAGTCCCTCGAGTCCTGCGCCTTAGATCGCTCGGCCATCCTGACGTGGTTTTAAGTAATTTTGACGTTTTATAAATTACATCTCTTCCAGTTATTTTTATAAAACATATCGTTTTAGAAGTGAGATTCGAACCCAGAATACACAGATTCACATCAAGAACGAAGGAAACTAAGCCCCTTGAGTCTGGCGCCTTAGACCGCTCGTTTATCCTGACGTGGTGTTATGCAATTTGGGCGTTTTATAAATTACATATTTTCCAGTTCATTTCATAAAACATATCATGTCAGAAGAGGGATTCGAACCCACGCCCTCATACGAGGACCAGAATACAAAGATTCACATCGTGAAAGAAGGAAAGTAAGTCCCTTGAGTCTGGCGCCTTAGACCGCTCGGCCATCCTGACGTGGTGTTATGCAATTTGGACGTTTTATAAATTACATCTCTTCCAGTTATTTTCATAAAACATATCATGTCAGAAGTGGGATTCGAACCCACGCCCTCATACTAGGACCCGAATACACAGATTCACATCGTGAAAGAAGGAAACTAAGTCCCTTGAGTCTGGCGCCTTAGACCGCTCGGCCACCCTGACGTGGTGTTATGCAATTTGGACGTTTTATAAATTACATCTCTTCCAGTTATATTTATAAAACATATCGTTTTAGAAGTGAGATTCGAACCCAGAATACACAGATTCACATCAAGAACGAAGGAAACTAAGCCCCTTGAGTCTGGCGCCTTAGACCGCTCGTTTATCCTGACGTGGTGTTATGCAATTTGGGCGTTTTATAAATTACATATCTTCCAGTTCATTTCATAAAACATATCATGTCAGAAGAGGGATTCGAACCCACGCCCTCATACGAGGACCAGAATACAAAGATTCACATCGTGAAAGAAGGAAAGTAAGCCCCTTGAGTCTGGCGCCTTAGACCGCTCGGCCATCCTGACGTGGTGTTATGCAATTTGGACGTTTTATAAATTACATCTCTTCCAGTTATTTTCATAAAACATATCATGTCAGAAGTGGGATTCGAACCCACGCCCTCATACTAGGACCCGAATACACAGATTCACATCGTGAAAGAAGGAAACTAAGTCCCTTGAGTCTGGCGCCTTAGACCGCTCGGCCACCCTGACGTGGTGTTATGCAATTTGGACGTTTTATAAATTACATCTCTTCCAGTTATATTTATAAAACATATCGTTTTAGAAGTGAGATTCGAACCCAGAATACACAGATTCACATCAAGAACGAAGGAAACTAAGCCCCTTGAGTCTGGCGCCTTAGACCGCTCGTTTATCCTGACGTGGTGTTATGCAATTTGGGCGTTTTATAAATTACATATCTTCCAGTTCATTTCATAAAACATATCATGTCAGAAGAGGGATTCGAACCCACGCCCTCATACGAGGACCAGAATACAAAGATTCACATCGTGAAAGAATGAAACTAAGTTCCTTGAGTCTGGCGCCTTAGACCGCTTGTTTATCCTGACGTGGTGTAATACAATTTGGGCGTTTTATAAATTACATCTCTTCCAGTTCATTTCATAAAACATATCATGTCAGAAGTGGGATTCGAACCCACGCCCTCATACGAGGACCAGAATACAAAGATTCACATCGTGAAAGAAGGAAACTAAGTCCCTTGAGTCTGGCGCCTTAGACCGCTCGGCCATCCTGACGTGGTGTTATGCAATTTGGACGTTTTATAAATTACATCTCTTCCAGTTATTTTCATAAAACATATCATGTCAGAAGTGGGATTCGAACCCACGCCCTCATACTAGGACCCGAATACACAGATTCACATCGTGAAAGAAGGAAACTAAGTCCCTTGAGTCTGGCGCCTTAGACCGCTCGGCCACCCTGACGTGGTGTTATGCAATTTGGACGTTTTATAAATTACATCTCTTCCAGTTATATTTATAAAACATATCGTTTTAGAAGTGAGATTCGAACCCAGAATACACAGATTCACATCAAGAACGAAGGAAACTAAGCCCCTTGAGTCTGGCGCCTTAGACCGCTCGTTTATCCTGACGTGGTGTAATGCAATTTGGGCTTTTTTTAAATTACATCTCTTCCAGTTCATTTCATAAAACATATCATGTCAGAAGTGGGATTCGAACCCACGCCCTCATACGAGGACCAGAATACAAAGATTCACATCGTGAAAGAAGGAAACTAAGTCCCTTGAGTCTGGCGCCTTAGACCGCTTCGCCATCCTGACGTGGTTTTATGTAATTAGGACGTTTTATAAATTACATTTCTCCTAGTTAATTTCATAAAACATATCATGTCAGAAGTGGGATTCGAACCCACGCCCTCATACTAGGACCCGAATACACAGATTCACATCGTGAAAGAAGGAAACTAAGTCCCTTGAGTCTGGCGCCTTAGACCGCTCGGCCACCCTGACGTGGTGTTATGCAATTTGGACGTTTTATAAATTACATCTCTTCCAGTTATTTTCATAAAACATATCGTTTTAGAAGAGAGATTCGAACCCACGCCCTCATACGAGGATCAGAATACACAGATTCACATCGAGAACGAAGGAAACTAAGCCCCTTGAGTCTGGCGCCTTAGACCGCTCGTTTATCCTGACGTGGTGTTATGCAATTTGAGCGTTTTATAAATTACATCTCTTCTAGTTCATTTCATAAAACATATCATGTCAGAAGTGGGATTCGAACCCACGCCCTCATAAGAGGACCAGAATACACAGATTCACATCGTGAAACAAGGAAACTAAGTCCCTTGAGTAAACACGTAAATCGAAATAAAAGTTAAGGCCAAGTTTATTTGTGATCCACAAGTGAAATAGTATGAAAACTACTGTTAGTCGTAAAGCTACCATATCTTCAAATAAGAGGAGCGTATGGAGGGGTGGGTAGATGTTTCATCCGTGTTTTTGCGAAACGACGCAGGAGGGGGTAGTGATCGGAGCAGTCCCAAAAAACAATACTTTTAAAAATTAATTAAAAATAGTTAAGTTATTAAAAGTATCAATATATATATATTTTTGAAAACGTAATTTTAGGTTCTATCTGATTTTAAAATATGAAATCTTTTCATTAGTAGCCAAAACATCAATTCTATCCCTTTAATACTAGACGTGTGCATATACACACATCCTATAAATTAAATTGAATTTTTACCTCTCCGCGTTACGTATGTCACGAACAGGTTCAAATTTCGACGTGCCTGTCTGTCTGTCTAATGTTACACCACAGGGGACCGCGTTCGCAGTTGGAAAATCGGGGTAAATGTGTTCTCAATTTCCGAACCTGAAATTTGGAAAATTGTATTCCACTTATAATGGCTATTACTCCATTGTCTGTCTAACACCACTATCATCTGGTCTTTTGTCCATCCCACATGGACACCAGTCTGTATTCACTGGCTTCTAAATACCACCATCATCCGGTCTTTTGCCCATCCCACATACTGGCTTCTATCTCCATCATCATCGTTAAGGTTAAGACATAAGCGACGATCGGCTAGGGTTACGAGAAGCGTCTAGCCTCCCAATGGTGCGGTCTTTTTCCAAAGGTTCACGCAATTGCGATGTTCTTATCAACAGCTACGATTCGAGTCCTTTATATACTACCTATTTGAGTAAGGCGAAGCAGCAGTCGTATGCTTCATTTCAAACGTCAATATTAGTCAAGTCTCTCAAGAATGATTAATTGTTCTTTTTTAAAACGATGTAACGCTCAATAAGGCGAACATCTAACGAAGAAAATGTTTAATAGTAATTATATTTATTTTAGTATTTAAGATAATCATGTTTCTCAAATTAAAGTTAATACGAAAAGGGTTAAAAAGCAGTCTATGTGATTGTCTGTGTGTGTCCGTCCGTTGTTACACTAGTGCGCCGCTTTAGCAGTTTGTTTTGTGTTGATGTGTAAAGAAATCCTACAGAACCTTAATATTCAATTTTTTCATAATATAAAGTGAATATGTGGAAATAGTTTTCGTATTTACGATGCTTTTAATAGTTTTGCAGCTTTAGAGCTCTGTTTCATTTTGATATTCCAAGGATATTTTCTAATATTATTATTAGAAATGGCTGTTTATATATTACTTAAGCTATACTACATCTGTATATGCAATAATCCTTGCTATAGTGATTACAAAAAGAAAGCTAAGGCCTAGGATCCGTCGGGTAAATTAAGGATTATCAGTAATTAGCTTAGTGAACCAAAGAGGAAGTAATTGAGACCCGAGATTCAGAAAATTATGGGTTTTGATTTTCTTGTCTGTATTGAAGAGACATTAACGGTTCAGAGTGAACCGAAAGTTAAGTACACATTTAAATAAGGTCTAGTTTTTAGAACAGATGTAAGGACCATGGTAGCAATTTGATCATTGAAAGGGCTTATCGTAATTGGGTTGCAGCTTCGGAGTTTTCATTCTTATTGTGGTGCACATTGACTTTCATTGCGTCTAACCACAAATCACCTTTGCTGATAATTAACGTTAAAACCCGCGTTGGCAAACTAAGAATATAAATGAGGTGAAACGAGACAATATTGTTTATATTGCAAAACCAGTTGTGAATGTAGTTATGAGAATACAGGGTTAACAGTTGAGGCGTAGACAACTGGGCCTTTTAAACACATAAAGACTATATCTCTCCCAAAAGTTATGCACTTAATTTCCTGTTTTTTCCTCATTGACTGATTTCATGTGTCCAAGGCACATTCTTATTGGATGTAAAATGTCATCTGCTTTACTATATATTCTCTATGCTTGGAATACTGCTTTAAGCTTAGTTCCCACTTGACCGAAAACACGACGGAAATACTGCGTAAGTACCTCTGCGGTAAAACATCTTCCGCCTAACGTGACCGAAACAGAATTAGTGTTCTACTTTTGAAGCAGAGGCCGACGTAAAATTATTTTCATAACCAATCAAAATTCGTTTCGGGATGAAGTTTCTGCTGACGTCATAATAGGGGAGTTTTTTATCGCCGCTTTGAGTTTTGTTTCAACTCGCCAGTCGCCACTTCCACCTTTGCATGCTATGAATTTTTGAGTTTGAATTCTCTAATCGGATTTGATCGCTTGTCGATATTGCCGTGTTTGTACGAAATAAACCTTTAACTTGAATCTCTGACCTTAATTTGGTAGAAGTAAGCTCCCTAATTAAGATACCCTCAAGGAAAAATCAAAGGCCAAGGCTTAAGTGCCACGTGACTGCCTGCCGACCGCCCCTTTTGGTCTGAATTCGGTCGTATGTGTGAACCAAACTAAAATCTTGCCGTCGAACTTCGAAGGCCTGCGTAAAAGTTATTTTCGGTCAAGAGGGAACCTAGCTTTAATAATTCGTAAATTTTTACATCAAAAACAGATATATGATTCCTTATCTTGGTAAATAAGTTTGTAAGTAGACCTCTTGACTCGGAGAGGTAATATTTTGGGTTTTCCAACTTGGTTTTTTCAATAATATGAAATTTTGTTTCGTCGGCAGCGTTTAAAAATAAAATATTTGCTGTCTTTTTTATAGGCAGTGTATTACATTAGGAAATCATATTTGGGTACTCGTTTTATGTTCAAATTTCTTTGCACTGTTATGTGATGCATATGACTTAAAAATGAAAATAAATATCAAGAAATGTTTTTATAAAGGTACATTTCTTTAATTTAAAATTATTTGGTACTTGTAAACTATCAATTTTGCTTAATATTTTACAAAAAAATTGGGTTTAGTGATCATTTTATTTAGCCACTCAATCGTTATAGGTTAAGTAGATTTTTGCAGGAAAAGATGGAATCTTTCCGTTACCGGGAATTAGTAATTTTCACTGGGAACATTTAACCCAAGATGTTTGTCCCATTGATGAATCCGACAATTTACGGCGTTGGTCGGCAGAATGGGAGGAAAGCGGTTAACTACTATAGTCAAATCAACTTGAAATGCTGTAAATAGGGTAGTAAAATGAGGTAAATTAGGTGAATAGAGGCTTAAATTAGGGTATTAATACGGGCAAATAATATTTGACCATGGCGTGAATTGATCACACCAAAATCGTTCTCGTTAAATTGTTAATGCAATCCTATTATAACGCGAAACAGTTACGTATGAATGCCAAATCGTTCTCGTTTGAACGCCAAAAGTGCTTACATGTGGACGCCAAAATCGCTTACCTTTGAACGCCAAACACGACCTCGTTTGAACGCCAAACACGATCTCGTTTGAACGCCAAACACGACCTCGTTTGAACGCCAAACACGATCTCGTTTGAACGCCAAACACGATCTCGTTTGAACGCCAAACACAACCTCGTTTGAACGCCAAACACGACCTCGATTGAACGCCAAACACGACCTCGTTTGAACGCCAAACACGACCTCGTTTGAACGCCAAACACGACCTCGTTTAACGCCAAACACGACCTCGTTTAACGCCAAACACGACCTCGTTTGAACGCCAAAACGCTCTCGTTTAAATGCTAGTGCAATCATATTTGAATGCCAAAATGACCTAATCTGAATGCTTTGTTAGCGTGAATTTTTCAATATCAATATTAGCGTTCAAATATGAACATTTCCTTAACGTGTACAATTGAATACCACTTTAGGCGTTAATATTTCATTGCTAAGGCGTACCATCACAGTGGCAAGGTATTGAACGCTGATACTTTCAATTTCGAATGTTCTTTTTTTACTGTGCACTGTAGAGATTACAAAAATCGAAAAATATATTGCAGTACCAACAGAAAACTCGCCAATTGGGTTTTTATTCACAAATCATCTTTATCAAACCAAAGAGAACAAAACAAAAGTTTGGAAAGACGCCTGTATACTAATAGGTAGGCCTCGTAAAACAGGGTGTAAACAAGTAAATGTTTATTATATATGTATGTATGTATAGGAATATTATCATTCTTTTTATAAAATAAACTCGAAAAAGGAAACAATGAAATTTGAAAAAGGAAGGCATATTTAATGTTTACAAGAAACAATATGTACAAAGTGAGAAAAGAAAGGTTTATCTTTTTAGTTTGGTCAATTTACTTTCCAGCTTCCGTAGTTGTTTTTTCAAACGATTCACCGACTTTCTTCTTTCTACAAAAAATAAATATACACTAGCTTATAGTAAATACTTATCCTTTAGAATATTTAACCTTTGTCTTGATGTTCCACTTTTTCAGAATCTTTTAGGGATAAAGGCATTGAAAGTAGAGGCTACGGCGGATTTCAACTCGAGGTCGTGTGCTGTCATTTCTACATCTGTACTAGCTGCGGGTTTTTCTCTGAGATTTTCCATTATACCTAGTAAAAAGACAATAGAAATAATAAAACACAAAATTATCCTTGTTTCATAACTTACCGAATATTTTGTTGAATCCTGAATGCATTGAATTTTCGTTTGATAGAAATACATCTTTATTGCTATCCATTTCGACTTCATTCGTTTCTTCGATTGGTTGATTTTTTCGATTTAAATGTTCGTTATTTCCATCTTGATCTTCATTTTTTCTGGTTTTCAAGCTCTTCTCTTTTTTCCGACATTTCAAAATCATCTCTGTTTTTCTATCTATCTCTATTTCTTTGCTTTTGGTACTCTTCTCTATTTTTCATTATTTGAAACTTTTTTTTTAACTCTTGACTATTTTTCTTTCTTTGAAACTCATCTTCATCTTTCATGTTTACAGGTTGAACAGGGTTTTCTTTCTCGTCCGGTTCAGATTAACTTTGAAGGGAATTTTCCATTTCGTTTTCAGTTAAGCTATCGTCTTCATCTAGCGGCAAAATTTCATTAACGAATTCTGAATATTTTGAATTTTCGTCACAATTACGGGACTCGATCGAATTTTCGTCATCATTTCGGCATTCGTTCCAATTTTTCTCAGCATTTCGGCATTCGTTCCAATTTTTGTCAACATTTCGGGATTTTATCGAATTTTTGTCATCATCTTTGTTGCTTTCGCTTCGATATTAAGTACTTTTTTGGGAAACAATTGTGTAGGAGTTAAATCAATATTTATTTAGTTTTATACTGTGTTAAAGATCAGACAAGCACCTAAATTTGTGGGTTCGCCCCAATAATGTAGCCTTATGACGTCAATACTCTAATATACAATGTGTAAATAACTACATGTCATTTTAAGAAGTAAAAATGTTTCAAAGGGTTTATCATAGTCATCTGACGGCAATATTGGGGGCCGTCAACTAACACGTTGTTGGTGTCTTCTTTCCAAATAGTATTTTCTTTACCATTGCACACTATGATTTATTCATCTTCAAAACTCTTATTTGTTCTTGTCTCTTTGGTTTTTTTCCTTGTTCCTTTGTACTGCCTAAGATTGCACATTATGAAATAAAGTAAAGTTCATTTCTTTAAGCAGAACTTACTCTCCAGTTTGGTTTCCAACTCATTTAGTAGCTCTTCTTCACTTTTTTTAAATTTAGAGCTAAGTACTTGAAGTTTCTTAGATATTTTTAGCATTTTTTGCACTGAAGTTTCATAAGCCTTTGCTGGGCAAAATATCCTCAAGGAGTTGACAACCCTTGCGTTTTCTTCTTCTTGTTTTTTCTTCTCTAATGCTGCTTTTGCCTGATGCTTAAGGTCTTTCAATTTTTCTTCTTCAGTTACAATTTGTCTTTTCAGGTTTTTAAGAACTCTTTCTTGAACCTGTGTTTGAACAAGTTTAATAATATTACTAAGCAAACGTTTTGACTTTTACTTACAATTATTTTATTTTCGAGGTATGCTACCAATTCCACAACACTCATCGATTTGACAACGCATGAAATGTTGCTGACTTCGTTTATCGTTTCCGTTTCGACACTTGAATGTGCGGAATCGGTGTCACCTGAGAGAAAATATTTTATTATTTTAATTCCGATGTGCGTATTTCTATTTTTATATTACGCTCTTCAATTGTCTCTCCGTCAATACATCCACTGGGCCTTCTAATTTCAACAAATTCGTGAATTCAGGAGGAAGGAGAAGGGTTTTTTTTAAATTTCGGAGACATATCTGCAATTATTTTATGATCGTTAAGAAACATTTCATCGAGGTGTTTTGATCTACGAACTTTCGATGGTTTGGTTTCGTGTTTTAGATCTAGGGAAAGTTCATGCAGATTTTTAAAGACTTACAAGCACCACTACCGTGACGCGAAAGATTGCTCAATGCTTAGCAGTTTAGGCTAACTTCACACCAACAGACTTTTGTCGTTGGGAAACACGAATGAAAAATCAGAAACAAAAATTGATTTTGAAATTTCTTTGGGATCATAAAACGTCATTCCACAGTGCGTTTAAGTGTGTATATTATATAGAAAATTGAAAAACAATACGTTCTTCCGACTTAACACCCGGCGGTACCAACGACAAAAGTGGCGTAGTGTGTGTCATACCGAAAAGTTTCACCATAAAAGATGAAATTACATCTCCATAGGAGATAGAGCCAGGCGCTCTCTCCATCAAAAATACTTTCGCAGGCTAGCCGCATTTCGAGGAAAATCTTTATTGTCACTTGAACAACATTTATTTTTAAATACGTTATATCATCTACGGTTTTAAACTTACTAAAATGTTTGTTAAAACACTTAGATGACATAAACCTACCATCCATGTTCTTTTATAGCTAGTCCAGCGACGAACCTCCATCCTTTATCGGGACTGTCCTTCCCTTTCGATAAGAGCTGTGTCCATTCTGATGCTGGAAATTTCGCAGCATATTGGACAAGGGCTTTCAGAATAGTAGAAAGTTTAATTTTTTGAAAACTCAAGGTGGACTTGTTTTTGCTTTTCACGTCGTGTTGCAAGTACAGGCACTCCACTAGTTTTTCGTAATCCCTTAATTGCAGAACAAGATCTGATTCCTCACTCTCACTTTCAAGCTCCATATTCTTTAAGGTTTTAATACTAAATGATAAAATGTTATGACCGTCAGCACCTTTTATTTATAACAATAAGAATGTGGTGCGCCATTATTTGTAGGTGGTGAATAATTAATATTATTATCATTTAGCGCGAGTTAATGTATAGTCATGTTATGCACCTGTAGCGAGAGTTCATGTAAAGTTCGCCAATTAGATATCACATACCGACGATCTAATGCAGGTCTAAGACATACTATTGACCAAGCAATTGAATTGTAAACAGTGGCGCTAAGATGTCATTGTAACACATGGCTAAGTCATGTTATGTACTCTTCTATGCTGGATTGCAGCGCGAGTTAATGAATAGTTGGTCAATTAGACATCACTTAGCTACGATCTAATGCATGCCTACGTCATACTATGTAACACGCAATTTAATTAACAACAGTCGAGCATACGACCTCTTTATAATACATGCCTATGTCATGTTACGTACTGTGCAATTTAACTGACGAAATTAAATAAATCTATTAGCCATCAATTAGAGATCGTCTAACGCATGTCTATGTCATATTACATTCTCTGCAATTTAACTCACGAAATTCTATAAATCAAGTAGCTATCAATTAGCGAGAGTCTAACGCATGTCTATATCGTGTTACGTAGCATGGAATTGATATTACAACAGAGTTGGTGAAGATATCATTTTACCGTATTAGATTGCAGCGCGAGTGAAAGTATATATAGTTGGTCAATTAGATATCACTTAGCCAATGTCAGGTAATTAACCCTATGATAGATTGTAGCGCGAGTTAGTGTACAGTTAGTCAATTAGACAACACTTAGCGACGATCTAATGCATGCCTCTCTGATTTTATGTGGCCTGCAATCTAACTAACGTTATAATGTACCATCTTGCAATGACATCTTATCAACACGATTGTAAATTAATATAATTTACTATTAACTTTAATTAAATTTAATCAAAGCTCTGAAATTGCCATTAAAGTGAAGTAATTTTACGTGAAACGAAATGTCGATAATTAAATTTAATTAAGTTTAATCAAAGCTCTGAAATTGTCAGTAGAGTGAAGTAATTTTACGAAAACCTTAAAAGCCTTACTTAAATTTCATTAACCTTAATTAAATTTAATTAAAGATCTGAAAATTCAAATAGATTGCAAAATTTATGCAAAAAACTACGTGGCGCTAATTAAATTTAAGTTACGTTTACTTAAATTAGATAATAGAGACTGTTAGCAACAAAAGAGGGAACCAAAAATCTATTAAAAAAGGCGGACACAATCGACGCACGAAGAATGAGACGACTTTGCGATAATTTATGCATGTCTGTGATTTTTAATATTGTTCTATTAGACATCAATCAGCGATCATCTAATACATGTCATGTAACACGCAATTGAATTTACTACAGTAGCCAATACGATGTCATTATAGTAAACCAGATTGTAGAGCGAGCTAATGTATGCACTAACAAATAATCAATAAGACATCAATTAGCGAAAATCGAATGCATGTCCATGTCATACTATGTAAGATGAAATTGTTGGATAAGATGTCATTTTACAGTGCAAAACTGTAGCGCAAGTCAATGTAAATACAATTGGTCCATTAGACATCACTTACACAATGTCACGTACCATATGCAACATTGCAGCGCGAGTTAATGGATAGTTGGTCAATTAGACATCACTTAGCTACGATCTAATGCATGCCTACGCCATAATATGTAAAACGCAACTTGATTTACAACAGTCGAGCATACGACGTCTTTATAATACAAGTTAGTCAATAAGACATCACTTAGCTAATGTCATGTTGTGCACCTGTAGCGAGAGTTCATGTAAAGTTCGCCAATTAGATATCACATAGCGACGATCTAAGGCAGGTCTAAGACATACTATTGACCACGCAATTGAATTGTAAACAGTGGCGCTAAGATGTCATTGTAACACATGGCTATGTCAAGCTATGTACTCTTCTATACTAAATTGCAGCGCGAGTTAATGAATAGTTGGTCAATTAGACTTCACTTAGCTACGATCTAATGCATACCTACGTCATACTATGTAACACGCAATTTAATTAACAACAGTCGAGCATACGACCTCTTTATAATACATGCCTATGTCATGTTACGTACTGTGCAATTTAACTGACGAAATTAAATAAATCTATTAGCCATCAATTAGAGATCGTCTAACGCATGTCTATGTCATATTACATTCTCTGCAATTTAACTCACGAAATTCTATAAACCAAGTAGCTATCAATTAGCGAGAGTCTAACGCATGTCTATATCGTGTTACGTAGCATTGAATTGATATTACAACAGAGTTGGTGAAGATATAATTTTACCGTACTAGATTGAAGTATATATAGCTGGTCAATTAGACATCACTAAGCCAATGTCAGGTAATGAACCCTATGTGTAGTATCAAGAATCCATACGTTTAATTGGACTCATTCGAGAGCCATTTTCTACTAGAATTTAGGCGTGCTTCGAGGGAGGGGCTAGGCTAATTTTGCGTATCTCCGCCGGCTTTGAAACTTATAAGCCGGGCTCACAAAACCCGCATGGAAATTAACGTGGAAGATACGGGATCACAATGATTCCTATTAGCTCTATGGATTCCTAATAGTAAAAAAATCAAGCACTTACTGTTACTGGTACAAGGTGCGTAAGAAGATGAATATTACACCAAACGATTAAGAACGAACTTTCTTCACGAATCAGTTAAAAACACTTATTTTCACAGACTAATTAGTTGAAATGGATAAGGCTATGATCACGTTCTTTTGTTTTGAAATGATTATGACGCACTATCGCGATTCGTGACGAAACTCAATTTTTTACACGTATATTACTACGCATTAAGACTGACGTTGTGATGTCCGGAAACTTTTTCAGAACGTAAACAAACCCAAAAGGGTACTTCACTTTTTTATGGTCAGAACATAAATTTTTCCAGGGTCCGAAAAGCAGAACGCGGGAAGTTTGAATTAAAAGTAGCCGACCATAACCAAATCAGCATAATAGTACCGGACCTGATGTGTACATAACCTAATCAGAAAAATTAGAACTAGTGGACCTGATGTTAACATAACCGAATCAGAATAATTAGAAGTACCGGACCTGAGGTAAAAATGTAATGTATGCACTAACAAATAATCAATAAGGCATCAATTAGTAGTGAAGTAATTTTACGTGAAACTAAATGGCGATAATTAAATTTAATTAACTTTAATAAAATTTAATTAAGTTTAATCAAAGCTCTGAAAATGCTAGTAGAGTGAAGTAATTTTACGTCAAACTAAATGGCGATAATTAAGTTTAATCAAAGCTCTGAAATTTCCAGTAGAGTCAAGTAATTTTACGTGAAACTAAATGGCGATAATTAACCTTAATTAAATTTAATTAAGTTTAATCAAAGCTCTGAAATTGCCAGTAGAGTGAAGTAATTTTACGTGAAACTTTCAATTATTGGCATTTTAGATAAAAAAAACAGTTTAGGCTACAATTTAACATTTTTCTTTAACCGTCCACTGGGCCTAAGTATAAGAAATCAAAGAAAGGTTTACGAAATATTCGAAGAAATCAAAGAACGTATGGAGGAAGTGTTGGAATAGACAACAACAGCGCCCTATCTATAGGCCAATAATAGACCTAATTGTTTATTAGTTTTTTTTTACTAAATCTATATATACAATGTACAAATTGTGTTAATCTCTTATGTTAAAAAACCTTCATTATGATTAGTTGATCTTGCGTTTTCTATTAGGTTATGGTTCCAGTAGCTAATGTCAGTATTCGTGGTTAAGTTTCGCGGTAGGGTTACGGTTAGATTAGAGTAGGTCTCAGATCCCCGGCCAGTCATGGCTACGAATGGAGAGGCAAAACCACTTCTCGCTAAGCTCAATGACTCGAATTACCAACTATAGAAATTCAAACTCAAGATGCTGCTGTCTCGCGATGCTCTATGGGAAATTGTCGACGAACCGAGACCTACCACGAATATACCGGCAGATTGGAACAAACGAGATCGACAGGCTCAAGCTGCAATCGCCCTCTCTGTCGAAGATGACCAACTAGTTCATATTACTAATAAGACATCAGCAAGAGATATGTGGATCACATTACAGAAACTTCATGAACAGGCCAACATGACGAGCAAATTATTTCTTCTCAGAAAACTTCATAAGATGAGACTCCAAGAAGGACAAAGTATGCAGCAACATATTACCACAATACTTGAGATCGTGGAACGCCTACGAGGAATTGGTGAAAATATGAAAGAATCCTATGTCACTTGTATGATTCTCTGTAGTCTTCCAGAGGCCTACGATGCGTTGGTAACTTCCTTGGAAGTCCGTCCTGAAGCCGATCTCACCTTAGACTTCGTGCGAGCCAAGTTAATTGACGAATACAACAGGAAAAAGGAGAGTTCCACTCAATCCGACGATCGCCTGTCAGAGCTAGCGCTGAACGCATCAGATTCCAAGTATAAACCGCGCAAGTGCAAGAAGGACGTCAAAAGCTGCTATCACTGTGGAAAACCTGGTCATTTTATCCAAGATTGTCGATTCCAAAAGGGACATGGAAAGGCCAAAACACAACAGATGTCAAAAAGTGCTACTACGTCGAAAAGCTATGATTTTGCTGCTTTTATGGTCACTAAAAAGGGAACGACACTGATTACTTGGTACGTCGATTCAGGCGCAACAAGTCACATGTGTAGTGACCGCTCGTTTTTCGAGAAGTTGGAACGAAGGACGGAGAAAATATATTTGGCGGACGACTCGGAAATTCTCGCCGAAGGAATTGGATACGGAACCTTACAATGTCTCGGGCCAGAGGGTACTGTTCGACGCATAACGATAAAGAAGGTTCTTTACGTACCATCTCTTGGAGGCTGCTTGCTGTCAGTTCACCGGCTAGCGAAGACGGGACACAAGATAATATTTGAGAACAACCGTTGTCTTATCATGGAAGGAGATCACGTTGCTGCTGTTGCCGAAATGGATGGACAATTATATCGTCTGAATTATAAACAAAGGGCGAACATCATCGTGAATCCCACAGTTAACACCAGTCTTCATTTATGGGCCATAGAGATCCTGCAGCGATAAAGAAGTTAGCGCAACAAGGATTGGCTACCGGAATTACGCTACGGAACTGTTCGACCAATACAGCTCTTATCGAAAGGGAAGGACAGTCCCGATAAAGGATGGAGGTTCGTCGCTGGATTAGCTATAAAAGAACATGGACGATAGGTTTATGTCATCTAAGTGTTTTAACAAACATTTTAGTAAGTTTAAAACCGTAGATGATATAAAGTATTTAAAAATAAATGTTGTTCTAGTGACAATAAAGATTTTCCTCGAAATTATGCGGCTAGCCTGCGAAAGTATTTTTTATGGAGATGTAATTTCATCTTTTATGGTGAAACTTTTCGGTAAGACACACACTACGCCACTTTTGTCGTTGGTACTGCCGGGTGTTAAGTCGGAAGAACGTATGGTTTTTCAATTTTCTATATAATATACGCACTGTGGGATGACGTTTTATGATCTCAAAAAAATTTGAAAATCAATTTTTGTTTTTGATTTTTCATTCGTGTTTCCCAACGACAAAAGTCTGTTGGCGTGAAGATAGCCTAAACTGCTAAGCATTGAGCAATCTTTCGCGTCACGGTAGTGGTGCTTGTAAGTCCATAAAAATCTGCATGAACTTTCCCTAGGTCTGAAACACGAAACTAAACCATCGAAAGTTCGTAGATCAAAACACCTCAATGAAATGTTTCTTAACGGTCATAAAATAATAAAAGATATGTCTCCGAAACTTAAAAAAACCCTTCTCCTTCCTCCTGAATTCACGAATTTGTTCAAAGGAGCAAGGTCCAGTGGATGTGTTGACGGAGAAACAATTGAAGAGCGTAATATAAAAATAGAAATACGCGCATCGGAATTAAAACATCTAATGAAATATTTTCTATCAGGCGACACCGATTCCGCGCATTCAAGTGACGAAGCGGAAACCAACAATGAAGTAAGCTACATTTCATGCGTTGTGAAATCCACGGTGTAGTGGAATTGGTATCATATCTTGAAAATAAAGTAATTGCAAGAAAAAATTGTAACGTTTGCTTAGTAATATTATTAAACTTGTTCATACATAGGTTCAAGAAAGAGTTATTAAAAACCTAAAAAAAAACAAATTGAAACAGAAAAAGAAAAAGAAAAACGATCTAAAGCTTCAAGCATAAGCCGCATTGGAAAAGAAAAAGCAAGAAGAAGAAAAAGAAAGAGTTGTCAACTCTCTGAGAATATTTTGCCCAGCAAAGGGTTATGAAACTTTAGTACAAGAAATGCTAAAAATATCTAAGAAACTTCAAGCACTTAGCTCTAATTTTCCAAAAAGTGAAAAAGGGTTACTAAATGAGTTGGAAACAAAACTGGAGTGTAAGTTCTGATTAAAGAAATAAATATTACTTTATTTCATAATGTCCAATCTTAGGTGCTTGCCAGATTGGGGTATCTTTGGTTGGTCCATCATCTGTTCCTGAAATTTGTATTCTTATTTAGTCGCGAAATGAGAAATCATAACGGCCCGATTTTATGGCAGCACAATCTATAAACACACGATCATCTGGGTACTCGTAAAATCTTAAAATAAAACTTCGGTTGCGTCGCGATATCGCTCGTGCTCTGATCTCCGCCGGTTAAAAATATTAGTGATAATATTGATTTAGCCTCCCCTCTCATACGGTTTCTCAATCGGTCGCTGTATATATCGCTAAGCGTGATTTTAAATGTAATGCGCGTCTTGACTTTGCTAAGCCTTGCACTGCAGTGGACGATTCCATTGTGGACAAAGAGGGTAAGGCTTTCGATGAGTCTCAGCCTTGGTCTCGCAAACCAGTTTTCCGACTTCCCTCCCCCTCATATAATTCGCCTCTTCCGCAAAGTTCACCTGAGGAAGAGGATGTTACTAAGCAGGAGCAAACTTCCGTGAAGCGCTGGGCTAAAAGCCTTGCCCCTTCAATCAAAACGTCGAAAACAAACACCCAAGAAAACTACAAAGGTAAATGTGCCTAAATCTGACCCCAGCATAACCTGTACTGAATGCGCGCAACCTGTGGAGGACTCCCATAAGGCGTTTCTCTGTGATAATTGCATAATCTGTGCCTACATTTCGTGTGTTAATATCTCTGAAGATCTTTACTCCCTGCACTCCACCACTAATAGTAACAACTTCCCATTTCTCCGCCCACGTTGTGTTGCTATTGGGCCCAAACTTATCAAAACCTCAGCCGCCCTGATCAAAGACAACATATACATTAAAGACTTGTTAACGCCCTTGCCTACCGCTGTGGCAAATCTTGAAACAAATTTCTCGTCCCTCAAAGCTGAAATGAATACGCTTTCTCTCTCATCATGTCTTCCTGGCCTCTCCGATCTAGTCGGCATGGTAACGCTTCTCCAGGAAAATTCCTCCTCTCTTGAAGCCGAGGTGAGACAGTTATCCGTCTCCTTGCACTGTCTCAAATCCCTCACTGATCAAGTGGCGGAGCTGCGAAAGCACATTTCTTCAAATAGAGCTTTAAATTCAAGCTCGCCGCCTGCCAGCTTGTTCTTGACAGACATGTATGACCTTTGGCAGTGTGTTGCTCAGCTGCAACTGTTACTCTCAGAAACGGCTGCCTTACACACTACCACCACCACTCAGAACGCAAACTTGGGAAAATGGCGAGTATTGCCTCCCTACAAAGACAATTATCTGCCTTTTCTGTGCTCCCGCCGCCTTCGGTATCTCTACTTAATCTCAACGATGACTACACGAATAATTTTCCGCCTTCTAGCCACAATACCGCCGTGCCTTCATTTGTTACCCCTGTGGCTCATTCCTCCTTGCGTGATACTCCTAGCCTACTAGTGTCTCTCGCCCATCCCCAAACGGGGTGAGGTCCTGCGAGGTTCTCTAATGATATTCATATCAGGAAATATAATGCTCGACTATTTCATGTTCCGGTTTTTAACTATTTTAGTGATGACTCCCAGTTCGCTTACCGGATTCTCCAAGATTTAGACATCTTCCATTTGCATTGCTAGAAATTCCGGAGCATCATTAAAATTGTATTGCTATAAGCATCCCATTTTCATGAGTTGGTTGGCAATAAATACAGAGTGGTACCCCTTTTGCAAGTCAGTTCCCATTAGGCATCAAGGATAGGTTAGAATATGCCAAGAAGTTAGTACAAAAGGAACCACTCTGAACCCCTATGAAAACCTTCTGTTCAGTTTTATGATTAAGGAAAGTATGAAATGAAATAGTTTTGTTTTTGTTAAAGGTCTCGCGTCTGATATTTAGTTAAAGTTAGTTGACTTAATTTTACTGTTAATTCGAGAGACAGCAAGAAATGTTAATTTTTTAGTCGTTATGCACTCATTAGTGTATTAGCTCTCCCACAAGGCAGGCTAGCGACATTGAAAGGTATTTGCCAGACGTCCTTCCAGTCTTGAGTGGCGTCCCCCAGGACAGTTTCCTTGGTCCTCTCCTCTTTGTTCTCTACATTAATGACCTGCCCTCTGTTGCTTCCTCCCCACTCGCCTCTTTGCTGACGATATCAAGCTCAACCGTGAAATTAACTCTTTTGACGATGTTTCTGTTTTGCAGAAAGACCTCAAAGCGATCGGAGCTTCGACCCATACTAACGGCCAAGCCTTTAACGCTGCGAAATCGGTGGTCTTTGCCATCCAACCCCTAAAGTCGGATATTAACTGCCCCTCTCCTATTATTTGAACGGCCAAGCTGTTAAGCGAGTTAATGAATGTATTGATCTGGGGGTTCATCTTAACCACAATTTAACATTTGACGTGCACATGTCTCGTGCTTGCGGACGTGCTAATAGCCTTCTCACTGTCAAATTTCTGAAGCTATCCCCTCATCTTCTGACCCACCTAGCCATACGATCGCCCAATTCTCGACTTGGTTATCAGGTTTGGAACCCGCATAATGTCCATAATACCGCTTTCCTTGACGGTGTCCAAGCAAGAGCGTCGCGTATTCCCCGATCCCTCTCTCAAGCAAAGAAGTGGAAAAGATCTAAACATATCCCAAACCATCGTATAGATTTGGTGACAATCAAGTTCTTTGCGACATATCAGATGGAAAAATATTTTTTCAAGAGTACCTTAAAGGTGGAAACAAATCCCTTCAACTACTGTTGACATAATATTGCGAATCAGCCAATGTGAAACTTCGATCACGCTCGTTTTGATGTTCAATCATGGGCTGCATGTTTTGAACGTCATTTTGGTGTGTGTTTTCCCTTACTTCTTCAATCAGATCAGGGCTCCCATCTGGTCTCTAAAATACCTAAAAGTCTCTACTTTTTGGGTAGGTCTCTAAACCACCCTAAAATCGCCATTTGGTCTCTAAACCACCTTATTTTCAAAAATTCCCGTTTTTAATATTCCCATCTAAAATTTTTTGCAACAGTAAAACTATTCTCACTCCGACTATAGCATAGCTTTTGGCAAACTGAGATGGAAATCATGGAATCCTATTAAATTTTCAAATCTTTATTAGTTCGTAAGGTGGCACCACTAGCTTGTTTTAGTTTCTAAGCTGACTCATAGCCTACTTCTCTCCTGTCTCTTCACTGAAGCTACTTCCCTACATGTGTATAGGAATAGTCCAATATCGAAAGGGGGATATTGGGGTGGCAGCAGCGGTAGGTACCCGTGTCCGCTGACGTAGTAAACCCTCTATCACAGGATCTAACCCCCTATCGGTATGCTGCGAGGGGTTCGACTCGCCCTTTAACTTCTCTATAGCCCATGTATTTTGGAAGCAGACGACAAATTAGGCGGGAAATTGATAGTGGTTATATGTGTCTCGTGTGAGTGTCATTTAAATGTTATCATTTCGCATCTAAAATGGGAAAGTGTCATTTTTGAAATGACTGGTTGTTAAAAACGGAAGAAAATGGACATGAAGTTTCATCTTGGTGTAAGAAGGTTGATGAGAAACAAGCATTTTGTACTGTATGTCTCAAATCATTTAGCTACCTTAAGGGATACGCCGCTATACAGCAACATGCCAAAACAAGCACACACAAAGAAAAAGCCAAAGCCTGTTTGGGGAAACTTCAACTTCGGTTAAGTACAAGTCATTCCTCCAATGGAAAAGATGCAAGTATTATTTTAAAAGAAACCGAAACTGATCGTGCCAGAAAAGCCGAACTTATTTGGGCTATGAAAAACGTAAGTTGTAATTGGTCTGCGGCATCGTGCAATTCAATCGCCGATACATTCAAAGCAATGTTTGGCGAAGCTGTGCCTAGTCAATTCTCCATTGGAGAAACGAAGTTGAGCTATCTAGTCAGCGAAGCTCTGGGTCCATACTTCAGAGAAATGATGTTAAGTGATGTTGTTGGAGCTAATTATTCCATTCAGTATGATGAGACTACAAATTCTGAAGGAAAGAAGGAAGTTCAGATTGCTATCAGATATTAGTCAATTTCCCAAAACATTGTTGTAGTCAAACATCTTGAAACATTTTTTATGGGACACGCCAAAGGCCAAGAATTATCCAAGAACATTCTAAAAGCAATAGATAATGCCCAGTTACCCATAAGCCATGTGCTAATGATCGGTAGTGATGGCCCGAATGTTAGTAAAACTGTTTGGAGGTCCATTAATGAAAAGCTGGTGAAAGACAGAAATTGCGGCCTGGTTGATGTTGGAACGTGTTCTATCCACACTATGCACAATGCATTTCTTGAAGGCCTAGAACAACTTGATAGCAATCCTTCGGATTTTGTACTATCTCTTTACTACTTTTTCCATGACACGCCAACAAGACGCGAGGACTTTGAGAAGATCCAAGTGGAACTAAGTTTAAAAGTCCGATCATTTATTAAGCACGTTCCTTCCCGATGGCTAACTCTTGGACCAACGTGTGAGCGTGTAATCGATCAGTGGCTAGCTATCGAAAATTATTTTTGTATTTTTTTACCAAAGAATCAACCAAAAATCAAGGACAATGAAAAGTACAAAAAAATTACCCTGGCAATCAAAAACCCTACGATGAAGGCAAGGCTCCATTTTGTAATTTCATTAGCGAAAGTTTTTACGAGATTCACTGGTCACTTTCAACGCGAAGAGCCTTTGATTCACGTCCTTTACGACGAACTTAGAAGTTTATTACAAACACTTCTTGGTCGTTTTGTCAAAAAAGACGTTTTGAAACAAACAACTAAGTACGAAGAGAAACTCATTACTGATGAAGCGAATCTTCTTCCTAGAAAAGATATGAAATGCGGCGAGATGGTTAAGAACTGTCTGATCAAGGTTTCTGAAAAGAACGTTCAAGAGTTCCTCATCGGAGTTCAAAAGTGCTACATTGAAGCATCAAAACACATAATTAAGAAAACTCCTGTATCTCAAAACATCATGAAACATTTTCGTTTCCTTCAACCAGCAGAGAGAACAAAGCCAAGAAGTTGCAATGATTTAATCAAAGTAGCTTCAGCTCTCCCGATAAAATTCCCAATTGACGTACTTCTTGATGAACGGAAGTTGATCCAGCTTGAAGAGGACAACCCTTCTTGGGTAAATTCAGAACGAATTGAAACTTACTGGAAGAATTATTTCGAAATAAAGAACGGATTGGAAGAAATAAAATATCCCAATGTAACCGCGTTAGTTAAAGCTGCCCTTATGCTCATGGTAGTGCTGACGTAGAGCGTGGATTTTCAAAATCAAGCCGGATTTTAACTGACGACAAAGCATCCATGTCACTGAAAACTTTAAATGCCCGACTAACGGTGGCTAGTGGTTTACAGCAATTTCATTGAAAACCAGAGCTGGTGCCAATTACGAAACCGTTATTACAACTAGCCATCAACGCCAATCAGAGCTACAGACAACATTTAGAAAAAGAGAGGGAGAAACAAAAACAGGCTGAACAAAAAGAAAGAGATGATGAGGACGAAGCACAGAAGAAAAGAAAAAAGAAGAACAGTTAAAGAAGAATGCGAAAGATATTAAATCTCTGGAAATGCAACTCGTCGAAAAGCAACAAGAGCAGGAGAAAAATGAGTCGGCTTCGGACCAGTTTTTAAATGAAGCGAATGATAGGCTAAATGAGCTCTGAAGAAAAGGACTTGGCAGAAATAAGTTTAGCGCAATCTATGATAGACTGCATCACCAAAAAGCGTGCTGAATGTTCGTCACAAGCCAGCGAAACATCACGCTTAATGAAAACTATCAACAAAAGAAAGTCTGACATTATTTCTTATTTTGTTGAAAAGCGAAACAGAAGTACTTAATGTGACTTTATCAAAAAGTGAATAATCCTAGAGAATTTGTCTCATATAACCTTTATTTAGGTGATAACTAAAGCTTAAACACTTTTTTGTGATACTTCCGTACAAATAAAGATCTCATTTTGATTTTGAATTGGTCTCTATTTGGTTCCTATTTCCAAGAATTTGGTCCTTATTTTACCCTATTTTTACCGTGAAAGGTCTCTTTTTTCACTATTGTTTTAAGAAATTTCTCTGGGAGCCCTGCAATCATTTGGTCCAGATAAAATCATCAACTTCACTTATAAATTTTTTTCTAGCTTCAGATATTTCCAGCTTATGGGCTTCGTAGATTTCTTGGACATTCGCTTCTAGCAATTCGATTTCCTCAGAACGCCAAGGTAAAAACAACATCAATTCCACTCGACAGATCTTTCACCAAGCTGTACTTTTTGAATCTTATCACTTTGGCAATTTTTCTTTTGCTGACATAACCTGAAGAATCTTTCAGCTCATGAGTTGTTTCACCAGAAATCGTTTCATTTTGTTGGTCTTCATCTTCGTTCAAATTTTGGGTTTTTCTCTGGCGTTTCATTCGAGAAAACTCATACCACGAGGCGAAAGCGGCAAGACTGGGATTTTCCAAATCATCCGGTCTCGCAATGTAGTGCTCGACGATGCCATCAGAAAAAACGTCAGGAAATAATTCCAATTCAGACGGTCTTTTCAGAATGTGCACTCTTTCTTCCGGGGGTGAAGTATTTATGTAAATATGAGCAGAACTGCTTCGGCAAATTGGTATGAAAAGTAATATGTTACAGCATTCTTGAGCACAAATTTGATAAGTTACAGCTGCAATATATTCCTCTTCCGTCACGCTCAGTTTCCAAAAATTCTTGAAACGTTTCCGGTGCAGTTTCAACGCTCAATTTCTCGATAGCATTTCGCACCAATTTGCTTAAAGCTTCAAAAAAGGGGGGAAATGGGGGGAAAAGGCGCCCTGCAGTAATTCCAAAAGTCGGACTAAAACTTTTGCGCATCCGCTAGATGGCGCAAAAGTAAAAAGACCGACGTCACGGGAAAGCCCCAGGCTTGTCCTACGTGTCTCAAATTCAAAAAAGGGAGAGAAAACTGAAAAAAGAGGAGACAAGAACGAGCGCGCCTCGTGAGCAGGTACTTCGTACCTAGCCATGTACTTTATAAAAAGACTGAATTAATAATTCATGGGTGTGTTCGCGACTTCGAAATAAAGACGCGGCCAACGAAACTAAATGATCACCCATGAACAATCGTTCTGAGGGAAGCAACGCAACAGGGACAATTTGTGTGTCTTTATTATTAATTAGTCCACAAGATTGAATTGTTTCAAGATTAAATATGGCAATGACCAAAATTAAGTTTCTCTAATTTAATTTTTATATTTATTAATAGTAGGAAAACGTGTCAACTTGCTTGTAACTTTTGTAAGTAATGACTTAAATTCAGTCAAAATTGCGATGTTTAAACGCTTTAATGTATGAGTGTGCAAATATTCAGAAATAATTAGATGTTCCTAAATTGATTTTCTAAAAAGGAAACTTTCCCTTTTGCTGGATTTAAAGCAAAATAATCAATCATTTCTTTTGCAATTTCCACGTTCTTAATTTTTTAGAATTCTTCGATATGCCCTTTCATGGAAAAAGGGATGTCTACCTACGAAAATAAGTGAGGTCTATACTTAAATAACACAAGTAATCAAGTCAAAATCTACTTGGCATTTAGAAGAGAGAGAGACCGTGTATATATTTTCCATTTCGTACGCTTCAAATATTTTAAAAATATAGTTTATATTCCGAAAGGTCATCTGTAGCTGCTAAATGTGTTTCCGAGAATACATAGACAAATTTCTTCTACTTGGATTATTTAATAATTTTCTGCTGAGTCCCTCTGCTTTAATTAAAAGAGAAGACGTGTAAAACCGTCACTCCTCACGTCAAACATAATGCATTTTTACTAAGAACCACGTGATACTGTAGTAGCGACCTGTTCCTAGTTTACCACGTCCATAGGCGCTGAACCCGAATGTAAACCATTTTTCTTACCGTGTTCTGAACGGGTAGACCCAGGATCAATGGTTGTCCTATTTATATGAATAGCGAATGAAACGTGAGGATGGAGGAGCGGGTGGTTTAACAAATATTTAGGCCTTGCCCCTTAGATAGACAGGACTTCTTATTCTTAATGATTCCAAGTAGAAGAAATCCATGTGTTCCTGGTTTTAACAAATGACTTTGTGTATTAGCTTAAAAGCTTTTAAAATATACTAAATGAGTTCCGTCTCGTGAAAAGTTCGAGAGAATTCCAACTCATTTATATAATGAAAAAGAGTGACCTGAAGCCAACATAACACGCGAAACTGTATTTATCATAAATGTTGAAATATTTGTCGCGACTAAAGTCTCTTAAATATAAAATTCTTTGGTTTAACACTAACCATATAACCTTTAGATGTAGGAAATCGATTCTAATTCCATTAGAACAAAGCATTTAAGTTTAGCGAAATTAAAGCGTTAGGTAAAGCTCTTTTAGCAAATGTTAACAGACGCTTTCGATAAATGTAACAGTTTATCACGTATGACGAGCCTGTCGAAAGAATAACCAAGGATTTTCCCGAGCTCTCGGATCAACGTTGCCGGTTAGTTACCTAACATCAAGGGTAAGTCTATCAATTGCTGACAATGTAAAGCAAACCTGATTCACTTCACCTATCGCTTAAAAGTCCTGGAGTGTTTTCCGATGCGTTTGATTCCCCATAAGTGAAATGTGCAATTTGCGAGACCCTCTGGTGATAGCCCCGCCAGAGGGAGGTTAGACTTTTCTCGTAAACCCAGCCCATCACCTCGTACATCTTAGCCCTATCAATGATAATGGAATAGAAGCCAACGATATTTTCAATCAGAATTGATTAACGTATAACGATTTTTGCAATTTATCTTTTAATGATCTAACGTTTCTAGCTACTAAATTGTTGTCATTATAAGCGTCTTCGGAATTTGAAGATTATCGAGAGTTAGAGAGAGAGAGAATATTTTTTTTTCATTGTTCGCTCAGGATTTTGTGGTTGAGGTTTACACTCATCGAGCCAATCATCGATCAACTTTCTTGGGACGCAGGTGTGAGAAAATACAAACGCGTCCTTTAATTTTTATGACCGGAAGGGTCAGAGGGTCAGCTTTTTGTTCTCTTTCGTCCATGTTACAATAATGATATTTTCATAATATGAGACTTACAATATACTAAACTACACAACTGTACACTTTAACAAGGGCAAAAATATTTTGCAATTTTCCATGTGGTTTTAAATGTGATAAAGTTGTACAGGACCTTAAAAATCTCAGGCTATACAGCAGGGTTGGCAAGTGTTAAACAAACTGTTTTAAAGTTTGCTTTCAAACCTCTTTTAAACAGCCATGAAAAGAACACTAATTTGTTTAAAACTTTTTAAACAAAAAGTTTAAAACATGTTTTTTATGGAGAGAAATTTCGAAACTTTTAACTCTTTCTATTTGAAAATGAGCGAAAAGATTAAGAAACAGATATAATAAGCTACAGTAAAAACCTTCCAATAATTCGACTGTTTCATATGTGTCAATTGTTTGGAAACCCTACCACTTGATTTATCCGTTACCAATCTGTATTGAAGACTGATATTCCAAAAAATTTTGTCATCTACTTAAAACAAAGCAACAACGTTTCTCCTATGTGGTTTCTCTACACTGTTGGTACATTTTACTGTTCTTAGGTGATTACGCGTAATATATAAAGCCAGGCCCTTGACAGTGCTAAAATTAATACGCTTAATCCGTAAACGGAAAACATGAAGCGCCTACAAAGTAGTAAGAGGTGGTAATGTTTGAAATGTATGATGAGTTCTGACCAAGAAACTCTGAAGTACGGAAGCGGAAATTGCTTAATAGTGGAAACAAAAGAAATCAAGCATTTAGGCATTAGAGGTTAAATGTATAAATTCACGCATCACACTCATTTTTTATCCGCTATTAATAAAACTACATTTTCCTTTTGAAAAGATCGCTTGCTCTTTTTACAGTCGATAGAATATTTCAAATATTCAATATTAATTCCTCAACACTAACTCCCATGATAAAATGTTCGTCAAAACCTAATTTCAAATCGTGTTTTAAACTTTTTTTAAACTAAATTTTTGCCAACCATCAAATTCTAAATTTGATTTTTGTGTTTGACTTCGCTATACATGTTTGTGATCCGATGGTCAAGGGGCATGATACTCGCACTGGGTGCGAGTGGTACCTGGGTCAAATGCCAGAGGGTATCGTCTTAAAGCTTCATATTATAAATTTAGGAGTTTTTGATTTTTGTGTTTTTCTTCTCAATACGTTTTCGTGGTTCGTTGTTCCAGGTGGGTGATACTTGCTTTGGGTTCAAGAGGTCCCGAGTTCTAATTCCACAAAGACAATTTCTTACACCTTGTTATTCTAAGTTTTAGGAGTTCTTGCTCTTTTTAAACAGTCAGTAGAATTATTTCACATATTCAATATTGATCCCTCAACACGCCTTTTCTAAATAATTGATATCATAAAATAATTTCGGAAAATGTAATTTGTTCTTGAAAAATCGTAAATATGTAATTTTTTAATTAATTTGGAGGGAATAAATCGATTAACAATTAAATCAGTTGATTGTATTAAATAGTGATTAAGGATTAAATTAATTTAGATAACGACAAATTGCAATATCGGAACTTAAGTAAATTGATAAACGTTACTCTCATCGTTTGTTTTTTCTGTCTTGGTCTAAACCAAGACCTTTTTGAATTAAGTAGGCCGTGAAAATAAGTGCCTTGCGCATGCGGGAGTAGTGGCTTAAATGGAGAGCCGCGATAAATAATACTTAGACTATTAGGTATGGAAAAGTGATTTTAAACATGTTTAAAACTAATTTTTTGTGTTTTTTATTGTTTTTTCTACTTGTTTAAAAAACAGCTTAAAACATCAAATAGTGTTTTAAATAATAAAAAACACAACTTTTAAAAAATTTGCCAACCCTGTCGCTAACCACTTCCACCCCTTAACCAAAGAATTTTCGAAGCGATTAAGAAGGAAAAAAGACTGGTTTCCTTAAACATCTAAAATATTTGTCAGAAGAAAAATTCAATATAATGGAGGTAAAAAACTCTTTAACTCAATTATTGTTACAAAACATTATAATTTCAATTCTCAGCGAAAACGTTGACAGTATTTCACGCAGTTATTTACGTTTTGTCTTTTTGGAGTTGAAGATGAAAACTATCCTTATTTTACCAGCCCTCTTCGGAGATAAAATATTTCTTTGGATCGCAAAAAATGTTACATGCTTCTTATTTTTGACTTTAAAGAATAGCCCTAAATTAAGGCTTAAAGATTTGTGTTTGGGACCAATCACTCAACGTAATCGGTTTACATGCCCTGTAACTTTGATAGTACTAAACTTATTACGAGTAGTTTTTGAAAACTCATCCCTTAAAATGCTAACGCATAATCCCTAATCGGTGTACAGGGAATCTGAGAGTGATTTGCCTCTCGCACATATGGATATTATAGTCACGAGACATAACCAATTTTGTCTATTGCTAAAAAAATAAAATCTATAATAATAATAAATCTTTTTTTGTTTCGTTTTGAGTTCCGGTGCAGCATGTACTCCTTGCATGGTTTTTAAAGATGAAAACTATATAGGCACATGCCCACATGTCGAAATTGAAGGTGTGATGTTCGAAGTGTCATCCCTAGAAAATGCCGCTAATTTATTGTTCGCATCGTATTACGTATTTCAACTTGTGTACCCAACTGGATTGAAACAATCATTAGAATAAATACAAAAGTTTGTTTTCAAAGTCGACGGCAAAAAAACGCCAAATTCAGTTGCTACTATTGCCAACTTGTTGTAAAGATATCTCTTAATGTTTTATGTAAAATTGGGTACAAAAAAATAACATTCCGATAGAAGATTAGTTTTTGAAGATTTATGAAGCAATAAATTAAGAAGTTTTAATATGACTGAATGATTAAGGGGATAAAAATACGCCCGTCTAAGGTGAACTAGCAGTAATATGGCTGCTCTTAACCCCACATCAAGCGTCCCCGTTTTAAAAAAGGCGTATAGATATCGAATGCACTGCCTACGATTAAAACAAGTTGGGAAATCAAAATAAACCTCTCCGAGCCGAGACGAATTTACTTTCCAAACACAGGTCCGCAAGCCAATGAGACAAACAGGAAATACATAGTTTTAATCGGCGAGATATTGCCATGATCATTTGTAAAGTTTAAAGCGTTTAATAATTTCCTGCGTATCCTCAATAATTCTAATTAGGACCTAATATCTATCACTTAGATGTGTATTTAACTTTCGGCTCACTTTGAACCGTTAAGACCTCCTATAAGAGGACATGAAACAAGGTCAATTCTGGTTAAAATCTAGGTTATCTTATCTCATAGACCCAGTCGTTTCAACACGTATGGAGAGATGAAGTATTAACATCCTTAATATTAAATGAAGCTAAAAGTTACGTTTACACTATATATAAATGTAGTAAAGATGAATTAAAAAGTAAACAAAAAATTTTAAATGTTAATATCAAAAGATGTTCTTGGAATATTGAGATGAAACAGAGCTTTATACCTACACAACTACTAAATGAATCGTAATGCCGAAAAATATTTAAGTATTTCCATTTAATATTCTGCAAAAAGAAAATGTTATCGTTTTGTAAGATCCTACTCGCTTTATATTAACTTTGATATGCGTGTAGTGTTTCGATTCAGATGCAATCTTCATTACTCGTTCTATATTAACTCTCACTTGTGTCAGTACATAGAAATAAGTTTATCTTAAATAATTAATTAAATATAAATTATATTAATTATTTTAATCGCCAGTAAATAACTTTAAAAATAGTTAAGTCGTTTAAAATAAAGTTGTTCCTATTATCTTTCGAAACTTTGCTAATATTGACGTTTAAAGTGAAGGGTACCCCTCTTGCCCGCTTTCTTCAAATTTTGGGGTATATATACGATTCGTTTCCATTATAATAATAGATAAAAACACATTCGCGTGAACCGATGGTGGAAGCCCTGCCATTGGGAGGCTAGACGTTTCTCGTAACCCTAGCCGCTCGCCGCGTACATCTTAACCCTAACGACGATGATGTAGTAGAAGCCAATGTTACAGATTGGTGTCTATGTGGTATAGACGAAAGACCAGTAGATAGTGGTGTTTGAAGCCAATGTTGCAGATTGGTGTCTATGTGGTATAGACGAAAGACCAGTAGATGGTGGTGTTAGAAGCCAATGTTGCAGATTGGTGTCTATGTGGTATAGACGAAGAACAGACGATGGTGGTGCTTGGAAGCCAGCAAGTACAAACTAGTGTCCATGTGGAGTAGACGAAAACCAAAACTGGTGGTGTGGGAACTCAAGTAGAATAGCCAGCGGAGACAAACACAATTTCCCAAATTTCCGTGAACTGTCAATGCAGTCCGGAAATTGGGAACACGTTTGCTCCGATACGCAAACTGCGAACGCGGTCACGTGGGGCGTGACAGACAGACAGACACACACACACACACAGACAGACACACCCACACGTCCAGTGTAATACCTCTCCGTGACATACGTCACTCGGAGAGGTAAAAATGCCTGAACGAATAGCATGGCTAAGATGAACGAGTAAGCATGCTTAGATAAACCGATACCAGGTCTACGGCGATTGAATACGCGCTCTAAGACGATGAATGCGTGCTCTAAGGCGAACAAATACGCGATACAAGACGAACCAATTTACGCTATAAGGCAAACGAATTGGGGGGAGGTCTGAGGCGAACAAATTCGCAGTATAATTGGTTCGAACGCGGTCTCCATGTTGAACGAAGGAGTTTTCTACGTTGAACGAATGAGATTCCTACGACGAACGAGCGAGTTTTTTCTGATGAAAAATCACACGCTGTAGAATAAACGAATTTGATATCTACGATTAACGAATACGCCTTCATGGTGAACGAATATACCTTTTAATATGAACGAATAAGTATTATAGGAAGTACGAACAAACGTTCTGAGATTAACAAAACACATTCAAGAAAGAGAAAAATGTTCTAAGAGGGAACAAATAATTGTTCAACTAATAGAAGTATGTGTTATAAATACTCTCAGGTGAACAAATCAGCATTTCAAAGTGAACGAAGCGGTCTTAGTACTTCGAACGAGTGTAATCATTAATAGTTATAAATAAACATTGAATTGAATTATTAATATTAATAAATTTTATTTTCATTTAACCAGGCCTTGCCAAATAAGCAAGAGGGCGACAAAACACTCGAAACCTTTCTAGCCGGAGAAATAGATGGCATCCTCCAAATAAACGAATCCGTTGAAGCAATGAGGAGAGATAACATCATTAACAACATAAACTTGGAGGATGCTGCCACTGAGGCCCTACGAAACGTAACCTGGCAGAAATCCAGTTTACTTTTTGGGCCTCAGTCGATGTCTACTCTCCGGCTATTGGACGATCGAAAATATATGAATTCAATAAAGGGCCACAAGCTCCAAGAGGACGAGGGGGAGGGGCCGAAGGGGCCATTTCGGGTCTGCCCCATACTGAGATAAAAACTTGTTTTTTCTATGAATAAAATATGAAAAAGTTGAAGTGTCTTGGTGTATTATCAAATCCTACATTTTCATTATTGCCTATAAAAGATTATTATATTTACACGCATAATCTACTAAATTTAACCTTACACATTTATAATAAATCTAAATATAATAAGATTCCTTCCAATTCAACTTATAGGTACCAATAATATTTCACACCCAACGAAATTGCTGTATATTCAAGGGCAATAAAGATAAAGTAAAAATCAAATGTTGTAGGCCCCATATATTTGAGAATAATTCCCAATCAACTTTTATTTGCGTTTAGATTAATCATCGCTATCACAAATGTAAATGTACTAACTTAGATTGAATTCCATCCAAAATGAAGTTAAATGAAAGCGTTTTGGTAAAATAGTGTCTTGTAGGCGCCCAGGTTATGTAAAATTCAGAAGTTGTAGGCACCCAGGTTATGTAAAATTCAAAAGTTGTAGGCACCCAGGTTATGTAAAATTCAAAAGTTATAGGCACCTAGGTTATGTAAAATTCAAAAGTTGTAGGCAACCAGGTTATGTAAAATTCAAAAGTTGTAGGCACCCAGGTTATGTAAAATTCAAAAGTTGTAGGCACCCAGGTTATGTAAAATTCAAAAGTTGTAGGCACCCAGGTTATGTAAAATTCAAAAGTTGTAGGCACCCAGGTTATGTAAAATTCAAAAGTTGTAGGCACCCAGGTTATGTAAAATTCAAAAGTTGTAGGCACCCAGGTTATGTAAAATTCAAAAGTTGTAGGCACCCAGGTTATGTAAAATTCAAAAGTTGTAGGCACCCAGGTTATGTAAAATTCAAAAGTTGTAGGCACCCAGGTTATGTAAAATTCAAAAGTTGTAGGCACCCAGGTTATGTAAAATTCAAAAGTTGTAGGCACCCAGGTTATGTAAAATTCAAAAGTTGTAGGCACCCAGGTTATGTAAAATTCAAAAGTTGTAGGCAACCAGGTTATGTAAAATTCAAAAGTTGTAGGCACCCAGGTTATGTAAAATTCAAAAGTTGTAGGCACCCAGGTTATGTAAAATTCAAAAGTTGTAGGCACCCAGGTTATGTAAAATTCAAAAGTTGTAGGCACCCAGGTTATGTAAAATTCAAAAGTTGTAGGCACCCAGGTTATGTAAAATTCAAAAGTTGTAGGCACCCAGGTTATGTAAAATTCAAAAGTTGTAGGCACCCAGGTTATGTAAAATTCAAAAGTTGTAGGCACCCAGGTTATGTAAAATTCAAAAGTTGTAGGCACCCAGGTTATGTAAAATTCAAAAAGTGTAGGCACCCAGGTTATGTAAAATTCAAAAGTTGTAGGCACCCAGGTTATGTAAAATTCAAAAGTTGTAGGCACCCAGGTTATGTAAAATTCAAAATTTGTAGGCAACCAGGGGCCGTATTCTGCAGAAAAAGTATGCTCCTCCTCCAGACTTAAGCTCGCTGATTGGTCGGTCAGGATCGAACTTAGGGCTTTTCATTGGCGGTGGCGGTTTTGGGGCAAAACTCACTTAAGACTTGTGATAGGTTGAAATTTTCGAGCAGACGACATTGACACGTGTCAAAATATACACCAAATTCAAAGTAGTAATTTTAAAACTCGGCAAACCGTTCCGCATCATGAATCGGTTAATTGACCGGTTCTTTTGCTTTCTTTATCCACCGGAACCATCCTGAAAAAATTTATTTACCGCCTCGTTTAAGGCTAGAAGCCATGAGGTTGTTACACGACCACCCGTTATCAGCTCATAGGGGCAAAGATAAGACCCTGAGTAAAGTTTTTTTTAGATATTGGTGGCCAACCATAGTTAGTGACGTCCAGGATTATGTTCGAGGATGCACGTTATGCCAACAGTTTAAGGCTAGAAATAGGAAGAAGACAGGGCTAATGCAACCCTCAGAAATAACAAGTCCTTGGGACCAAATCAGTGTCGATATTATGGGACCTTTCCCTTCAAGTAGACACCACTATAAATATTTAATAGTCTTTGTTGATTATATGACTAAATTCGTGGAAATGATTCCATTAAAACTATTACTGCTAAGACCTGTGTACAGGCTTTCAAGTCTATTATCACTAGGTGGGGAGCTCCTAAAGCTATCCTTAGTGATAGAGGGGTACAGTTTACTTCGAAACTTTGGCTGCAGACGTGCAGAGCTTTTAAAATAAACCCAAAGTCTACAACCCCCTACACACCCAAGGGAAATCCCACCGAAAGAGTAAATAGAGTAATAGGCGAGTTAGTATCATTTTATGTAGGGAATCACCATGATAGATGGCATGAATCCCTTGACCTTCTTCAATTCGCTATAAATTCCGCACCCCATGACACCACGGGCAGATCCCCTTTCTTTTTGAATTTAGGGCGGGAGGCACGTCTCCCTTGGGATTTAGACATTGAAGAACCCATTCAGGACACTGATGACCCCAGTCGTATTAAGGCTTTAAAAGTTCTTAAGGAACAATTAGAATTCAGTAATGAATTGTCTAAGTTAGCCAAAGCACACCAGTAAAAATACTATGACCTCCGCCATGACCCTCTTGAGTTTGAGGTAGGAACATTAGTATGGATGGAAACGCATCCTTTATCAAGTACGACAGGCCAGCTTATGAAAAAGCTTAGTCCTAAATGGGCAGGTCCCTTTAAAATAGTAGCAAAACATTCTCCCGTTGTCTACGAGTTAGAAGATGCTAACTCAGGGCAGAATATAGGGAAAGTTAACTTAGAGCATCTAAAACTTTATTGGACTAATGTAGCTGTCCTCGACAATGCCGAAAATGCCCTCACTTCACAGTCGAACTTTGCAGATGAACCCGAACCTAGTCCCGCATCTAATGTTGGTACCATGGACCACCCTCCTGCGGAAACTTCCTCAACTACGTCATCTGAATCATCATCATCTTCTACATCGCCGTCACCCCAGGACGGTCAGGAAGTCAATCAACTGATTATTCCTGTTATGCCAGATGTCCCTCAAACCTCGACATCAAGTACTTTAAATGATCAAGCAGTGGATCAACCGATCCCTCCTGCAGTTCGAGATGATTCACATCAACCTACAGACTCTGATAGTGAACCGGGGATGGCCCTTTTTGAAGACCCTCCTCCCCTCCTTTTTACCTATCATGATATGAGGGCTTTTCAGCTCGATCATCCCACTAACGATAGTCCGCCTTCTGCGGCAGAGGAGGCTTCCCCGTCTGATCATGAATCAGTCGTGGAAACTAAGCTACATACACCAACATTCAGTTTTACAGAAGAAATTCTAACCCCGGAGGACAAATCAACGTCTTCTGCACAATCCATAACGGAACCTGCGTTACACCATTCACATTCTTCTGGTTTCTCGGAGGAAATAGTACCTCCTGAACCGATTTCTACTCTTTCGGAGGAAATATCTACCTCTGAACAGATACCTCACTCGAAATCCCAATCACAGCGTGTGTCTGACAGTTCATCGACCACGTTGTCGGAATCAATGAGAATTCCTCGTCTAAACAGGGCTACATTACCCGACATTTATTTAGAACCTTTTAAATTGGGATGGAGACGAGAGTTATGTAAGAGAGCGACGGTTCAGCCCGGAGGTAATGAAGTTGACATCTATTACCGACCTCCTGATGATAAAAGATTTAAGGTCACCTTATGAGGTTCAAGTTTACCTTAATAATAATAACGTCCCGAACCTAAAAAGGGAATATTTCTGTTTTTCCCGAGAGCCAATCTCTGTTTTCCCTTGGGAATTTATTTCCCAAGTAACAAAATGAAAATACTAAAAAACTAATGTTAGATGACCGAAGGAAGACCTTCGGGTATAAAGATGGAACAGAAGCTCAGGCAGCACCAATGAAGAAAAAATCATCATTCATTTTTGCGAAGAAACTTAAATATACCTATACCCCTGCTAATGATTTTTAGGGTTCCTCAGGGTAACCCTAAACTGAAAAAAAAAACTTGTGATACTATATAGGTGCCGTACCCCTGCTAAACTGTTCCGGGTTCCTCGAGGAAATCCTTTCTTTTTCCATTTTGTTAAGAGTTCCTAAAGAGGGGGGATGTAACAAGCTTATAAGCAAAACGTTGGTAAAATTGAAAAAATCAACACTTTAGTATGCACTAAGAATCATCGAAGGAAACAAAAACCATTTATATTATAACCACTCCAGGTATTACATGCTTATTTACGTTAAACATGTTCATACTCAGTGCGACTTTTTCTTGGAGGCTTTATGTGTCGAAAAATATAAAACTCCAACTATTTCCTCATCAAATAAGCACTCAGAAGATAAAATCAGTCAAACTGACACACTAAAGAGGAAAAGAGATGAACAGGTTGATGAGGATGAGGATGATACGTTTAGTTTTTTGTATTCTGAGAGTAAGGCAATTAAGAGATTGAAAGCATTTGGCTACGAGAGACAAAATGAATCTGTATTAAAAAGAATAGGAGATCACATTATGAGGTTGAAACTGCGTAAGTAATTAGTGAATTAGTTTATAAAATTTCAATGAACAAATTAAAAGTGGGTAAAATTTTTTTAGCGGGAATCTTAGTTAACAGCCGGAGTAGAAATGATGAATTATTCCAGTTCGAGATAGTGAAAGAAAATAGTTGGATATTATTGGATGGTTTCTACGACATGCCAGTCAAACTCATATTTTCTTCATCGGGCCGGATGCTAACAAGAACTCACTTTAAACCAACTTCTCATGAAACTGCTTATGATGCAGACCAAAACCAACTGAATTTTGAATTAATTAACACAGCTGTGTTAGATTTGGCTAAACCAAAGATATTTTGCCCTGGAATACCTGAGGTAAATCTTAAATTATTTCAACGGACAAATCTAAACCTCATTTTCAGTCAAGCTTTTGAAACCTTGCTTTTGCCTGTGCGTGAGTTTTCGAAAAACAGCTCACTTCAATTTGTATTTAAATGCGTATATTTTTATTTAAATCAAATTTACATTTAAATTCTAATCAAAATTGATATTTAAATTCCAATCAAAATTGATATTTAAATTCCAATCAAAATTGATATTTAAATTCCAATCAAAATTGATATTTAAATTCCAATCAAAATTGATATTTAAATAAAATATTAAATATTAAATTTAAATTAAATATTAAATTTTGAATTCATTAAGTGTTTTTGCCATCAACCGTAGTAAACGTGCGTATATATTGGGATAGCAAGACACTTATCTGGGCGGACATTTCGCACTGTAGGGTTAGGTCTAAGGTCACAAAACCGGTGATCCAAAAAACCGTCCAGCTAGTTAAAATTCCGTACTGTCCCCGCAGTTGATTTTTGTTGCAGGTGATTGTTGTCAATATTTTCTTTCGACTTCTTGACTAATCCAAATCTCTCGACTCTCGAGTCGCTACTGACCGCGTCCCTTTAACATTTTATTCAGTAATTTCCGGTTAGTAGGTGGCACACTAAACCGATTTAAACTAGGCCCCTCTCAGAAGAAAAAGATAACTCTGACTTCATGAAAGCGGATTAGACTAACTCGAACGTTCTCTCTTTACTTGAATGAGATCTTAGTTGCAACCATTGCTACATTGAATTAACATAACAGAAATAAAAGTAAATTTTTTTTTAAATTTGTATTTGTATAACTTAACAAAGTTTTAAAGTTCGCAAATTTTTCCAAAACTCAGCAAATATAAATCAATTTTGCTCGTCAAAAGCAAACAAAATTCAACTTTGAAATTTAAGTCCAGATCAAATTACTAAGTAAACAACAACTTACAATAACATAGGAATAAATGAAATGTTCGATGTGTCTTAAAAACACTGATAAGCATATAAAGTTTAAAATTTCAATTAAAGACAAGAAGCGAAGATCGGTTTAATTCAAAGGCAAATAACACTTTCAGCTCAAATCGATAAGAAATGCTCTATAAAAATAACCCTTAAAGAGGATAAATAGCTTCAACCTGGAAAACTGGACCTTCATACCTACCAGGACAAAAATTATCAATGACTTACTGCACGGGCAAAGTAATTTATTTATTTAAGAATGCAAATTCGCTAAGCCTTTTATGTGTAGGCATCTACCATCTCCAGCTTAAATTATCGGATTATTAATTCTCTCGCCTTAAATACTTGAAACGTTTTTTGACTTTAAAATTTTAATATCTAGAATTTGGCAGAATGATTTCCGCGACAATTTCCAGTCAGAAGTTACGACGAAAGCGTGCCCTTGACATTTAAAAGTTTGCGAGGACGATGAAAACTGCACCGTCGTGTTAATAGCAGAAGAGAAACGGTTCCAAGTCCACAAATGCTTCTTAATTGAAACATCCCAGTGCTTCCACAGCATGTTTAGCGGGTATTTTATCAAGACTACGCGAAAAGAAGTTCAACTTCCGCTTTTAAGAAAAGACACTATCGCGTTCGTCTTGGACTACGTTAACGATGCGGAGATTCACTTTGAAAAGTGGGCTGTAGAGAAGTTGCGGGACTTGTACGATTTAGGTGATATGCTCTGCACGGACTCCTTGGTGGCAGAATGCCGAAAGCTCATTGCCAACACCAGGTTATTTGAAGATAATGAACGCGCATGGTACAACCACGCCAAGGCTTTGGACGATGAAGATACGGTGATCTGGATAAAAGGGTTGTTTCCAAAAGGACTGGTTACAAACCTTATTATAAAGTCAATAACACCCTACAAAGTCAGTATGATTACAAATGGTAACGATGCATTAGAGAACACGCCATACGAATTAATACTGGACGTTTAGAAGATCTTAAAAATCGTCAAAGATACGGTAAAATACGGAGTATTTCAACATTGTCTGGTCACAATGCGCCAATCGTTTTTCACTTGCGAGAAAATGAAAGCGCTTTCGGATTGGGTCGAGTCCGAATCGATCAAAGATACGTCTTTTGCTAAACGCGTCGAAATGTTCGACCATACTGGATGTGAACAATTCTCCCGCGAGGAGTTAAACGGTATCCTTACGATGTTCCAGCAAGAAAAAAAACTTTTTCAATGCCATAACGGTTTCCATCAGGAAAATCCACGAGCAAATGACACTGAACAACCTGCGAGCATCTTGGGTCCAGGTTCTTGGGTCCAAAGTTAACATTTTGGAGTACCAACCGCGTTTATTTCGAGAACCCCTAACATGGCATCAAGTAATACAAAACTTCCCATCCGAAATAAACAAGATAAGTTTTATTTTCAAACGCTGGAAAACGTTCTGTACGTCATGGAGGTGACAACGACTTTGTACAATGTGGAAATGTGTCAGATTGTAACGCCGTCTTATTTCGTGTGTTCAAAATTGTTCGCTAAAAACGGTATGCTTTATCTTTATGGTACGAATACGGCGACGAAAGCGGTCGTTATTATGACGTATGACAAAGAATGCAATGAAGCCACTATCCGTAATCTCAACGCCATATTTTACGATAAGTGGATGCCAACTTTGATTGTGGCATAGCTGTGCGGGCTCAATGCAATTTCATGAGCCTGAGCTCGATTTGAGCGAGGCATTGCCAAAAAGTGTGCATAAGTTTGAGCCCGAGCTGAGCCCGCACAGCTATGGATTGTGGTAGACCATAAAGTTATCTTCAAAAACTGTCGAAATGTTTTTGAATGCAATCCGGAACAAAAATCGGTGACTGCGTTATTTTCCATCAACAAACCCTGCCCGAAATTCAATGAAAACACGCACTTGGCCAAAGTTAGAGAAGACATCTTGGTGTTGAATGACAAAGGCAAATATTTCATCTACCCGGGATTCGAAAAGCGTTCCATAAACAGTCTGAATTTTAAGCACGAGAAAACCTCCATTTGTTCAACTGATCAAGGCTTATCGTTGGTCTACAACAGGAAATGGGGCCGAGCGATATAACGGTGCTGCGACGAGTCGATGGACATTTTGAATCCTTAGGACGACTGCCTGGACCTGATTTTGGACCTTTTTGTGGACCTGGAGAAACGTGCGAGTTTTTCATACGGTATGTGAAAAACAGTTCCGCGACTTCTGAAAACCAAAATACTTTATCGAAAATGTGCTGGTGAATTCAGTAAGAAAACATTTAGGAACCATTACTAAAAAAACTGCGCGAGTTATTTTTGCCCCGTAAATTTCTTAGTAAATTAATAATTGAACTAAGTACTAAATAATTAACTTATTTGCTAGAAATTTAACTTATTGACAATTGTATATATTGCACGCATATATTTACTTCTTTTTAAACTAAAAATATTTGGCAATTTAAAAGGAAAATAAAATTTCAACTTTTATAATTTTCTAACAAAAAATGTATTCTTGTCTAATTTTGCCAGCAAATAAAAACCATTAAGTATTTTCATGAAATTAGTCATTATTATTTCTACTTATTAATAATCAGGCCAAGATTTAATTGCAGTGGGATTAAAACCAATTTTACACTCGTTATTAAAACATATTTATAATGAAGCAGTATTTCATCATAATTAGTTAGGCTTAAATTAAAATGAGGGCAATTTAACATATAATAAACCTTATCATCTACTAGAATAATAAATAGGCTATTTAGTATTTAAGTGTTTACCAACAGAGACAGGCGACTCTAATAGGTTATTAGTCCCTTAGCAATAGTTAAAACATTAAGTTACTGACGTCTCTAGAAACTAATTATTTCGACCTAGAATTACGAATTTATCTCAAATTATCTTACAAAAATTTCTTCACAATAACTTAATTCAATGAGAATTAAATAACCAGCTTCCACGTTAGGTTAAATTCCAACAACGTGAAAACGGATTAAAATTCAGCGTCAGTCCAAGTTTGCTCCAATAACAAGGCTATCAATATATTTTTCTACAGCAATCTGAACGAGCTCAAACTATACGAAATCTTCAATATAATATTAAGTTGGCGTTCCCTCATTCACAATTAACCAATTCAAAAGGACCTTCATGGTAAGTACTCAGGCAATCAACGTAGCCTTTGGCTACTAATTTTGAAAGAGAGTGCTACCCATAGTTTTAGTATTAATTTAATTATAACATTAAAAGTATGGTCAATAGCGTGCTTCATAAGTTGGGCTTAAAGACCGAGATCCACGCGATTAAAAAGGGACATTTTTTAAACTAAATCAAGATGCGTTTGTGCTAGACACTTTGAAACCGTTTTGAACCCATTTTGGAAAGGTTTAACCTATGCATTATCAAAAAAAAATAATTGCATTTTCTCCCATCAAGACGTGATAACTAGTTTACTAGGGAGAAGGTTTAAGATGCCTACGTATACTCGCGCTATAGTCCCAGTTTCCCTTTCCAAAATATACCAGTTTATTTATTCCAAGTCAGGAGGGTCGCTTGCCTAGCGTCCAATTTAAAAAATCCTAATTTCCCACGATGTCTCGCGCTATAGCGCTGCTAGCGCAAGCAGCTTACGACGTGATGCGCGTGATCGAGTAGACTATGCTCCGGGCCACAGGACCCTTGTTGTGAAGCGATATGAATGCTGAATATTTCAGTAATTAAACGAAATGTATTCATTTGCACTTTTACCCTATTGTGTCAATTATATTCATGTAATTATCGTTCAGTGCGTTGACAGTTTCATCTGGATAATCGAGAGAGCAGTGTTGATAGTCTAGGCTTTTTAGCTTTGTCCACATTGAGCTCGCACTCGCGTGTTCGCGACTTCGTTTATTTGCATCTTCGTAACAGTACATGAAATATATTTGCCCTACTGTCCAGATACACGCAATTTTCCTATTCTGAGTGCCAATGAAATTTGAGAAATCATTGCGCCATCTACGTTGACCGTATTTATTAATTGTGACATGACTGAGCTGCAACCTGCTTCCACCATTGTTAAAAAGTGATGAAAACGAATCTAATTGACACCCTCCACACCCCACTCTTCGTTTCGTCTGTAATTGGTGCTTTTCTCGCGAAGGCGCAAAATTCTTGGCCTAGTCGCAAGAAATTTGCATCTTCCCGATATGAGGACCCAAAGTAGCGAAACCCCAATTTCGACAGTAGAGCGATGTTGCAAACAAGCGAAGCGAAGATACGAGAGCGCAAATAGTGTTAGTCTGGACAGGCCTTTAGTTTTAACAAAAGAAAATAGAAAATAACACAAAGTGTCTATCAGGAAGCCCCACCAGCGACGTCCATTTTGAAGGGAGTCAAATATTATCAAAAACACTTCCGACCCCCCTTGCCTATTCACTCAAAACGAATTATTGTGCTAATACGTGCGAGAGAAATAGTCCCGCGTTTTTTTAATCGGGTCGTGACGTCAACCAGAGCGTGTTAGTCAGCTGGCTCAGTTGCGTCTGCTACGGTCAGGCAATTTGGTTACTTTCTACAGCATACTCTGCAGGCTTAGCAGGCTTATTGAAAACTTTGACAAGTAATGGTAAGTAATAAATTGATTTTGAAATTTGGCCTAATATAAATTTAATTTCTTACTAATCAAAATTAATTTAGTTATTATGGCCACTCACGGCATAAGTTTGAAAACCTTATTAAACGAATATAAGGACGATTTCTTTAAAATAAATGATGATCACAAGAACATAATTGAACAACTAAAAACACTGGGAAATTAGAAACATTAGTGGATAATTTGTACAAGAATTACTCTCTTCTAAAGAACAAGTATGAAAAAGAAAAAACGGAACATCTCAATTCCTTTGGGCTAACAGCTTCAAAGTTGGAGAACTTCTTGCGACAAATCCACTATATTTGATTAATTTTAATCAAGAATCGCTAAGTTCAGTTGTTCATTGGCTCAATTTCCGAATCATCGATGAATTGGCAAATATTGAAGGACGTATTCCCCTTCTAGAACTTCAGAAATGGGTACATCTTGGTAAAGATCATCCAAAGAGGGATATTCTTCCGGTTGTAAGGTACAGCCAAGAAACTTTCCATCGCGAGAATTCCAAATGAGATTTCCAATGACTTTCACCTCATTAAATATCAGTACTCCTTCTTTGGGCTTTGTTTCCCCTTTGTACGTACTGTTAATGTATTCGTCAAATCTTTGGGCTTCGGTCTTTAAATAATTCAAATCAATTCCTTGATCAGATGGTATTTCTCTCGCTTTTGCTCGCAAAGTAGAAATACTCGGAAGCTGCAAAATGTCAAACGATGCCAAAGCTTCGTAAGCAGCGGGTGAACGCGAAAAGACAGCTAGGGCAACTCTGTATGTCAGCGCACTCCACCTGTTACCTTTTGAGCCTTTGGTACACTTCACTTGACCTTTTAAAAAATCATTTCTTTCTTCTAGAGGGATTGAATCGGTCTCCCACGCCTTTCTCATTGCCTTACCAAGTAATTCATTCTTAGAAGTTGCTTCCTTGAAAACGTTTTCCAACTCATTTTGACCTTTACGAGTAACCTCTGAAACTAGTTTGATCATTTGACCATTTTGTTCACCTTCCAATTGAAGTCGTGCATCATCCAAAAGTTTTTCCAGTTCTTTAATTTTCTTATTTTGATTGTATACCCGGATGCGATTTTGTTTAAATCGTTTCGCGCGTGATTTTGGGGTTAAATTACCTATTGTACACCATGAATCAGCGGATGTTCTTTTGAGTTTTCGTCTTGGGCTTACTGCATCTTTCTTTTCCTTTTGGTCTTTGAGATACCAATTTAAAGCTCGGCAATTTTGGCACTGATAAACTCCTTGCTCTAATTTCACTTTTGGGACATTCTGTGGTGGAACAAACCAGACGGTGCAATCAACAGATTGAAATCGTTCGAAAGGGCATATAAATGATGCCAAGTTTTTAGTAGTTAGGTTTCCGCAATCATCATTTTAAATAATTAAATATTGATTGTTAGTTGAAATAAAGAACAAGCGTATAAAGAAACCCTAAAAAGTAAAAGCTTATCTTTGATATCCCTGGGCAATATTCGTGATTAGGAGCTAGGATGAGCAAACTTCTGTCTACAATGTCAAAATCGATACGAACACTGGTGGTTTGATCATTCAAAAGGGTGAATTTCATCTCTTCAGGCTTCTTGAATAAACGCAGTACAGCCAACATGCCATTAACAGAAAACAAGAGACGAACTGGTGTATCAGCATAATGTACTGATGGCGAAACAGGCAAGGCAGAATTCTTTAACGTAACTTCTAAATAGGCATATTTTCCATAGAAATTTTTCATATATCTCATCTCAATGTAATCTATAAATGTAATATTTCATTATAATGGCGTAATATTTATGAGAATATTACAAACAGAAAGGAACTTACTGAAGTTTTTATTTAAAATGTAACTTTCAACATCGTAAAGTATAACGGGGGCATCTTGCATCAGTTTTGGAACTTTAAAGGGATAGAACCAGGTTTTTTCATCTAGTATAAACTGCATTTGGTTACATATAAAAAAGTATGCCTAAAATTATGTGGTGTACGTAAAAAGTCTGAAAAAAGATTTTAATTACGGAAAAAGAACGTTATAAGTTTAAAAATTTAAACTATACATGGGCACCCGCCAACTTGTTTAGTCCCGTTGTTTCGTCACAACGGTATGCGATCCTATTGGAAGGGAAAAAACTGGAATGCTTCCACCGATTTTAGCTTCTGCAGTAGGATTTTTTTTGTTACTTTTTGTACTGGGGAAGCAGCGCATATTTGAGAAGACGTTTGTAAACATAATTCTGAATTTTCATATTTATTATCCATTGTTCTCGTAACTCTTGGTTACGTTGTAGAGTAATTACGATAGCGATTTGTCAAAATTGTCACAGGTAATGTCCAAAACACCACATTTTTACGCTATTTTGGCAAAGGCTTAGCTTCCATATATAATAATGGTATGGCTTTATTTTAGCCTAATGGCCCTAATCTAAGCTTCAACACATTTTTATTTGTAATTAAACCTTGTAAAACTACTACTTTGAATCCCAAAATTACAGTGAAACTATTTACCTTTCTTTATAACTTTCAAATCATCGGTATCGAAATGAAAAATATGAAGTTGGCAATTTTGGCGAAAATGCAAAATAGTATAAAAACTACTTTTAGGAGTAAATCTACCATATTTCCGTGTGAGAGGAGGGTAGCGGGGTAATGTAGGTGTTTCGCTCGTGTTTTTGCCAAACTACTGTAGAGGGGGCAGTGATCGGAGCGGTGCCGAAAACTAATACTTTTAAAAACTAATTAAAAATAGTTAAGTTATTAAAACTATCAATATATATATATTTTTGAAAACGTAATTTTAGGTTCTATCTGATTTAAAAAAATGAAAGCTTTTCATTAGTGGTCAAAAGATCGATTCTATCCCTTTAAGTATCTCTACTGTTGATGTTTCTTTGTCGATCAGTTTTACCTTCTTTGAAAGTTCTCTCTGATTTTGGGCTTTTTCTTTTGCAATCACGAATGCATTTAAATTATTCCAAGCCGTAGGAGATATAACAGTTCCAATAATTTCAGTCTGAGTCAGTGAACTGACAGTAGGTTTATGTTTAGCTCGCTAAGCCTTGGCCTTACCCTCAAAAAGGTCTTGTAAATAAAAGTTGCACTGGGTTGATTGTGATTTTAACGCGCTTCCTTTGTCGGTCGAGCCAGACTAATTGAACGACATTTTTTCAATAAATTTTATCGACTTTACAAATATAAATACCTTAAAAAGGTTTAACTTGGCCGGTAACAAGTTAACAACCTGAAGAAACCGAAAGCAGACGAAATCTCGAAAGTAGAACGCTAATGCGACGTATCGCGACCCTCCGCCGCTATTACAGTTGACCGCTTAGCGGCGCACGCCTGATTTTACCGAAACGATTACCTCATCGATGAACAACCTGATTGGCTTAAATTATTTGAAAATGGCTCGCGCTTCAAAAAGCATGTCAAGCAGTGCCAAAGGCACTCTAAAATGGCTGATCGACACTTTGTGTTATTTTCTATTTTCTTTTGGTTTTAAGAATGGTTGCAGTGCTTTCCACATGGTAGAGGCCCTATCAGGTACTTTAAATCTAGTCTTAAGGTAATTAGTTTTATGATCTCTGATCATTCGGTTTACAACGTTCCGCTGCCCTCGATATAGGGCAGTATAGCGATCGTGACAGTTGGGATTGCGACTTTTAGTCTTATAATTATTGCAGAGGTGCATTTGAGATTCGATTTGGGTAGTCATTAAAGGAGTATTCTTTACTAGGCCCTTAGCGGGGCATATTTATTAAGTGTGGTCACTGTTGTAGTCTGTAGATAATGGACACCATCTTCAGGGATGCGAAATGTCTCCAGTGAATCTCACATCCAACTACTCTCTTCATGATAGAAAACAATTTCTCTCAACACTAGATTTATCTCTCCGAGTTTTGAAAATAATATACCTCACCACAGAAGTTATTCGTGGAGTTTGAAAAACCACCTGTCATCACAAACTCACCTCCAATTTCAAATTTTAGTAACGCTCCTCTCATGCTCATATCACAAGCTCTAAAAACCCCTCTCATTTACTCAGAAATTACTCAAATTTAGGAGTAGGAGATGAGAGCGCCCATCACTGGTACGAACTCTCAAGATGAGAAACATTTCATTAACTTACTTAATTATTTAGACAATCTTTGAAAGCCATGAATCAGAATCACTTACAAAGAATGATCAAATAATGAGTGACCTATCAGTGAGAATTGTGTTTTTATGCATGTACGAACTCTCAAGATGAGAAACATTTCATTAACTAACTTAATTATTTAGACAATCAACAGTACTGCTAATGATGGCATCTCTGAAAGCCATGAATCATAATCACTTACACAGAATGATCAAATCATAATCACTTACACAGAATGATCAAATAATGAGTGACATATCAGTGAGAATTGTGTTTTTCTGCATGTACGAACTCTCAAGAAAAGAAACATTTCATTTACTAACTTAATTATTTAGACAATCAACAGTACTGCATATGATGGCATCTCTGAAAGCCATGAATCAGAATCACTTACACAGAATGATCAAATAATGAGTGACATATCAGTGAGAATTGTTTTTTTTATGCATGTACGAACTCTCGAGATGAGAAACAATTCATTAACTAACTAAACTATTTAGACAATCAACAGTTCTGCAAATGATGGCATCTCTGAAAGCCATAAATCAGAATCTCTTAAACTGAATGAAAAAATAAGGAGTAACATATCAGTGAGAATTCTGTTTTTTTTTCAAGCATGTGAGTGCTCAAAAGTTGCGAAACAATAACTAACTTTCAAATTATTTAGGCAATCTATGTAAGTGGAATGGATGGAACTTTGAATTTTAATGATTTTGAAGTGGATTCGATTTATGTCAGTTAGTAAGGATAGTACTCACATTGAATTTAATAATTAATAGTGCAATTATGTCTTAGGTGATGCCTTCAAGTGTTGAAAACTGTACTGTAGCTGCAGATAAAATATTACCTGCGTTTTCCTTTAAGACAAGTCAGGCAGTGATATTTCTGTTAGCATAGTGTTTCATTCTTAGGAATGGCGAGTCTGTTCCTTGTTAATAATTTGATTAAATAGGCCTAATTGAACTCTGCCTTTCCCATGTAGATAATCACATCAACAAATGATAAAGCAATTGCAGGATTATTAAATAATCCATCTGTTTTTGGAGATCTAAGACCATTTTGGCTGTTAAATAATTTTGCGTCACCCCACTGGATGAAGATGCAAGATCAAGGCTGGTGCTTCAGTATAAAGCCGAATTGTCTGAAACTTCTAAAAATTAATCCGAAGAATGATAATTCTTTAATATCTATCACAGTCAATGCTGACTTGATCTTGAATGTCAAAGTTTTCCAGAAAAACTTTAATAATAAGAATCTGGTACAGCTACCTACATCGGTATCAACCAATGATGAGTTATTAAAAACGGTAAAGGATATTAACAATTTAAAGTTGAGCAATGGAATAACGAAGCCGCAGTTTATATCCACCTTGAAGGAAAAGTCACGCGGGAGATTTTGTTCAACTTCAGAAGTAATGCGCGATAATAACTGTCTAGGATTATCAAACAGTTAAACATGCGTGCGTTGCTTAAGATTGAGGGTATTTGCTTCAAAGTTTAAGGTCGACAAATCCAAAACCAAAAAATTAAAATCCTTAACAAAAGAACAACTTATTGGTTTAGTTAAAAGAAGCAACAAAAACGAACGCAACATTAGGAAACAAGTTCAAATATTGCAAAAGAAATGTAAAAAAAATATTTAGATAAGGGTTCAGAGCCCTTGCCAGAAGCTGGCGATGCTTGCATTGAAGAAATGTTAAAGAAGTCAATGCCTAAAAAGGAAGATAATTCTTTCATTTCAATATTCTCAAGAGAACAGCTTAATTTGATCAATAAAGCTGATGCAAGAGGACGAGGATGGCATCAATTCGTAATTCAGTGGTGTTTATTCCAATACCACAAATCTCCTAAGGCATATAGGAGCTTGGCTCACTCAAGTATTCTTAAGTTGCCCTACTACAGTACACTATTCCGTCATTCGTCGCACGACTCCAGAACACTTGGGTTTTCTGACCAGATATTGAATCGTATGAAAGAGGATATAAAACCAGAAACCTTAGCACCAGAGCATCAGTACTTCAATTTACTACTGGACGAAATGAAAACCAAAGAAGATCTAATATGTAAAACAAACACGGGAGATATTGGGGGCTATACCCATTTGAATGAGGCCCGAGACAAAATTAATAGTCTGACAGAAGAATCTCACAAAGATGTAAAGTTGCAAATCATATTTTGATGTATGCTTCGAGGAGCAACAACACGTATTAAGTACCCATTTGCGCACTTTGCGACCAATAGTCTTACCGCTGATGATCTTAATTCCATTGTTTTGGAGGCAATCAAGAAGCTTGAATCTTTGGGATTTAAATTTTTTTCTGTTATTGGGTGTGGTGCTGCTACAAACCGCAAGTTTTTTTACTATGAACACAACTGAAGATTCATCTAATTTTTGCATAAACCCATACAGTCTTGACGAACAAAGACCCCTGTGCTTCATTGTTGATCCCTCACATCTTTTAAAAACTACGAGAAATGGCTCATATTCTAGTGAAGAAACGTGCAAAGTGAGACTAATGTATGAGTTGGCGTTTACAATACTCGCCAACGGTTTCGCCCGTGGTGTTGGGAAGGAGATCAACCTCCCAGTAGTCAGAATAAGTGTCTACCATAACCAGATATTTCTTCGTATCTGCGTTGATGGTGAAGAAGTCCATTGTCACTTGTTGCCAAGGGAGAGTGGCAAGTGGGACATTGATCAGAGGCTCTTTGCATTGAGCTCGGCTAAATTCATTGCAAGTAGTGCAAGTTCCGACCATATGTTTGACTTGTTCGGTCATGCCATGCCAATATACAACTTCTCTAGCCTTTCGTAAGCAAGCTTTATTACCGCAATGACTAGAATGTAAGAATTTCAGCATTTCATGTCGTAGTGTTGTCGGTATCACGACTCGGACACCTTTGTATATCAAGCCATCTTGAAGAACCAATTCCTCCCTGAAATTCCAGTAAACTCGTATATCAGGGTGTGTGGACGATTTGTGGGCAGGCCAGCCCTGTTGAATAACCTGTCCAAGCCGTTGCAGTATTTGATCAGCGGCGGTAGACGATCGAATAGCTTCAATGCTTGACGGTGAAACCTGCAAATAATCTGAATGTTGCAGTGTCGTAAGTTCTGGAAACTCTAGTGTCCTGCTCCAATTGGAATACAATCGATTCGTTGTTAAACTGAGTGTGCTCAGAGCCAGAAAAGGGAGTTCGAGAGAGACAATCTGCAATATATAGTTCAGAACCTTTTTTGTATGTAATATTGAGATTGTAATGCTGTAACTTGAGCAGCATGCACTGTAAGCGCTAAGGTCTTCTCGCTATAGTCTACAAAGGTTTATGATCAGTCTCAATGGTGATCAGGTCTCTCCCACACAAGTACTGGTGAAAACGGTAACAGGCAAAAACGAAGGATAAGCATTCTTTTTCAATTTGTGCATATTTGCGTTCTGTAGACGTAAAGGTACGCGACGCAAATGCTACAGGTTGTCCCTGTTGTAGGAGCACTGCTCCCAAGCCAAAGTCGCTCGCATCACTTTGTACTGTGACCTTCTCGTTTACATCATAATATCGCAGAATGGGGACTGAGCTCACCAAGAGCTTTATCGCTTCTATCGCGCCGGTATGTGTCTGAGTCCACTCCCAAAGAGTGTCCTTCTTGATCAAGTGACGAAGAGGTTCGGTATAATCGGATAAGTTAGGAAGAAACTTCGCAAGATAGGTGACAAATCCTGTAAAGCTTCGACGATATTGCACATTGTTTGGTAATGGCATTTTTTTGCGGCTTGAATCCTCGCTGGATCAGGACAGATTATCCTGGAAGTCAGCAGGTGTCCAATATACGGGACTTCCGTCAGGCGAAGTCTGAGTTTCGATGCATTAGTTTTAAGTTACATTGTCTCGCACGATCAAGCAGTGCTCGCAAATTCGCATCATGATCTTTTATGGCGTCAGCAATAGTATCACCACACCCTATACAGAGAATTTCATCGGTAATATCCTCAATACCATTCAAGCCAACCAAAACTTCATGTAGCCTTCTCTGGAATTCTTCCGGAGCCACAGACCAGCCAAATGGCATTCGCATCCATCGGTACCGTCCGAAAGGATTCCAAAAAGTAGTCAGATTGCTGCTCTGATCATCCTGACGGACCTACCAAAATCCATTTTTAGCGTCTAAGACAGAGAATACTTTGGCCTTTGCTATCCGCGGCAGAGGCTCTTCAATAGTAGGTAACGGATACTTCGGTCTTTGTAGAGCCTTATTTAGATCTTTCGGATCTAAACAAATGCGGATTATAGGGGTGCCACCCCGATTTTCCTTGACCGATACCATGCTAGATATCCAATCCGAAGGTGCGGTCACTTTTTCTAATACACCTAAAGCCTCCAGTTCTTGAATTCGTGTATGAAAAGGTTCTCTAAGAGACACTGGAACCTTTCTTGGCCTGTGTTGAACAGGAGGTTGTGTAGGGTCAAGAACAATGTGACAAAACCCAGAAAGACAACCCAATCCTGAAGAAACATCTTTGTATTCTTCTAGAAGTTTCTCTTTCGTTACGGGATTATTTAAAGTTTGCGTTGTAGGCTGTGGTTTTGATAGTTCGAATAGTGTATCCTCTTCTTGTGAGTTAAATGTTATCAGACCCTGCCTTTCACAAGTTTCCCCAGATAGAAGTGGTGTCTTGTTATTTTCTATAACTTGAAAATCGAATAAATTCTTTCAAGTTTAACTTCATAGTAATTTCAGCGGTTCCCAACACTTCCAAAACAGAGTCATTGTAGCAGCAAAGACGAGATTTCTTAGGATACAGTCGTTTACTTGCAGCGGGTAAGGTGTCATATAAAGCTTTCCCCATGAAATTAAAGGTAGAACCGCTATCTAGCTGAAAGTTAATTTGTTGAGACGTGTGGTGAAGCGAATCTTCGACATGTAGTTGGGTATAATATTTTTTTTTGGATTCATTCGTCGTAAAGTTGTAACGGGGAGCCCGTTACCAGGGTTCAACACCAGGTGGAGCGACCTACATAGATACCAGGGATCCCCGCTAGACAGCCACGGGAGCTGAAACTTAGACCTGTCGTCTGCTCGAGAGCGGGGATTGGCTGATCTCCGGAGGTCCGAGGGGATATATTTGAACGTAGTCCGGGAATCAGGGCAGTTGGAGGAGTACCGGATTGGAGATCAGTTCATGATAATTACGAGTTTTATGTTAAAATGGAAGTTATGTTGTATTCAGTAACCAATTACAATGTAAATAGTTTATTCAAGTATTATGTTAAATAAATGAGTTTGATTGCATTAACTACGTAGTCGTGTGTTTTCGGTTTATCAGTTGGGAACGCGCGGTTACAATTGGAGGCACCGCCGAGATTAACTTTTGAAATTAGCGCCATCATTTTCCGGGATTTGCGTTTGATACGGACGTTTAACTCTTGTGTTTCCACCGAGTGAACTTTATTTTTGTGTGCTGCTATCGGACTTGGTGGCTGGTGTACGTTCGGCGTGTTCCCTCTGCACGATGTGGGATATTGAGCACCCTGCAGTGAGCCCCTGACCCGGCCCGGGGGATCTATGTGGGTGTTCCCCAAAAGGTCACCCTTTTTTCAATGATGTCCATAATTACATTTGGACAGCCTTTTCTTTTTAAAGATCTCCCTGAAAACCCTGCTACATAACGAAGAATATCTTCAGTTTTCGGAATATTTGGGTTTTTAATTTTTGGGTATTTTTCAACCTCATGATTTGAAAGCTCTTCTTTCGCCTTTTTTTTCTTCCGTCTTCTTTTTTAATTCTTTAATTACAATTTGACCAATATTCATCAAGTAAGAAAACAACCTTCTGTACAACATCTGAAGGATTGATTTTTGGAAACATGGAGCGGGGACAGCGAATGTAACACATTCAACAAGTAGCAATCTAAGAGTGTCGTAATTTCTTTCATCAAAACTAATTCTTAGTTATATAATTTGTTTCTGAGGTACTATGAAGTAAATTAGTCGCGTCTATTTTTATAATAATGTTTTCTAGAAGGATGTTATTTAAAGTATCATTTTCCTTGAGGTCTTTGAAAAATAGTCCAGAATAAAGTGTGTTTTCCGTAGATTATGCATCTTCAATTTGGACCAAGGATTCACACAAGATAATTCTTAAATGGGCTAAAAATAAGCAAACTCGATTTTAATTTTTGAATTTTCAGAATTGAATCTTACGGAAACAAAATAAATAGGATACTAAATTTACTAACCTTTTAGATTACTATGATTTTCGCCAAGGCTTAACTTTGAATTTATTGTCTTCACTATTTTCGCATCGTAGGATGGACTAAATTATTATTGTAGTTTGTAAAACTTAAAAAAATTTATAATTTAATATAATAATTTTAGTAAAAATACCTTTTAAGACGGATAGACACTGCCAGAGTCATAGAGTAGTAAAAAAGCTAAACAGTGGGGAAGCAGAGGAGGAGAAGAGGGATTTAGGCACCGGAAATCACGTGCCCAACAGGAAACCAAACACCGAAAGTAGCCTCTAAAAATTTAGCGAGACCTAATAATCGCAACTGTCTACCCTCTTTGTCGAGACCGAGTGGAAGGTTTTTTAGATTTCGAATCTAGCAAATGGGAGTTGCGGACAGCGCATCGGCATTTCGGCGGGAATTTCTCAATTTTCTCGTAGGAAACGCGTGAAGCGAGGCTTGGTTACACGTCACGTGTGTCTGTGTTGCTCATCATCACTAGCTCGGGACGAAAGGTACATTATTTGTGGGCGCTAAATTCTACAGGGCCGGTAGGCCCTTGTAGATATGACTTGATACCGTTTTGTAACGTTAAAGTAATATTCACCCGCTTTTGCTAATTTCCTATGGAGATTAACATGGGTTTTTCGTGATTTTTCCCCACCGCTAACTTAAAAACTACAGCGAAGTTACTTTTCGGAATTATCTTAAATTAACAATTAAATATTCAGGGTGTGCTATCAGCCAGTTTGATCAAAACAATTAAGTCTAAGTATGTTAATTTTAGTTAATTACAGAAGTACGGCTTTGACCATCGCGATTGGACATAATAATTAGCTAGATCTCTTGGAAAACTCAGTGTTAGTACGTATCTGTAGTGTGGTGGTTATCACGTCCGCTTCACACGCGGAAGGTCTCAGGTTCGAGGCCTGGTAGATACATGTATTGACCATCGTGATTGGACATAAGAATTAGCTAGATCTCTTGGAAAACTCAGTGCTACCACGTATCTATGGTGCAGTGGTTATCACGTCCGCTTCACAAGCGGAAGGTCCCAGGTTCAAGCCCTGGTAGATACATGTTTTGACCATCGTGATTGGGCGCTTGAATTAGCTAGATCTCTTGGAAAACTCAGCATTACCACGTATCTATGGTGTAGTGGTTATCACGTCCGCCTCACACACGGAAAGTCCCAGGTTCGAGCCCAGGTAGATACATGTTCTAACCATCGTGATTGGACATAATAATTAGTTAGATCTCTTGGAAAACTTAGACTTACCACGTGTCTGTGGTGTAGTGGTTATAATAAATATTTAACAATTATTTCACTTCACTTGGTTTAATAATGTGACATAGGTAGCATACTTTTTCCTTACTTTTAAAACCATTAAACTAAGTAATATTAGAAGTTCAACAGATTGTCAAAAAAAGATGTTAAAAGCCACGGTAAATGGTGCTTAAATGCCTAATATTCCCTTAATACTTCCAAATAATATTAGTAAATGGCGTCAATTGATCATAGAAATGGGGTTAAAGTACACCCTAAAAGATGTCTTTTTTGGCACTGGAAAAACAGCATATATGGTGTTTGAATGCACCATTATATTTTAGAGTGCACATGTATGACGGTAAAGCAAACATAATTATTCAAAATTTAATTACATTAAGACTGAAGTGACAGATATTATATAAAAACGTCTTGGTTTGGACCAAGGCCGAAAAAGCAAACGATATGTGTGAGGTTTATCAATTGACTGAAGTTTCAGATATTGAAATTCTTTTCTAGTTATTTTTATCCACTCAATCCTTAATCAATATTTAATTCAATCAACTGATTTTACTGTTAATCGATCTAGTCCCTCTAAATTAATTGAAAAAATTACATATCTACGCTTTTTCAATAACAATTAATTTCATGATAAAATGTTTTCGGAAAATGTAATTGTTCTTGAAAAAGCGTAGAAATGTAATTTTTTAAATTAATTTAGAGGGACTAGATCGATTAACAGTAAAATCAGTTGATTGAATTAAATATTGATTAAGGATTGAGTGGATAAAAATAACTAGAAAAGAATTTCAATATCTGAAACTTCAGTCAATTGATAAACCTCACACATATCGTTTGCTTTTTCGGCCTTGGTCCAAACCAAGACGTTTTTATATATATCGTTATGGGCTTATTCTCAGTTAAAAAAAGAACCCGATAAACTAGAATTATACGTAACGTAAACTAAATAATTACTTATATTATGAAATAAAAATGAAGCAACCACAAAAGAGACCTGGTATAATTATTTGCGAACGCTTTTGGAGCGCAGTCAAATCTACTATAGAATTTTATGTAAAAGAATTGAGCAGAAAACCAACTTGGGGGAACAACAGGAAAGTTTTAGAGGGCAAATGTGAGAATATCAAAAAGAAGGATACGAATGGCTTCTTATGTTGTACGATATGGGAATGAGTGGTATCCTATCTGACGAAATGGGTTTGGGAAAAACCGTCCAAGCAATTGCCTTTATCGTCCGTTTAATGGAAAGAAAGGAAAATGGACCCTTTTTGGGCGTTGCTCCATAATCGACGCATAGCAAGTGGTTCTGCGAATTTAAAAGGTTCGCTCCTAGCGTTCGAACCATTTTGTTTCATGGCCGTAAAAAGAGATATTAGATTTGAGATCAAACAAATTCGGGAGAGTCACGTCGTCATAACGCATTATGCCTTCATTATAAGTGATAAACTTGTGGTTAGACGCATTGAAAGTCAATGCGCACCATAACAAGAATAAAACTCCGAAGCTACAACCCGATAGATTTACCCTTTCACTGGTCTAATTGCCACCATGATGATTTCCTTTATTATAAAATCCGAACCTCATTATGTAAACGTGCATTAACTTTCGGCTCACTCTGAACCGTTAATGTCTCTTCATTACATACAAAAAATTGATACCCATAGTTTACTTCACCTCAGAAGAAAATCTCTTCTTTCGGCCTCGAAATAAGTAGGTGGTTCTTCTACTTCTTTAAAGATGAAAGCCTTACAGTCCATTTTGGGTCGCTTGCGATATGGCTCCATAATGGTTTCCCTCGTCTGAAATTTCCTCTTTCTATCCGTCCCAACTGATTTCGAATAGGTTGGTTCTGTAGCGCGATGAAAACACTCGACTTCGTCTTCACATTTATTTTCAAAACAAATTCCAACGGTTTCATGGAGCGTACCTTTTCCGGAAAGGGTTTCAGTCATGTCGTCGTAATTGTCAAATACGGTACACGTAATGAGATCGTTTTTCGCTATTAAGCACCTAGGCATACAAGAGGTCGATTCGGATATATCAGTCGCTAACTGAGTTTCAAATTCTTCGGTGCGATTATAATTCAAAACGTGACCATGTCTGTTAAGTAACTCCATGACCTTTTTACTTCCAGTCATACTTTTTTATCGCCAAGCCGAGGGTAACATGTATAGATGGTAAAATGCGGCCCTTGGAGACTGTAAATAGCGTGTCTTGCGCTAGTGCCTGAATTCTAGTTTGGTATTTTGGTGACGGTTTACCATAAGGTCCAGCAACTAGTGCTTCAAAAACGTAATTGCTAAAGGTGGCGGATCCCCGTCTCCTAGTAGAAGCTGCTCCAAAGTGTACGAATCAGGCAAGTCCTTTCTCTCCGTCTGAAAAATTGCTCTGCTTTCTAACGAAATTTTCAGGGTCAGAGGATTTAAGTTTCTCGCGCAATGAAATTACTGCCGATTCAGAAACTAATTCTTGACTGTATATAATACTTTGTTTAGGCTTTGAGGAGTCTATTTCAATTTTACCAGAAAAGCGCTTAAGAAGTTTATCTTTAAGATGTTGAAGCTAGTACTGACCGTTGTAAGTTTCATCGTTATATTCTTCTTGTAGAAGTGAAATATAAAGAGAGTGTAATTCGTTTGCTGAAATTACACCCTTTTCGTCAATTACTTTTCTTTGAACTTGGTCTATCAGAAACGAAAATGCTTCCTGATGAGTTTTTCGAGATTCGTGCCAGCTTGAAGTACCATACTTGGGATCAGTTTTCTTTTCATGGGCAATTTTGGCGTTTTGAGTACGAAGCATGGCAGCAAGGATGGTAACAAACTTTTGACGCTATGAAGTCACGGTCACCAACAAATTTAAGCAAATTGTGATCAAGTTTATTTGGCGCTTCACGTATGGACGATTCCAAGCATTTAGTGCGACACTGAATCAATGGTTGTTTCTTGTAGTTAACTTTCTTGCTATGTTTCCGACAAAAAACACAAACTTTAGGCAAAACTCTGTCAGAGTTGATACTTCCTTGAGAATTATTACTGTTTTTTTCTCTCGATGAACGTTTCTGAGAAGTTAGGTGCTTTTCTTGCTGTGGCCTTGATTAATTTCCGCACTCGTGGAAATCGCGGTATAGCTTTTGTAACAATGGTAATGGTAACCATGTTTGGTATCGGCATTTTCCGGAAGATTGTAAAGTACTTTTTATACTTGGAATTTTTCTGCTTCTGACGAATTGAGGTACAGTTTTTAACTTTTTCAAAAGTCGTTGTTGTAAACTTGAGCAATTTTTCATTTTCCGAAGTATTTCAATTATGTAAAATGCAAACACACATTTCGTGGTCACTTCCGAGTGTTTCAAGGGCTTGCTAATTTTAACGTTATGAGGAGCAACGGCCTACCAGGGGTAACGCCATTTCGCGTTTGCGATATGGCGCACCTCGTAATTAAATGGTTGGAGTCTAGAGACCAGCGGGCTAATCTACCCACTGGATCCTTCATCTTTTTAAGCCATTGAAGGGCCTGATGGTCGGTTTCGATTATCACATCAGTACCTTCAACATACATTTTGAACTTCTTGAGAGCGAATACTACTGCAAGACATTCTAAGTCTGTAGTGGAATAGTTACGTTCTACTGGAGTCAGCCCACGACTTAGAAACCAGATATCCATTAACCCTCTATCTGTCTCTTGTGCCAATACTGCACCCAAGCCGTAGCTACTAGCATCGGTTTGAATAAGAAATTTCTTATTCAATACCGGGAGAGCTATTTCCGAGGTACTCTTTACCTTTTCCACTAACTCCCGCATAGCGTTGGTATTGGTTTCCTCCCAATATTTCAGCTTTAATTTATTCGTGTTCTAGCTAAATGTAAGCATAATTTTACATATATTTGTCACAATAAAAAATGACTTGGTGCAAGTTAATCAACTGCATCATGGAGGAGGAATAATGATTATTATATGCAAATTACTTCGTAAACACTATTTGAAATGATAATGAGCGTTTAAAGGCTGGACGCTAAATATGGTCAATAATAGCGTAGTTATACGTTATTAAATGTTTCCATAGATACGACTGCAGCTCAGCCCCTTCACTAAAGTTCAGAGAGACTTTGGAGTTGGACTCAGTTCTTAATATCTCCAAGTCACTGTAGAAATTAGAAATAGATTGTAAATCCTTGTCTCGTTAATCATGAACAAAGACGTCTATAATATAAGCGTACTAAGACAATTTAAAGTGGTAAGTTATTGTTAGCCAGATGATTAAGGTAACCAGGGGTTAATGAGGAAAATGTTTATCGGGATTCGGAAATGAAATAGTCGATAAAAGTTACTTGCTACGAGAAAATACATTAAAAATTAGATATCAAACAATACTAACCGACTCCTAATTAAAACATATCACCGTAAAGAATTGATGGACTCTGGGTTTTTTCTATTCACTTAATTATTCCCTTCCAAAGAGATATATCCAAAAACTCAATTTCCGCTAAAATAAGCTCTATCTTGTTTACTACGACACTAATGGGGAACATGCATTTATTGGCAACTAGCTGTTATCCGAAACGAACTACACGTTCTATCAGAAAAAAAAGAATTTTAAGAAAACAATATGAAACCGTTGAAAAGAAAATCAATTAGGAAAGTTTTAAAACGATGAAATCATCCCTCGAAAAGTGTGCTGAATGTAAAGTATGATATCTCTTAATCATTGGAATACGAATATTCCACGTACAATGACAAAAACATCGACATTCACTGGCGAAAATATATTAGCGGGATAAAATGTATGTTATATGTTTATCCCGGTCGTATCATCCAAAACATTTTAGCTGTTAAAACCGGGTTCAGTAACAACAGCAATACATAGATATTTTTCTACTTGGAATCTTAATAGGAAATAGTTGGGTCTTTCTGCTTGAGTTAAATGAGAAAAGGTATAAAAATCGTCACCCTTGACGTCATAGATATTTTCTCTGAACTAAGCAATCACGTCATATTGTCATAGCGACCAGCACCGCGCTTCTAGCGACTTTTGAGCGCCAAACCCAAATGTAAACAAATTATTTTTGCATGTGCTAAACGAGTAGACCAAGGGTTGTATATATTTTTTAAATTTTCTTTTTTGGAGTTAAAGCTTTGGTTCCCTAAAGTAAACGTCGCGATGTTTTGTTTGAGCTACTTTTTTACTATTTTTTCATTATTTTTTTGTTGTAACGGCTATATATTTAATGTTAACGGGAGAAGTATTTTTGTATGAATATGAGTTATTTAGAGTCGTAAGGTGGATTTAGTTTGTTGTTTGATAGGGTTTAGTTTATATTTCTGTGGTTTTATTAATTCAACTTTGTTCCTATACATGTGAACTGCCAATGAAACATGAAGGAAGGAGGAGCGCGCAGTTTAAAAACGTTTCAAGCCCTTCCCCTTGCATTCAATCAGATATTAGTATCATCTATTCAAGTATTCCTGGTAAAAATCATACAAAGATCAAACATTTTTCTAGAAGCGATAAGGTTTCACCCTGAATTAACCTAAGCGCCAAATAGAAAACCTTCAAGTGCGGCCCTTTGGATAAACGGCATCGCTAGGTCTAGGACTGACCAAAACCTACCCCACTTAGTTTATGACTTATTTAATGTGCTGAATTAAACTTCTACAAACTCAGAATTTGTTTAAAAAAATACCCTTGACAATTCACTCACTAACTAAATCGACTTTCTATTACCGAAGTTCGTGGAGTGGGATTCCAAGTCAGAAAACGGCACATTTTACTTTATTAATACGATCACACACTTATAATAGAAAATTAAGTAATAAGAGAATCGGGGACGGGATGCAGGGTAAAAGGGCTTGTAGTGACAAAAATATCAGATCAAGTGTCTAGCCTTAAATGGTACTAATAATTTTATTCTATCGCAAAATAATAGCGACATATCTATCGTAAAGATGTTACTGACTTGCATATTTTTCATTTTGAGATTTATAATTAATTGATTTTCCTAGTCATACTTGGAGATGCCCAAGTATGCCTTTCCAAGAATGTTCACTTACATTTTCGAAAACACAAAACGTCTTAGGTAATGTTCTTTATGTAACATTTATCAAAAGCAAATATAGATGGAGTACAACCCATAGCTTTTAGTTAAAATTATTACATATATAACAAGAATTTCAAATGCTGCTCACTCTAGGTGAAATTCAAAGACGAAAATATTTTTCAAACGGAAAATGAAGTACACCTTTTACAGCGAATAATACTTCAAAAAATTTTGGTTGAGATCTTAGTAGCTCGGAAGTTTCTTTTCTATTTACTGCCTGCTTTGTTATAATTATAGAAACAGGGGGCGTAATAAAACTTTCGATTTCTAATAGATGTTTCAAATTATTATCTTTAGGGGCAGTTTAATAATACATTTTTCTAAAATCTAAGATTTCAATCCTAAATTTAACGCAGAGTTATATTCTCCTGTTTTATAAATTTGACCTCGGAACCACCAAGCAGTATCTTCCCAATGAACCGAATTCCCATTCGACCGAAATGCGTCAAATAAGATACGAAGCTATCGGAATGGCGGGTTTCGAACCAAAGGGATAAACTTACGTCGATTTAAAATTATCTGCATTTAGCGTAAATAATGAAGTAAATCGCAAATACAAAGCTATTGTTTTGGGAAATTTCACATAGGTCGTGTTATTGACGTTAATTTTTGGAAATTAGTTCCGAAAAAGGTATTTTGGAAATATAAGGTATATAATGAAACCTTTAGAGTTTATGCGCTTCTGGTGGTATGTTATCGTACCCTGGAAGTAGAAAAGGACTTAACAGATTCCTTTATAGGGATTTATTAGCTCCGACGTGCTGATTATACTTAACACTACTAAAGTAAAACTTCTAGCCCAAAATCTCTATTACTGACTGTTTACTTCACAATTAGCACTAGTAATGGAAGCGTAGAAGAAATCTCTATTGGAATATTATTAATAAAGATATAGAATAGGTTCGGTAGGGTAGAATAGGGTAGTACAGTGCACTGTAAAAAATAACCGTACTGTCTAGTACCTTTAAAGGTATTTTTCGATGCATCCCCAGACGTACCTATAAAGATATTACAAAATACCGTTGTGTAAAGGTACTCTGAAATACCACTTAAAGAAGGTACTTTTAAGGACTACAAGGTATTTTGTGATCCTCTAATGGGTATAATTTAAACCTCAACAAAGGTCAGAATAAAACTTTATAATTTTGAAAGGTACTCCTGATTACCGAAAGGGGTACCTGTTAACACTCAAATACGGTGTCAAATAAAACCCACAAACAGGTCTAAATTATACTTTCGCTCCATCAAAAATGTTTGCGTCACATTTGAAACTGGTAAACTTTTCCTTAATTACCCCGGGCTTGAATCATTTTCAGACAAGGTAAGCAATACACCACTTCGATGTAAAAGAAACGAAAAGACACGAGAGTAAAACTTTCTTTCCATCTCAATTAAAGTTAATCAACTTTTAGAGTCTGTATTGTGGGCTTACGGGACGAGGGTAAAATTTTGCCTTCCATCTCGCCTTTTAATGTCTGCGCCGTAGGCTTGCGGGATCGTGAGAGTTCGTATAGTAAGCAAGGGATTAACCACTCTAGATTTCCCGATACTAAATTTTGCTTCCCCTTGTTCAGGAAGGTGTGATACTGTTATAGTGTTAATATAAATCAGGGTCACATATACATGGATATTTTCTTAGTGGCGACTGAAGGCGTAAGCTCGGATCCAAACTTTTATAATTATGTATGCCTTATATCATAATTGTATTGCCCTTAAATGATGTAACGTATGCTAGTGTACAAAACTGTCAAAGAAAATAATTAATATTAATTATATGTAATTAAATATTTAAGAAAAACCACTAGCTAGGAAACTTGAGATTGAAATTTAAATATAGGGTAGAAAAAAACTACCCTATTCTACCCTACCGAAACTATTCTTTATGCTTATTAATAATATTCCAATATAGATTTCTTCTACGCTGCCATTACTGGTGCTAATGGTGAAGTAAACAGTCAGTGTTAGAGAATTTAGACTAGAAGTATTATATGATGTATTTTACTTTAGTAGTGTTAGGTATAATCAGCACGCTGGAGCTAATAAATCCCTCTAAAGTAATCTGTTAAGTCCTTTCCTACTTCCATGGTACGATAACATACCACCAGAAGCGCTGAAACTCTAAAAGGTTTCATTGTATACGTTATATTTCCAAAATACCTTTTTCGAAATCATTTAATACCCGCACTGTGAGACAACTAATAGATTACGTTCATGGGTACTAAAAAGGTCGTGGAGGTATTTTGTAGTACCTTCAAAATACTTTTTATAACAGTGTACTGTAATATTATTCAACCCTGATTTAAATCAAAAATTTTCCTTTTTATGCATCATTTTACAATAATATCAATGGATATCTTATGGATTATGTTTTAGTTCACCTTCGCCTTATATTTAAATAAGCCTTCAAATCGTTTGAAATTGTAACTCCTTATTACTCTGTTATTATCGAAGAGAAAATAACAATGAACACATTCGTTAAATGCAGTTATTTGAGGCTAGTTTCCACCAATGGACCTTTTGACTTTGATTGCGGTCGAATGGGAATTCGGTCCAATGGTAGAGAATCATAAAGTTTAATTGAATTCACCTCATTCTTCGTAAAATGCTATTTAATAACACCCATCAAACATTAGATACCAGTTGTACTTAATGTTATTTGTTTATATTAAATATGAATGCAATTTAGATCCGTTTTTAAATATCATAATATCACAATTAGTTTAGGGTGTACTCCTACTACGGTTGCTTTTCCTATTATAAAAACTATTTCCTAATTGTCTTTCAATCAATAGGTTTATCGATTGTCCAAAGGAATGCCTTTATTCAAGTAATGGACTTGAGGTAATCTCCATAAATGTAATAAATAGAGATGGCCGATACCAGGCTTAACCGATACCGATCGATACCGGTACCAACATGAACCGATACCGATCGATACCGATATGGTATCGGTTCATCCCTACAGGCGCGTACTAAGTAAGATTTTCGCTTATTAGTTGATAGATAAACTGAATTCAGGTACTTTTTATATAAATGAGAACTCGTCACGATTGTAATTCATAGAAATGAGATATTATCACCATCATTCTGTTACGAAAAGACCTAAAAATGTCATGTAGCGTCATATAACGCATTTTAAACGAGTATCGGTTTAGTATCGGTATCGAACCAACCGATCCGATACTATCGGGAAACCCTGAGTATCGGTGCCGATACCGATATGGTATCGGTACCGGTTCATCCCTAGTAATAAATTATGAAAAAAGGGCACTGTACATGTCAATTCATGACACCGAACTTGAAGTAGGGCGCCTTGACCTAACTACCCTTCGTAGCTAGTCCATTTAACGAATAATATATATTTTTCACCCTACTTTTTATCTCTCCGAGTTTTGTGTGTCACGCAGGGGCTCTAATTTCGACGTGCCTGTCTGGCTGTTGTTACACCCCACAGAGTTCTTGGGTATTTTTTGGGTAATTTTGAGGGTTCTTCGTAGTCTTAAATGGAGTAATCTTCTGTTTTTGAACAACTTCACATTGACTTTATTGTGTTAATTTAACTAACGATACAACTTTAGAAAGGATTTGTGTATGTTTTGTAAGGATCGAAAAATTGTCCAATTTCATTGAATTTATTGGAGTGAAACTAATGCTTTTGGGATACATTTAAAGACTATTTTTCGAACTTAATTCTATACAGAAAATTTTAATATGATGCAACGAAATTGAATCCGAAAAAACCTTAATAATATCGATCGTAAATCTATAATCTTTCTTGACTGCTTTAGTTTTTGTGATTTCTATTTTTATATTATAACATTTTTATGACGTTCCGACATTATCGGGTTGAAACTTGAAATGCCACTTTTAACTTGAAACTATTTAGATATGAATTTTTAAAAGCTAGTGCGCTAAAGAACACGAATAAAATATTAAGTTTAAGTATCGAAATTTTATGCTGATTTTAATTTGTGTAATTAGCTCACATAACTGCTTAATCCTGGAAAAGCCAGCACGAGTGTTACTTATATTTATGAGATAAATCTTGAATAATCGATTATTTCCCTTTTGCGAAATATTATATAAAAATATTGGAAATAGTTTTTGGCATTTCGATGCTATTGGTACTTCTGTATCTACAAAGCTCTGTTTCAGTTTAATATTCCTTTAGCATATTTTTATAGCTTTACCACATTTGCAATGTAAAGTAGTGCTCAATTTCGTTCGGATTGGATCGAAAACAAATTACTCCTGAGTTGAGATGTGAGTCGGTAATTTACCAAATACCGCGTAAATTACCGTTTTATATCTTACCGTAATTTTACAATGGTAATTTACCGGTAAATTACGGCGAGTACAATTAAACTTTGTTTTTAGTAATGCATTGTAAGCACAGGAAAATATAAATTACCAAAAATTACCGACTGAACGGTAATTTTTGTTTTCTCAAAATTTCAATCGGTAATTTATCGGTAATTTACCCGGTAAGTTACCGTTTTTAAAAATTACGGTAATTTCACATCTCTACTCCTGAGGCCTAAGCTAAGATAAATAAGATTAAAATTGGAGTTGTCTTTTGTCCGCTGTGAAAAGGTATTAGCTGTTTAAATAGAACCTTAAGTTGAGTACACATTTAAATGAATAATATTAGTTCTGACAGGGATATAGCTTCTACTCTTTGGTGCATGTTCTCTTTTTGTTCTGGTAGAGATAATTTATCTTCTGTATAGAAAAACGTTAAGCACCCTGCTGGATGACTAAGAATATTGCTGAGGGGTAACGAGAATATAGTGTCAATCCAGATGTAAATAGAGCTCATAATTACACTGAATAATTAGTTTTTCATTTTAGCACATGCACATGCTTAATAATAAGTAGCAAGAGTTCCGTATTCAAGAATATTAGTAGGCAGATAGTCCTCGTCTCGAATCTGAGAAAAATATTTGGGTTTCTAACTTCTTCAAAATTAATATTCGGTATGATAACCCGAGTAGCATTTCCTATCCGTTTTGTTGACGGCTTATTGTCAGTACAGGCGGTTAGTTGCCCAAATCGGTAAATTGACCGTAAACGTCTTCAAACCATCTTAAGTTCGATATCCGACTCAAAATACGACGTGGAATTCCCAGCAGCAAAAAAACAGTCGGGTCGACAACAAATTTAATCAATCGGACCGATAGAGTTATCGGACTGTCAGTCCAAAACAGTTCATCTCCAATCCATTGAGCACTCTGATAGGAATCCAGCAGGCTTGAAGTAGTGTCAAGACTAACTTGTCTACCGAAAGGTGGAATATTGGATTACCATCACTAAAACGACGCAAATCTAAATAATCGAGCAGCAGTCAGAAAAAGAGAAGCACGTCACTGAATCGACTGGATATACTTCCTGCATGGTATTGATAGGGCTTGCATCACTACGCTGATTTGAAACCTATTCGATGCAAAAAAAGGGGGTAAACAACCCTCAAAGGTTGATAAACTGCCGTTTCTGCGCATTTTCATGATTAAAAAGGACTATAGGGCCGGCGCCTAAAAGCGATACGGAAGGCAAAATTTTAACGCCGTGTCTTTCGGTCCTAGATATATCGAAATGGTCTCTTATTCTTTTTGTATTAATTTTGAGAGGAGAAAACAGATTACATTAGATATTAAATTAATATTATATATTTTCTTCATTAATTATTTACATCACTGCGCATTACAACGTTTTAAAAAACAACAATTGAACATTTTTGAGACTCAAAAATTGACGTTTGAAGTGCAGCGTATGGCACTTTTTCGCAATATAGAAATCAGTAGTATAAATGGGTCTCAAATTACAGGTTAGAGTATGAACAACGCTGCTGCTTCAACCTAGGAGGAAAACCGCCATATGATGTTTCTCAAGACCATATCCAGCAGAAAAAACCGATCGAGTAGGGCCGACAACATATCTGATCAATCGGCCCATTTGACGTATCGGACTTTCGGTCCATAATAATTCATGTCCCAGCAATTGAGTAGTCAATGTGCACGCGTATAAGAATAACGCGGCCTTCAACCCGACTAAAAATTAACTTTTCAAGTTACAGCCGGAATATTGTGCTAGAGTCACTGAACCAACAGTTGGAAAAAGATATGCTCGTTACTAAAGCGACTAAATATATTTAGTCGGGTTAGTGATGCGCATCTCCGTTTCTAAGTGCTGCTCGACTAGTTAGTTCTGAGTCGGTTTAGTAACACAAATCCAGTATTCCGACTTTTTCTGGACAAGTTACTTTTAAGTCGGCTTGAAGGCCGCATAATTCTTATCCGAGTGCGCCTTGACTGCTCAACAGTCTGGAAATGAAACATTGGGGACCGACAATTTGATAACTCTATCGGGCCAACTGATCAGATTTGGTGTCGGCCTGACTAGTATTTACTACTGGAGAAAAAGAGGGAATCGATGTTGCCTTTTGCAGACCGAATGCGGTGTATACTCTTTGAATTCTTCCAGGCTAAACCATGTCTTTAGACTGTCGTAAAGAACATGCAAAAATCCATTTAAAATCTTTGCAGTTTATATAAAAGTTTTATAAATGTTTTAGGGCTATAAAATTCCAAAATAAAGTCGACTGCTGAATAATAAGTCAATCTTAAAATATATCAAATAAACTTGATTTTATACAGACCTTGGTCTCCTTTACGTATTCCGTACGACAAATGAAAATATATGTTTGAGCAGACTAACAGATTTGGCTGACTACTGAAATTAATAATTTATTAAAATGAATTTCGATTTTGATGAAAATTCAGATGCTACGCATTGGTTTAAAAGTATTCTGAAAGTTGCCTTTGGTGTATATTTTAGTTAAGCCACCAAAAAGAAAAGAACTTATTTTGGAACTAAATTCTAGAAATAGCGATTTTTTTAACATTGAAAAAGGGTGTCAGATATTATCTGCACGACCTATTGAGCATGTAATAGAGTCCCACAATACCAATTCTAATTTGCGGCGCCAATTTTCTAGTTTTTAGAGCCACCGCCTCCGTTTAAAGTTTTAATAGGAAATGTTTTAGGTGCACGCTGGGTCGTCGATCCCTCTCAGCTGCTCTAGGGCCTCTTTTCTATTGTACTTGTAATAAGTTCCTTGGTTGTTTCTTCAGTTATAGATTTTTTTTCCAAATAAAAATGCTTCTTTTCTGCCAATTTCTTTCCGGAAATATGCAGTGAATTTTTAATACGCCATTAGTCACACTAATTGTCAATAAACGGCATTTATTGAGGCTGACTACTTATTGTCAAATGCTCCTTTTCAGAGAACTAATCTCATCGCTACGCCATTAAGTTTCGGAAATTTAATGAGGATTAGAAAAGACCCTCAAAACTGGACTGCAACAGTACCTCTCACGTACGACTGTGTCAGAATTTTATCGAGGAAAACCATGACGTTCAATACCGAACCAATCGGTGCCTTCGACGATTTAAACATTATTTCTAAAGAAGTAAGAATACATTCCTAATTTTTGCCAACATTCACTATTTGAACGATTTGTTCAAGGAAAATTTGATTTGTCTCGTATCAGTAAAAATTACGATTTTCCACGTGGATTTGTATAACAGAAATATGTTTTAATTCTGTCTTACAGATTTGGTTTGGGCTGGTTTGCGTACTTGCCGTTTTAGTGACGACTGACGTCATTCAGATGTGGGTGAAGGGAAATCAAAATTCAGTGATGTTTGTCGCCTCTCAAAAACTCGTTCTATATTTTGGAGCAATTTTAGGAAAAGGTAAAAACCGTATTTGTATGAGTGCGTAAATCCTTACGACCGACAATATTTTAAAATAGGACGACATTATTCTAATAGTTATTAGTGAAATCCGAATTTTTAAATTTAATATCGATTATTAATGTTTTGACACGGCTTGAGCCATTACGAATTGCTATTTGTTAAATCGCTTAAAATTATAAACACTCTAAAATGGATTGAACAACAAGTTGAAATAAACCACGATCGATGTTTTAAGTAAATGAGGAAAAACATTTACCACGGTTTGTCTTGTATTGTACAAGTTTGATCATGTCAAGTACCGTAGCGTAGAGGACTGAATAAAGGCGAAATAATGAAAACATGGTATAAGGCTTAATACGTTTCTCATAATAGCACAATCTACAGCAAAATATTAGGAAAGAAAATTCATTCTCTTCGAATATTTAAAAAGTTAATTGCTTTGCCATTTTTCTTAGACTAATATTGATTGGCCCTCGATGTATGACTTTTTCTGATTAAGTGTTCAAAATTACATACAATTAAGGATTTCGAAAATTGAATATATTACACGTCAATTCAATTAATGAAATCGAAATAGGGAAAAAATCAATGACACGAATATACGCACAGCCTTAAGAGTTCTGCACATAAGAACAAAATATAGTTTGCAACAAAGTTTTTGTTCATTCCGGGTACAATATAACTTCGTCACCAGCGATTCGCTTTAGCAATGGGTCCTTTCTCTTGATAATGGTTGTTTTCGGCAACTTGTTCAGCGGAGTTTTGAAAGCCAGTTACTCCTCTCAGAAAAGAAAAAACTTGAACAGTGCCTGGGATTTGTTGAAAGTGCCCCAGGTCCAAGTAATTTATTTCCCTGGAGTTATGGAAGAACTTTGCAAATCGGTGATAATTTTTAATGCTTTAATTTAATTACTTATATGACTCAATATAATTCCTCTGGATTCAGACTGACAAGGAATTGAGAATTATCTGCAATTTAAAAAAGAACGCCAAAAAGAAAATGGGGAGAAATCATGTTGTAGTCGGCGGTTTAACCAGGCTGGAATATTTTGTGGAGATTAAGGGAATGAATCGATCTCAGCTTTATCTCAGTTCTTATAGGTACATGTGCAAGCCTAGAATGCTCGCTGTAAATGAAAGATGGAATCCGGAGGCTGTCAAATTCATCAATCGAAGGTTTGTTTTTTTATTGTTCAATTACACCATATTACCACTTTGAGAGGATCAGTATCAGCAGGCGCGTAGGAACGTTTAGAATTTGGGGGGGAAAGTTTAAATGTGGATTTGGGCACCCCCCAAGATATGAAAAAACCGGTGGCCTAAGAAATTTTTATCAATCCTCTGTGGATATGTTTAAATAATCACTAAATGATTTATTCTTTTTGAGTCATCGTTTCCCGTATTTCAGGGCACCAAATTTTTAGAGAATTTTTTTATAGGAAAAATGGGATCCCCTTCTCAAAATATCGGATTTTATAGGACCGGATTCATAAAACTTAAGGATAGAACTCATAAATGATAAGACCCATAGTGCGAATAATTTTATTTAGTGAGATTGTGAGATTCCTTTATGTTCGTTTAATCACATCTTGATCTAATTAAATACTAAAGGGCTCACTCAGAAAACTTAAAAGTGACTGAAAATTACCAAACCAAGCTCTTTAAAATGGTCAGGTAGGAAGACATGTTTTTCAGAGAAAACAAATTTTCATAATTCTTTTTTATAATTAAAGATAATGTAAAAGTCTGTGCAATAATTGAGCTTAATTTATGAACTTAGACATTTAAGATAAAAGGTCTTAGGTGAAATTCAATTGGAACGTCACCGTGCAAAACCAGGTCTCTGTTTACCGGGAAACAGGCTCTACACCCGTGCCAAAAACAACCTTGGAATTGGTAGACGACCTTTTGATCTGCGCCAAGATCGTCTACTAGAAGCCCGTCGACTTTAATGTTCAAAATTTTAGGTTCGGAACCGTTAAAAGCCGACTTAATTATGACCCCGCGCTTATGGGCTTCCCACCTCAGCCACTCGATGGCTACTTTAGATTGAGGGTCTTTCATTCTATAGCCGTGAGGTGGAACAATTCCAATTGAATTTGGCGCTAGGTGGTCCTTCCTGAAAACGGCGTTGCAAAGCCCGGCAATTGTCACGGCAGTGTTAAAAGGGTTAACGTCCGCAATCTTCTCAAAAATCTCCCTGTACTTTAAGCACCCCTCTCTTAAAATCCTAACGTCCAAACGGCAATAATGTATCAACTCTTCAACATAGTTGAAACCTTTTTTGGCTTCAACTTGCTCGTTGTACCATGAAATTAAAACCGAACGTTGTTTTTCGGTTAGCCTGTCTGGCGCGTAAGATTCTAAAAGAGGCATGCTTTCCCTCAAGACATAATTTGTACTCGTAGGATCTTTTGGATCAAACACGTGGTCGGGAACAAAGTTGAAGAGCAAGTGCGGGAAATGTCCCTTATTTAAATTAGGGTCTAAGCCAAAAGTGGAAACAAAGCTAGATAAGGGGGATGGGATGAAATTTAAACTATCTATAAATGTCAAATTCTCATATCGAATTTGCATAATCTTCGTTCCCGTCATTATCACTTGAGGGCGCCACGCTTTGATGGCTAACATGGCTTTGTACAGAAATTGTAAATCGTACCCCTTCGCATTATGTGCGATAACTGTTATTTTGGGAGAATTGTGGAATTCTTGAAGATAATTTAAAAAATCCAGAACAGGATCATTCCCGAGAAACACCCGTTCTCGAGGCCCGCAGGTGGCGCAAGTAAATTGATCGGATTTCTCGAGAATGCATTGATCACAGATTTTTTGAGAAATACATAAGATAGGAGTGTGTAGAAAAGCATTAGGGTTTGAAGGGTCTGGGGTATTTTGAACACATTCGAGATCATAAAAGATAGTAACCGAAGGATGGGTCTTAGCTTTTTTAGCCGCGGGGTGGACTTTAGAGTCGGTAACCTGCATGAAACAATAGTGGGGGTGTGGGTTGAATTTATTGCAGATTACGCAATAGACTTCCCCGCAGTTGTGAATTGACTTGCGTTTCCCCATATCTATTGTTTTTGCGCAACGGGGGCAATTAAAAACCCTTTGGCAGACTGATAGGGTTTTGCTTCCACTAGCCTTATGGGCCTCAAAGCATTCTTGCCCCCTAAAATCGCGATGACAGGTCTCGCATCTAATTTCACCCCCCACGCAATCTTCGGCCCTTTGACAGGAATAACAATACTTGTTGCAAGCGTGGTTAAAATCTAAGTTGTTATACCCCACAAGGCACCTTTCGCAGAAAAAATTAAAACGGAAGAGAGGGCTAGGTTTGGTGATGACGTCATAATGATTTTGATAGTTGAAAAGGTATAGCCGCGGCTTTGGATTACCATCGGCACCGGGAATAAAATCGGGTTCCCCGAAAATACGGTAGGGGACGTTTGCTCTAACTGTAAATACTATTATTTGGTAATCAGCCAAGTATGATTGAAATCGAGGTAGAGCACCCGCCCCCGCGCATTCGTCCAATGGTATTTCCGCCGCCAGGGCTAATTCCTCCGCCATCTTCCTAAGCCTCTCTCCTGATTTTTTACTAATATCAGGCCGGCATAGTGTTTTGAAATCTGCCTCGAGGCTTTTGTCAAGAGGATCCATTGTATGATCCCTGTGTATTCTAGCAAAAATTAGAGCATAAGGGAGGCATAGCCGATCGTTGCTCTTGATCTGAATAATGCATTTTTTCTCCCTGGCAAAAGTCTCGAAGGTACAGATACCAAGGGCCTTGCAACGCTTGGCGCCTTGGGGCAACCTCACGCGCTGTATGTTTATTCCTATAGGACCGAGAAAAAACTTTGAACCCCCTTCAGAATTATAGGCTTTATCAGCCACTACTTCTAGTATGAATCCAATATCTATTTGATCCCTTCTTCTAAAACTAAAGTCTGCGGTTTGAATGCCTGGATTATTAATGCTTGTCATCGAAATTGCAATCATGTCATCGGGTAAACAATCGTCCAAAACGTACTCTAGGAAGTCGCTTACAGATTCGACGATGTTATTGTCGAATTGTACCTCCATTTCCCATCCATCAAGATTAAAATTGGGGAAGGACACTACCCCGCTAGAAAGTACGTTTACACCTGGTGGTGCAACTAGCGGAGATGGGGGTGGAGGTGGAGGAGTAAGAACCCCACCCCCTAACTGTCCTTCCCCGTCATCCATTGACTCGTTCTGAGATGGAGCTATAGGAGGGGTAGTATAACCATCTAAGAAAGAAACGTCGTCGTTTTGAAACGCCTCTTCCAGAGGGGACAAAGGATGAAGAGCGCTATTGTCTGCCATAGACAGGGTGGGAGACGGAGATCTATTATTAGACGGGGGTGTAGAATAGTTTGCCATAAACGTGTCATCGGCATTTAAAAAGGCTATTTCTAACGAGTCTGGAAAGTCGACTAAAAAACTATCAACTTCAATAGGGAGTTCAATTTCTACATTAGAGTTGGCCATTGCGATAATTTAAAAATACAAATACCACAAAATACTAATAATAAATCTGAATAGGCCTAAATAATAATACTAAAACACAAAAATATACTAAAATACTAAAACAGTAATGTACTTATAAAAGTCAAATACTAAGTTAAAATGAAAGTATTTATAAAAAAAATTTAAAGTACTTATAAAAAATTGAAGTACTTGTAAAATACTAAGTTAAAAATACTAAAACACTTGTAAAAAATTGAAAATACTTGTAAAACTAAATGAAAATACTAAAACACTTGTAAAAAATATAAAAAATTGAAAATACTTATAAAAAATACTAAAACACTTGTAAAAAATATAAAAAAATGAAAATACTTAGAGCACAAGACTAAAAAATACCTGTAAAAATTTAAGTTAAATTGAAAACACTTGTGAAAACTAAGTTAAAATACTAAAACACGTATAAAAACTAAGTCAAAAATACTAAAGCACTAAGATATGGGCACGGAATAACTCACAAGTTTTGTTTGGGAGCAGAAGATTTCTTGGCTTGCATCAACAGCGGTCAGAAGTAAACTGATAAGCAGCCTAGACTGATCCGCCCTTTTATACTTTCGTGATACAATTAGAAAAAAAAAATAGATCCCCCTCAATGTCATAAACATGTCTTAACACGTTTGGGCTAGTCATAAAACACTCTAAATATAAATTCCATTGATAACAATACAACTGTTTCGACCACGCCCCCTTTTAAGGTACTAAAGCACCTGGTGTGGGGTCCAATTAAAGAATTGACAAAATAAATTCTTTTGTTCAAGTTCAGCCCCTTTTAAAGGCCATAGAAGTCTTGAAATGACCCAGAAAGACAAAGGGAGTAGATGCTTTTGTTCAAGTTCAGCCCCCCCCTTTTCAAGGTCATAAACCAACCTGTGGGGTGGCCCAATCAAAGAAAAATAAATTCCCATGCATCTCAGGGACCCGAGGTCATTCCCCCCCCCCATCCCTAAAAGCCATAAATAATTTTGAGGAACTCTCAAGACTGAAAATAGGAATGATTTTGATAAATTTAGTTAGAATTTATTTCAACGCTTTAAACATTTGAAATGTTTTTTTCAAATGACGCTTTTCGTGTCAGTCAATTGCCACGTACATGAATGATTTCGTGTCGGTGGATTATTCAATTTCACATGTATTCCTATGGGATTTAAAAAATTTAAATGACGCGTTTAGTGTGTGTACAATGCAATGTAAATGTTCAAAAACGTTTTACTTTTAACACGAAATGTGTTGAGAAAAGCTAAGTAACACCCTACACTATCACCACTGAAAAGGTTTTGTCAAGACTGTAGTAGGTATAATAGTATTACAAAGAACAAATTAAGGAAAAAAATTATATTTATTTCGAGTTACATTTCAAGTTTTTGACTGGTTCTTTTATAATTTATAAAACGTAATAAGGTATGGAATATATTACAATAATAGGATCTAACTTTCATGTCGCAAAAGTTCTTGAATAAACATTTCAATTATAGCTTTCTCGAGATTAACGCGTTTAATTCTTAGTACAATATTGTCATTCGGAGTAAGTGTTGTTGGTATGGGTTGGGTTGGCGGAATGACTTTTTCTTTCTCCCACTCTTCTTGAGGGACATCTCTGTACTTTCTGTTTGGTGGCATGTCTTTAGTCAATGGGTTTTGGATGAATATAGGCATGTTATTTGTTGGTAATCCTTGAAGTAATGGACAGTCTGCCTTGAATTTCTGATGCTCTTCGAAAACATTGTCGTTAGGTTCCCATCCTCGTAGCGTTAAGTCACAAAAATGGCATTTAACAGCGTCCGTCCCCGAACTTAAATAGTAAAACCCATGACGGGCTAGTTCTGACGGTTTTACAAACGTGCTCGCAAATGCGCCAAACGTTTCTAGACGGGTAATTTCACGATTCATCTTATCCTGGCGGTGTCTAACAACCAAATGAGGGCCGGACCAAATCAGACGCTATTTATATCCCAAATAAGGGGATGAAAGGTTAGATTGTAATGGACGCGGTTACTAAGCAGACGTTAATTCGCGAAGCTCTTTCAAAGCCAGGGAAAATAGTGGCCGTTACTTTCATCCTCGTAACTGTATTCCTAGTTGAATTTGCATTTTGGTATTTTAAAAATATTACTTTAATTTCGGGTAACGCGACAAAGACATAACATGTTGAGACTTGTCAGGATAAGGCCTTAGGGGCAAGCACCTGGAAACAATTAAATGTTTCGTGGTAGGAAGAGTCACCGACTAACAAAGCAATAAATCCGAAAATAGATTCAATTCATAACAATACAACTGATTCGACCATACCCCTAAACCCATTAAAACACGTCTTTATAGTAAAAATAAAAACGGATGGGGATAAATTCTTTTGTTCAAGTTCTGTCCCTTTTTATGGCCATAGACCCGTCTGACCATGGTTACGTATAAATAAAAAGCCGATGGAATGTCTTAACACGTTTCTGTGAGTCATAAATCACTCAGATTCCATTGTTAACAATACAACTGGTTTACCCTCGCCCCCTTTTAAGGTACTAAACCACCTGGCCAATAAAGGGCAATAAAAAAAGAAAAGCACCAGTCAATATACCCTCAGGCAAATTATCAGCTACGCACTCAAGAAAATCTCGCGATAAAAATCATTCAGTTGTACCCTTTTAAACCGTAAAGACCTGCCGTAAGAATGTCCACCAAAGTAGGAGTTTACCGCGTGAACGCCCGTGTTAGACTAAGTAATGAATGCTCGGCGGTGTTTGGGGTGAGCGGGTACGAGCCAAGCCTGCTTCTGACAAAAAAGGACGGGACTATTGTTATAATCTCGGAAGACGTTTTGAAGGAATTTATGGAGGAGTGGACGGAGATCTATTCAGCTTTGGAAAGTGGCGACCTGGGTAATTATTGTTACTTGAACTTGAAAATAAAAATAACCGTTATGGAGGGGAATATAGTATTCGACGATGGCAGCGTATTCACTCTAACAAAGGCCGAAGCAGGGAAACTGAACGAGAAATTTAGTTTTATGAGATTTCACTTCAAGCTTTTAAATGATCAAGCCGAAGTTATTAAATGCATGTACGAAGCTATTGTAAAACGCATGAATGATATATATCAAAAATATTATGTAAGTCGCGGTACTATGTCTCACAATGATTACGACCGTGTAAAAAATTTCCTAGCGGCGTGTATAGTTCCTTCGAGCATTTTCGAAGATTTTTGTAACTTGGTTCGTGACAAAAACTTGACGCGTAAACTACAATTATATAATTTATTCTACATTTGCTTAAATAACGACGCGTACATTCGCGAATTAATTGGAATTGATTGTGTTCATTAAACGTTTTTGACTAAAAAACCCGATTCATAATAATAATAATAAGCCTAGAATAACCTATCATAAGCCTATCTTTCAGGATCAACCATAGGATAAGCCTACAAGGATCTACAATAGCATAAGCCGAGCATAAGCCTATCCCTACAGGTACCAGCCACGTGACGTTATCAAAAAATTAGCCGTGACGTCATACCAATACACTAAAAATAAATTCAAATTTCCCGCCAACACCTCTCTGAGATTTCCTTCGAAATTGTTACTATACGAATTTTATCTACCGTGGTTCTTTAGATTTTGTGGTTGTGACAAGCGGAACGGGACATTTGGGCGCCGACATTTAGGCGCCGGTCATTTAGGCACCGCCACTTAGGCGCCGGGACAGTTAGGCGCCGCGACATTTAGGCTCCGCGACAATTTGGCGCCCCGACATTTAGGCTCCGCGACAATTTGGCACCGAGACATTTAGGCGCCGAGACAATTAGGCGCCGCGACATTGCCGTAAAATTTTCGTGAAAGATTTGAGATATTTAATAAAGGAACATGACAAGTACTTTTAGGCTTATATTCTTTTTATTCAACTGACATCAGAGTTCAACCATGTTGTTGTTTATCTTCATTGACTTCCCAAAATAATATGCCTTTTCCAAAATATTGTTGTTTATCTTTATTGACTTCACAAAATAATATGCCTTTTCCAAATTATTGTTTATCTTCTTTGACTTCCCAAAATAATATGCCTTTTCCAAGATATTGTTGTATATCATCATTGACTTCCCAGAATAATATGCCTTTTCCAAAATATTGTTGTTTATCTTCATTGACTTCGCAAAATAATAAGCCTTTTCCAAATTATTGTTTATCTTCTTTGACTTCCCAAAATAATATGCCTTTTCCAAGATATTGTTGTTTATCTTCCTTGACTTCCCAAAATAATATGCCTTTTCCAAGATATTGTTGTTTATCTTCATTGACTTCCCAAAATAATATGCCTTTTCCAAAATATTGTTGTTCATCTTCATTGACTTCCCAAAATAATATGCCTTTTCCAAATTATTGTTTATCTTCTTTGACTTCCCAGAATAATATGCCTTTTCCTAAATATTGTTGTTTATCTTCATTGATTTCCCAAAATAATTTGCCTTTTCCTAAATATTGTTTTTATCTTCATTGACTTCCCAAAATAATATGCCTTTTCCAAATTATGTTTTATCTTCTTTGACTTCCCAGAATAATATGCCTTTTCCTAAATATTGTTGTTTATCTTTACTGACTTCCCAAAATAATTTGCCTTTTCCTAAATATTGTTTTTATCTTCATTGACTTCCAAAATAATATGCCTTTTCCAAATATTGTTGTTTATCTTCATTGACTTCCCAAAATAATATGGCTTTTCCAAATTTTTGTTGTTTATGTTCTTTGACTTCCTAAAATAATATGCCTTTTCCAAAATATTGTTGTTCATGTTCGTTGACTTTCCAAAATAATATGCCTTTTCCAAAATATTGTTGTTCATGTTCGTTGACTTTTCAAAATAATATGCCTTTTCCAAAATATTGTTGTTTATTTTCATTGACTTCCCAACTTAGGTTAGGTTAGGTTATGTTTTTTTTTATTATTTTAGGATTATCTTGTAAAAACAAGTAAGGTTTCATGTCCTTTAATGGGGATTGCGAACATAGTCATGCAGTGACGCACAGGGACAATACACGGGTTGCCAAATTGCAAGGTCATTACGGATTTTTAGAAGATATAATGGAAAAATTATTGGCAGGTAAATGTCTCGACGCCTAAATGTCGCGGAGCCCAAATGTCACGGTGCCTAAATGTCGCGGCGCCTAAATGTCACGGCACCTAAATGTCGCGGCGCCTAAATGTCACGGCTCCTAATTGTCTCGGCGCCTAATTGTCTCGGCGCCTAATTGTCACGGCGCCAAATTGTCTTGGCGGCTAAATGGCGGCGCCTAAATAACCAGCGCCTAAGTGGCGGCGCCTAAATAACCAGCGCCTAAGTGGCGGCGCCTAAATGTCACGGACCGGTGACAAGCGTGTGATTTTGAAAACGAGTAATGTGTCTCGGAATTGGAATGGTTTTTGGTAAAATAGGTCTGTCAAGATCGACGGCTTGTAAACCTTATAATGGTTCATGATTGACTAGTTTCTCGTTAATGACATTCAGGCGAAAGCCTTTAATCTTAGTTGTATTAATCTTTTCCACTAATTAGTGTCGGTTACCGAGTGCCTGTAGTTTTTGCAATCGCCTCTACCCAAGGTATCAATGTACTCATTTTTACCGTAGCCTTCCGATTCATTGGTCATTTCCCCGGAAAGTTAGCAGTTTCTGTTAGTTTTCCACTGTACACATGGAACATGTATCGTGGTACAGACATTTTCCAGGGATTCTAGTTAACATAACCTAGCCGTTGTATGGAGACATTGGTATGCTTCAAAAGGACATCGGTTTCGGACTTAGGATTCCATTTGACTAGTAAAGTTTCTTGGTTGCTGGTAAAACACTATAAACTGCCAACGTCCGGTTTACTTAAAGAGTATGCGAATTTACAATTTTTTATAATTGATGAGGTGTAGCTAGGTCCCTTCTGAACCCCTCTCTTGGGGATCATGGGGACGCTACGTGCGATTCAAATTAATCTGCACCATAGTAAGGCGCCCTCTGCGGTACTCTGCAGGAGGTTTGCTACAAAGGGTCTTGATTTGGCCCTCATACAAGAACCGTGGATTTTCCATGGCAAAATCCTCGGTCTTGACGCGGCGGGGTCACTCTTTTATGACCATACTGCTGCTAGACCTAGGGCGTGTATTCTGGTTCGGAGGGATCTTTGCTGTATCTCTCTAACGCTGTACACGTCCCAGGACACGGCGGCCGTGAAGCTAGTCCTGGCCACTGGGCGTGCCAAGTTGACTCTCACGGCTGCCTCTGCATACTTTGCCCACGATGCGGACTCTCTCCCGACAATTGAGGTGTCAATTTGGTCAATCAATGCGAGAAGAGAGGGGACAAACTAATCATTGGTTGCGACGCCAATCCTCATCACATCACGTGGGGCAGCTCTGACTGTGATGATCTACTAGAATATTTAGTTGGTTGTAAACTCTATATTCTCAATCAAAACAATGAGCCTACTTTTGTTACTCCTAATAGAAGGGAGGTAATTGACCTCACGCTAGCCACATAAAACCTCGCGTCTTCCGTGTCTAACTGGCATGTGTCTAATGAGCCGTCTTTGTCGGATCATAGGCACATCGGCTTCACTGTCGCGACTACCTCTCTCCCGGTGGGGACGGAGATACGCAATCCAAAACGGACCAATTGGGCCGGCTATAGGGAAGACCTAATCCTACGCTACGGAGATGGTCACACCCCTAAACTTACCTCACCTAAGGATCTTGATAGGGCTGCTGGTGACTTACAGTGCTCTATTATTGATTCGTTTCACCGGCACTGCCCACTTAAGACCGTTAACCGCTCGAGGCTTGTCTCTTGCACTATGGGGTGTGCTTTAACACCTTTAAAAGTAGATTATATGGGTCCAAATTTGACACGGTTACAGGTGTTCATTTACAGCCCTGAAGGGGTTTAATAACACTCATTTGAGCAATTGGTGTCAAAGATAAGAATAAAATGGTGCAACAGAGGTGTAGTTTAACACCTTTTTAACTCTTATAGTTTATTTTTTACTCTCATATGAGTGTTTCGCAATTCCTTAAAAGGAGTAGCATAGCACCTTTCTAAGTTTAAATAACGCTTTTAAGAGTGTAGCATAACACGTTTCTGAGTGACACATAACACCTTTCAGAGTGTCGCATAACACCTTTCAGAGTGTCGCATAACATCTTTCACAGTTTCGCATAACATCTTACAGAGTGTCACATGACACCTTTCCTAGAGTCACATGACACCTTTCCTAGAGTCACATGACACCTTTCCTAGAGTCACATGACACCTTTCCTAGAGTCACATGACACCTTTCCTAGAGTCACATGACACCTTTCCTAGAGTCACATGACACCTTTCTGAGTGTCGTATGACACCTTTAAGAGTGTTGCATGACACCAGAAGCGCATGACATACGAAGTGATTTTCTATTATGCATAACATAGCGGCCGTCTTATACGGAAAGCTTTTACCATCAAGGGGGGGGGGGAATGTCAGCCCCCTTTCCAACTTTATTTTTCCTCTCGCGCCGAGAAATCCAAGCGGGTGGGGTTCGGGTGGATTTTGTAGGTGCGTACGCATATATCACCGTCTAGAAATAGTTCCCCTTATTCTCGCCAGACGGCAACCCTAATAAATCGATGCAGTTCTTGTCAGTATCCCCCTTAGGTGGCTAGTGCCGACTCAAATAAAAATCTTTCCGTATGAGACGGGTCTACCAAAGAGTCTAGAAAATCACTTCGTATGTCATGCGCTTCTGATGACACCATTAAGAGTGTTTGATTTATTAGCAAATAGCGCTATATTCATAGCAAAGCTCCACCTTGAGAGAACTTAAGAGGACAGTTCAAACATGCAGAGCTATACCCCTTTAAGCAAGGGTAGTTCTCTCATGCAATATAAACTGCATAAAAACTTGGCCACTTGATCGACTTAAAATCCAGCGTGAAACTGCATGATAAGTTTATCATTTTCACCGACTTTTAATAACTTCTGAAAAGCAGAAAGTTTAAAATTAGTATAGCTGCATCGGGTGTTAAACTGGTTTTGGAGGCCAAAATATCCCAGCAGTAGATACAGACGTACTCGTTAAATTTAACAACCTCTTTTCACAAAGAGTTTTTCGAACACCAGAAACGTGTTAGACCTAATCTACTCTAAAATATTTAAAAACAAGACGGCCCAAGGGCTCGTAATAGTAGCCATATCGTACGAGTGAATAGCCCCTCTATACCCTACCCTAATGAGTGGATAACCCCTCTATACCTTACCCTAATGAGTGAATAGCGCTATCTTTTTCTATACTTAATTTATTTATCGCGCATAAAATCAGAGTTATTAGCCCCTCGATTCCCTACTCTAAACAGTGATTAAATTATAACCTTATAAATTTACTTATGCTGTAATTCTAATATTCCGGCGAATCGAAGAACAGATAGTTTTAGTGATAATCCTCTCGATGAGTTTACAACATAGACGTATGCCGATGCACATATGCCGATGCACACTTATCGCATCTTATAAATTTCTACCAAGGACTTATGCCCAGAAACTTTTGAAAGAGAAAGTTTAATTATAGTGATTACGCATTTTAGTGATTATCCCCTCGAATTACCTTTAGCTATGCTAAAATGATCAAACGCATAACGCTCATTTAACACTATGTTAGCTCTATCTAAACCCACATTTGAATTAACCGCCAAAACGTTCCAGTCAAACATAACATTGATGACGATAGCTACCGAACGAGAACGAAACACATGAGGAGCGCGGTAGGAAACGGGGAAAATCGTTATCTATTTAATTAGCACATACATAAAAAGAAAATAAATATAAAAACCCCAAACATACAAATTCATAAGTATCCGACCCCACAGATTAAGAGATACCCCACCCCACATCACCCGGACATTTTAGAGATAAAAATAAATGATAAAAAACTAGGAGTTTCTATCAAGTCTCTATGGTTCAGTGGTAGAATGTCTGTCTACTGCGCCAGCGATCTGGGTTCGATTCCCGGGTCTGACCTGAAAAATTTTTAATTAAAATTAAATCTCTAACCGAGCCCAGTTACCCCTATGGGTGGATTGTGGTAATATAAAGTTCCATTTAAGCTAAAATCTGACGATAACGAAAGCGACAACCCCGGCCACTACTATTACGGCTCGGGTCAAACTAAGAGCCTATCGTATACTACGATATGGCTAAAAACCATTTTCTAATCTAATTTTTCTCAAAATAAAGATAAGACATGTCACAAAAGCATGTGCCCCACATGTTGGCCTCTCAAGCTGGCTTCTATAGTCCATAACGGTGGAACGAATTCTACGCTAAACCGCGGCCACAGGTCTCTTCAAGGCCTGAATATGAGGGTGCACAATATGCCTCTGGCATCGGTGTGAAATAAAGCCATATTGCGCGCTTTAAACTTATACTGAATTGATCTAAAGTCGGTTCTGGGATTATTTAAATAAAAGAATTAGTCTATTTCTTTAAGTGAAACATGAACAAAAAAAGAAATTTATTTCTGCTAAAGATTCTTAGCTCTTCTCTCTACAAATTTTCTTTAAAGACTACCTTTTTTCTTTACACACTCTTTCCATACAAAAGGAGGGGCTTAAGAGAGGCAAGCTAAGACGGTGAATTCCCGAGAAATTTTCCATTTCATTTTCTATTGAAGAGTCGTTGCACAGATAAACCTAGGTGCGCTGAAAAGGAAAAATTTCTCGGGAATGGTTTTCAACTTCGACATGAAGTTATCAAATACACTTAAACGGAAGTTATCAAGGAAATTTTCAAAAAAACAAACTTAATTTCTATTGTGAAATTTAAATTAAATCTTAAATTACCACAAACTCCCCCCAAAATGGGGATTTGAAAAAGACTCATTTTTCTCTTATTCATATTTTTTTTTGACTGTATTTAATTTGAAATTTCCATAGGGTATAGTAACTGGAGGGGTCGCCTAATTTCTCCTCCTAAGGTAGTTTTTAAGCTTGCTGATCGAATTATTCCATCTCTACCTTGATGTAGGTCCTGTACTCTACATAGTTTCCACAAATGACGTGGTAAACGATGATCCTTTAAAATTACTACGCCTCCAATCTTAAGATCACGAGCAAATTTTACTAATTTCCCAGATTTTTGGGCAGACCTTAACTCAAATAAGTATTCCTGTCTCCATCTCACCCAAAAACGATTTAACAATTCTTGGCGGTACTTCCACCTTTTTGTTAATTCTCCATAACTAACGGATAACTCGCCTACCTTAGACTTTCTAGGGGGCAGAGTGTCGAGTCTTTTTCCCAAGGGAAGTGGGAAGGCGTGAGTGGTGAAGGCTCCTGTTTATCACTGTACAGATAACTAACATGTCTTAATTTCTATGGTGAAATTTAAATTAAATCTTAATTTACCACACGGCGCAAGGATGTGAGCCCCCTCTCCCCAATAGTAACAATTATAATAATTGTCGCCCTACTGTGAGGCCAGTACCTAACCTAGTCTCGTTTTTTTAGTGTCACACAATACTTTTAAGAGCATCGCGTAACACTTTCAAGAGTGCAATAGCGTTGCTAGGGTTTGAAAATTCGGGGAGGAGCTTAATCTTACTATTCGTATATTAAAGGTATACAAACTTTTATTGATAAAGAGTACGGAACCGAGTTATTGACTATGAGCAAAAACGGATTTATGTAAGAAGAACGTTGAACGTAGCAAATTCACTACCCATCCTCGCATACTTTATTGAGAAACTTCGTCTGCTTATATTTTGACTCCACCCACAAATTCTGTATATAGCGACTTCTAGAGATCGAAAATGTCATTCTTATCTCTATTTTTGTGGTTAAATATTTTTTTCCGAAATTTCGCCAGTGGTAAAAAAGCAAAGCTTATGCAGTATCTATTTTTGGAAATTATAAGCCACTTCCATCAAAACATACAAAGTAGTCGAGGATGGGTAGTGAATTTGCTACGTTAGTACAAAGAAAGAAAAACTAGATACTTAAAAAAAGAAACATCAACTTTTTATGTTCTTAACTTTAAAACTAAATCGTGAGTTATATCGCATTGTTGTCCACTTTGCTTTTTTACCATTGGCGCAAGTTCGGGAAAATATATTTAACCACGAAAATAGAGATAAGTATGACATTTTCAATCTCTAGAAGTCGCTATATACTGTAACGGCCATATCGCAAACGCGAAATGGCGTTACCCCTGGTAGGCCGTTACTCCTCATAACGTTAAAATTAGCGAGCTTGGGGTAGCAACGGAACGAGCATACGCTTGTAAAACTATCAGGGGGGTCTAAGAAAGTCCTATTGCATCGCGCAACTGTCCTCGTCGGAATCCCGACAGAGACTTAACCCCTTGACTTTTGGTCAAGGGGGAAGGAACCCTTAGACCCGACTCGAGATCCTGTGTCTATAAAAGGAGGGACCGAGGGGACGATCTTGATTTTTTTGGCTGCTCACCGAAGAGAAGAAGCTCTTCTTTTTACCTTGTATTTTATTTTGTACTTTTTATTTTAAACTTTAAACGATGACTGGGTGAGTGAGAATAAATTATTGGTTTCTAAAACAGTGCTGTATTACTCTAGGGTAAGCCTACCAGTTTTGTAGGGCTTACAAACTGGCGCCCAACGTGGGGCTTTGAGAACATAGAGTAATACATGTACTTAGTTTAATTTTTCTCTAAGTTTAATTGAAAAGAGTGTTGAGGTCGCGAGCCGATTTAGTTGATTGAGAGTTAGTTTAGTTTAGTGATTTTAGTATAGTGATACCACTATATTGAATTATGCCGGAAAATAGATCCGGGGTTTCCGCTAATAATGGTGAAGGCACTGAGTCCGGAGACCCGGCTCAGCAAATGAACCAAATTTTTAGTGATGCCTTGCGTCAAGCCTTTCAAGGTTTTGTCTCAGGTAGTGGGGTAGCTAGTGTTGGAAATCCAACGCAAGCACCTCAGGTAAGGTTGCGAGTAGACGCTCCAACCTATTTAGGACCCGCAGATGAGAAATCTCCGATGGATTTCCTCGAGGCTCTTCTGCGGTATCAATCAGCGACCGGCTATAGTGATAAGGATATCCTTTTTCACGTGATCCCTTTGTCTTTACAAGGGCCGGCCGATCGCTGGTTTAAATTTGTGGGGGGGTTCAGCCGCTTTCAAAAACCTTTCGGAATTCCGAGATTGTTTTAGAAAAGAGTATCAGGCAACTGATTACTCTAGGCGCATTCAAATTGAGTTGGATAACCGAATTCAAGGAGAAAATGAACCGTTGACTCAGTACATCCATTGTTTATCGGAGTATTCTCACCGATTAGAAACACCGGAGTCTGAGTCGGTACAAATTCAGCGAGTCCTACGGCAGTGTCTTCCGACATACCGTAGAATGCTAAGGGGGAAAGCTTTCGCTACCCTTGCTGAATTGGCTGAGGAGGCTAAGATTATTCAATCTGATCTCCTAGCCGAGGTAATGTACAGACCCCCACCGTCAATGGCGGAATCTTTAGAGCCTTTGTTTGGCATATGGGGCAGGTATTTCGATTGAGCAATCGCTTCAATCGGTTAATAATGCCGTTAGTATGTCAGTTTCCTCAAATGTAAACGCATTTTCGGAAAATCAGGTGGGAGTAGGTTTAGCAGCCTTAGATCCGTACTCTTATTTTAGAGTACAGAGACAGGCGCTCGGGTAAAAGCGCAGATGCTACTTTTAATGCACAATCCTATGGCGGAAATCCAGTCCAAAGGAGAGGTAATCGGGATATTGGGCGCTGTTACAAGTGCAACCAACCCGGGCATTTCAAAAGGGATTGTACTAATCCGGGAAATGGGCAAACGAGGCAACCAAGATAATCGGAAATCCGAATTATTCTTGGGAGGGGTCTCGTGATAAAATTGAAACCAAAATAACGAGGGCCAAAAACCAGGCAAGAAACTCGAAAACTCGAATTTTCGCGCCATCGGTTAATCGCTGTTCCGATTTTGGCGGGAAAACTCCCCCATTATTGAGATTTCAAGCTATGGGGCAATCGTTCCTTGGCTTGTTAGATAGCGGATCGTCAGTTTCTTTGTTGGGCGATGAATTCATACCCATATTCGAAGAACGAGAAATGGCGATAAAAGCTAATAGAACAATGGTTAGATTCGGTCGCGGCACATGCCGCGTAGCCGGAGATATCCGTCTCCAGGTATATTGGCCCGGAGGGAAAAGAAGGCAGCGCTTTCTTATTGTGCGAGGTCTTACACCCTCAGTTATTTTTGGGAGAGATTTTCTTCGAGGAACGGGGATAGACATTAGGTTAAGTGAAGGTGGGTGGTCAATCGGCCCCTTCCCTCAAAAAGTCGTCCCGTTCGATACCGAAGAAATGGAAAAAGGGGCGTCTAATTGCTTTGGCGAAATCGTCAAAAGTGAAAAAGCCCCCTTAAATGTGTTAAATGCTTTAGCGTCGAAATCGACCTGTAGCAAAGATGAAAGAGCTAGGTTGGTGGATATGCTTTCGGAATTCCAAAGTATATTCACAAAGAAACCTGGCGAAACCTCGCTAATTGAGCACTCTATAGAGACGGGTGACGCTAGGCCTATAGCGTGTCATCCCCGTCCGGTTAGCAATAAGAAGAGGGAGGAGATCGACAGGGCTTTTGATGAGTTGTTAGAACTGGGAGTTATCCGACCATCCAATAGTCCCTGGGCGTCCCCGATAGTTCTTGTTGAGAAAGCTAACCCAAAGCCGGGTGAGATCAAACGGCTTTGTGTAGATGTGCGGAGGTTAAATGACGTGACTACCGCGGATAGGTATCCAATGCCTTCGATACCTGATATTTTCGCGTACTTAGGGAGATTTACTCCCATTTAACCCAAACCGTTTCTCCCAATTCCCATATCTCCCAATCCCATTTGACCCAACACTATGTCTTTTCCCCCAATTTCTTTTCTCCCAATTCAGCATAAAACGTATGTTAATAAATTCAAAGAGAATTTTTTATTTTATTAACAATGATATGTTTTACATATTCAGTTTAGTTTGAATTTCCATTTTATGATTTCTAGATATCCAAATGGAGTTTTTCTCCCCGCATCCAGTTCTCTTTTTAGTTGTTTTATTCTTTCCTCCTGAATCTTGTATTTTCTGTTTGGTGGTCGAACAGGTTACCCCCTATTTCACCCAATTTTAAACACCCAATTCCCATTAACCCAAACATCATTCAACTCAATTCCCAGTTCTCCTATTCCAACTAACCCAATATTGCATATACCCAAAAAGACTCAAATAGAGTAGAATTTGATGGTTTTATTTATTTATTTTTTCATTTCATAAGGGATACACTTACTTTAAGTGTATAACCGCTCCAAAGAGGAAGAGACGTCCTCCTAACCAAACCAAACCTAACCTAACATAACATAACAGTAATGTTTTGGAAAAGGCATATTATTTGAGAAGTCAATGAAGCTAAACGTCAATATTTTGGAAAAGGCGTAACATTGTTAAATGATTTATAAAATATTACTAACCTAACTTAACCAAACCAAACCTAACCTAACATAACATAACATAACATAACAGTAATGTTTTGGAAAAGGCATATTATTTGAGAAGTCCATGAAGCTAAACGTCAATATTTTAGAAAAGGCGTACCATAGCTAAATGATTTATAAAATATTATTAACCAAACCTAACCTAACATAACATAACAGTAATGTTTTGGAAAAGGCATATTATTTGAGAAGTAAATGAAGCTAAACATCAATATTTTGGAAAAGGCGTACCATAGTTAAATGATTTATAAAATATTTCTAACCTAACCAACCCAAACCTAACCGAGCATAACAGTAATGTTTTGGAAAAGGCATATTATTTGAGAAGTCAATGAAGTTAAACATTAATATTTTGGAAAAGGCGTACCATAGTTAAATTATTTATAAAACACGAACTTTCTCGTCGATCTAGCAGAAAAATATAATACATTTAGAATAACACTTCACATTAATTGGTAGGAAAATTATCTAACCTAACCAAACCAAACCTAACCTGAACCTAACCAAACCTAACCTAACCTGAACCTAACCTAACCAAACCTAACCTAACCAAACCTAACCTACCCTACCCTAACCTAACTGAACCTAACCGGAACCTAACCTGTTCGCATTAAAAATAATCCAAGTTGTTTTGAAACCAACCCTTTGCAGCATAAAATATTAGACGAAACCATTCGCTTGGGAGAAATGAGAATTGAATAGTTTGGGATAAAAATTCCGATTGGGAAATATAAGATTGGGAGAACTGGGAATCGGAAAGTTTGGGATAAAAATGTATTTTGGGAAACACAGAATTGGGAGAAATGGGATCATACCCTTAGGGAAGGCGCGGTATTTTACGACAATAGATCTCACAAAGGGGTTCCTCCAAGTGAGGATGAAAGATAGCGATATACAAAAGACAGCTTTCGTGTGCCATAGGGGACTTTACGAATTCGTAAAGATGCCCTTTGGACTTAAAAACGCACCGGCAACTTTCATGCGATTAGTTGACCGTGTGTTAGGACCCTGTAAATGGAATTTCGCTCTCGGTTTTTATGATGATATCACCATATATTCCGAGACGTTTGAGGATCATTTGATTCACATTCGAGAAATTCTAGGCCGCCTTAAAGATGCCGGATTAACTATTAATCCGAGCAAGGTGCAACTTTGCACGAATACCGTTAATCTTCTCGGTTACAAGGTTGGTCCAGGGCGCTGTATGCCAAATCCGGATAAGTTTCGAGCGATTGAGGAATTCCCGATCCCTCGAGACGTGAAATCATTACAAAGATTTCTTGGCATGATAGGTTATTACCGCCATTTTATACCGAACTTTGCGGGAATAGCTCGTCCTTTGTATAACCTATTTAAGAAGGATTCCACGTGGCGTTGGGAGGAAACCCATACCAACGCTATGAGGGAGTTAGTGGAAAAGGTAAAGAGTACCTCGGAATTAGCTCTCCCGGATTTGAATAAGAAATTTCTTATTCAAACCGATGCTAGTTGCCACGGCTTGGGTGCAGTATTAGCACAAGAGACAGATAGAGGGTTAATGCCTATCTGGTTTGTAAGTCGTGGGCTGACTCCAGCAGAGCGTAATTATTCCACTACAGAGTTAGAATGTCTTGCAGTAGTATTTGCTCTGAAGAAATTTAAAATGTATGTTGAAGGTACTGATGTGATAATCGAAACCGAGTCTGAGACTCGTGTTGCTCGTTGTCAGTGGGCTGCGTAATTTCCTTCTCATTAACATTTCCGAAGGAGTGAGCAGGTTGTCCAACGGTGTTGTTCTGTATTCAAGTTGGATTTGATTCAGATCTTTCCCTTCCGGCTCGGCTTTGGCTAGAAGGTTCTTTAGTGTTTGCACCATGCGCTCTGCCAGACCGTTGCTCTGAGGGTGGTAGGGGCTTGATGTAATGTGCAGGACGCCCCAATTTTGCAGGAACTTCTTGAAAGTGCAGGATGAAAAGGGTGGACCTTTGTCGGATAAAAACCTTCTTGGTATGCCATGGCGTGAGAAGTGCGGAGTCATGAACTTTACTACAGCTTCAGCGGTGGTTGAGGTCAGTTGTTGTGCTTCAACATACTTGGAGTAATGATCGATTATCAAAATGTAGTCCTTTGCTTTGATTTTGAATAAATCCGACGAAATGGTGTGCCAAGGATGAGGCGGAATTTCCAGTGGTCGAAGCGGCTGGGGGGTATTGGCACGTGCTCTTTGATTGCAAGTGGTGCAGTTTCGGACGAAATTTGTGATGTCCGTGGTCATTGAAGGCCAATATTCTGAGAGAGCGGTAGCTCTCTTAGATATGACTTCATACTGCTCTTAATGTATAAGGAGGGTTTTTTGTTTGGATGTAGATTTTTTTTGTATTGCATTAACTGTTTTGAAAAAATTCCACAGAACTACAATTCTGGCACACAATATGTGGTTAATATTTCAAAGAGATCCATTAATTAGTTAATTTTATAAAAAATAAAGTTGCTAAGGGTGGTTTTCATTTCCATAAAATTAATCACACCTTTCGATGAAAAACAGTAATTTTTCCCTTAGAAATAACATGGGACATTTTAAGAAAATAACATTCCGGTTAATTCGATTTTAGAAAAACTATACGTTTGTTAGACTTGAAAACGTTTTTAAATAGAAGGTACAACACCTAACATTCCGCTAAGCAATTTTCATTGACTATAATTAAGTCTAAGTATGTTTAAATTTAAATTTTCAAAACCATTCCAATCTGCGATATTTAAGCAGTGTAAAGAGTCAGTTTATGATTTTAGCACTTTTAAAGCTATTTGGTTCATATTTCGTGGTGGTTGAAAAACAAGGGGACCTAGCTTTGTGTGAGCTAACAAGTTAAGTTGGAAAAGGTCCCCCACACTAATAAATTATGTAACCAACAGCCTTTGGTACTTGTGGGTACTTGTAGGTACTTGTGGGTGCTTGTAGGTACTTATGGATGCTTGTAGGTACTTGTGGGGGCTTGTAGGTACTTGTGGGTGCTTGTAGGTACTTATGGATGCTTTTAGGTACTTGTAGGTGCTTGTAGGTACTTGTAGGTACTAGTGGATGCTTGTAGGTACTTGTGGGTGCTTGTAGGTACTTGTGGGTACTTGTGGGTGCTTGTAGGTATTTGTGGGTGCTTTTGGGTGATTGTAGGTGCTTGTGGGTGCTTGTAGGTACTTGTAGGTACTTGTGGGTGCTTGTAGGTGCTTGTGGGTGCTTGTAGGTACTTGTGGGGGGTTGTAGGTACTTGTGGGTGCTTGTGGGTACTTGTGGGTGCTAGTGGGTACTTGTGGGTGCTAGTGGGTGCTAGTGGGTACTTGTGGGTACTTATGGGTACTTGTAGGTACTTGTGGGTGCTTGTAGGTACTTGTGGATGCTTTAAGGTACTTGTGGGTGCTTGTAGGTACTTGTGGGTGCTTGTAGGTACTTGTGGGTGCTTGTGGATGCTTCTAGGTACTTGTATGAGCTTGTGGGTGCTTCTAGGTACTTGTGGGTGCTTGTGGGTGCTTGTAGGTACTTGTGGGTGCTTGTGGGTGCTTGTGGGTACTTGTGGGTGCTTGTGGGTACTTGTGGGTACTTGTGGGTGCTTGTAGGTACTTGTGGGTGCTTGTAGGTACTTGTGGGTGCTTGTAGGTACTTGTGGGTGCTTGTAGGTGCTTGTGGGTGCTTGTAGGTACTTGTGGGTGCTTGTAGGTACTTGTGGGTGCTTATGGGTACTTGTAGGTACTTGTTGGTACTTGTGGGTGCTTGTAGGTACTTGAGGGTGCTTTAAGGTACTTGTGGGTGCTTGTAGGTACTTGAGGGTGCTTTAAGGTACTTGTGGGTGCTTGTAGGTACTTGTGGGTGCTTGTAGGTACTTGTGGGTGCTTGTAGGTACTTGTGGGTGCTTGTGGTTGCTTCTAGGTACTTGTATGAGCTTGTGGGTGCTTCTAGATACTTGTGGGTGCTTGTGGGTGCTTGTAGGTACTTGTGGGTGCTTGTGGGTGCTTGTGGGTGCTTGTGGGTGCTTGTGGGTACTTATGGGTGCTTGTGGGTACTTATGGGTGCTTGTGGGTACTTATGGGTGCTTGTGGGTACTTATGGGTGCTTGTGGGTACTTATGGGTGCTTGTGGGTGCTTGTAGGTACTTGTGGGTGCTTGTAGGTACTTGTGGGTGCTTGTGGGTGCTTGTAGGTACTTGTGGGTGCTTGTGGATGCTTGTGGGTGCTTGTGGGTGCTTGTAGGTACTTGTGGGTGCTTGTGGATGCTTGTAGGTACTTGCCCCGGGTGCTTGTAGGTACTTGCTCCGGGTGCTTGTAGGTACTTGCTCCGGGTGCTTGTAGGTACTTGCCCCGGGTGCTTGTAGGTACTTGCCCCGGGTGCTTGTAGGTACTTGCTCCGGGTGCTTGTAGGTACTTGCTCCAAGTGCTTGTAGGTACTTGCTCCGGGTGCTTGTAGGTACTTGCTCCGGGTGCTTGTGAGTGCTTGTAGGTACTTGCCCCGGGTGCTTGTAGGTACTTTGCCTCCTCCATAGGATTAACATTACACAAAATTTTGGAAGCTCGCAACTCTGGTTATATTAGAGATACGGGGATATCCTTTGATTATGTAATAGTCCTATTTGCCCCTTAGGATACTCCATATACGAGAAAACCTGGAAAACTCATCGAAGTTTATGAGGAAAAGCCTGGAAATCTCAGGGAAAATTGTTTTCGAAAAGTTGTATGAACCTTGTTATGGAACATATACCTGTTTAATTGTGGAAATGCATAAAAAACCTTTCTTTTAAAAAATAGTTCTGTACAAATTTAATTCTTGATTCGAATATCAATCCATTAAGCTATATTATACAATATACACAAAAATTCTATTTTTGGCTATAAAAAATTCTAAATATTAATGCGGGAGTGAAAAGGGATTCAAGCTGGATTAATATTTCTCTTTGCATGAGAAAACTCCCAATTTTTAGCTTCCACAATTCATTTTTTCTCTGGCGCGCGTTACGGTGAGCAAACGAGACGAGTTTATAGCCCTTCCGCCCCACCCCGTCCCGACCTTCTGATTTGAGACTGAAGCTCGTTTATGTTTCTCTCTGCGCAAGCGCGACGTTTTAAACTTATCTTCCACAGACCGATTTAAAAAGGGGGTTTAAGCAGACAGTGTACCCCTTTCCGCTGACGTATTACCCCCTTTCTCACCAGATCTATCTCTCTATCATTCTACTGTGGACTGCGGCCCCCTTTGATGCCCCTTTTGATATCGGTCTATATTCGTTAAGTACCGTAGCATTGGCTTGATGCAGTTTTCGATTGTCATTAAATTATCTGAAACTTATTATAATTTATACTGATCTGCACCATAAAATAGTGGGTGTCTGCTATTTGTCCCGCATTTTTTCGTTAATGCACTGTGAATCTGGAGCTTTATGTTTTTAGTATATCTATAATGGAAAACGGCGTCGCTGTGTTCTGAAATATTTCCCACGATGTGTAGTACGTAGTTTCCAACCAAAGCAGTTAAAAGAAATTAATGGAGTCGGTAGTTCAGGGTTTGGTTTGGATAACAACTTCCAGTAAGAAAACTTGGCGCTAACCAGGCATTAGGAATGTAGCAACCACAGTTTACTGGAAGGCAGTTTCCAAAAATCCTTAATTCTTGAATCCTTTTGGGTCTTCAGGTGTTTTTTTTATACTGCGGAAGGCAGGGATCAGAAAAAGTTTCCATTCCTTACTTTTATATTATTTCTTCCAACAGACCTTTGAGCCAACGGTTTTTCATGTTTTTGCTTTTGGTGAAAATAATGCGATTTATCTAGATATCGTATAACGAAGTAGAAATATCTTCGTGTTTTTGATGTCTTTCTGTTAAATTGAAATTTGTAATAAATGACATTTTGTGTTTAAATGTGAATTACTACATCCGCTGTGGGGACCCCATTTCCAACGTTGTTTTATTATCTATCATATGGATGAATAAAAGTTAACATCGAAGGTTGTCGTGTATAATATTATTCCAAAAAACCTTTTACTTGAAATTTAAAATTTACACCATTTTGTGTCTAATTTTGGATTTTTAAACCCTTTACGGGGACCTTTGAGCCAACGGTTTTTCATGTTTTTGGCTTCTAGTGAAAATAATGCGATTTATCTAGATATCGTATAACGAAGTAGAAATATCTTCGTGTTTTTGATGTCTTTCTGTTAAATTGAAATCTGTTGTTAATCACATTTTGTGTTTAAGTTTGAATTAATACATCCGCTATGGGGACCACATTCCCAACAATTTTTATTATCTTTCATATCGATGAATAAAAGTTAACTTCGAAGGTTGTCGTGTATAGTATTATTCAAAAAAAACCATTTACTTGAAATTTAAAATTTTCATCATTTTGTGTCTAATTTTGGATTTTTTAAACCTTTACGGGGACCTTTGAGCCAACGGTTTTTCATGTTTTTTGCTTTTAGTGAAAATAATGCGATTTTTCAAGATATCGTATAACGAAGTAGAAATAGCTTCGTATTTTTGATGTCTTTCTTTTAATTTGAAATTTGTAATAAATAACATTTTGTTTTTAAATTTGAAATACTACATCCGCTGTGAGAACCTTATTCACAACGTTGTTTTATTATCTATCATATGGATGAATAAAAGTTAAGTTAACTTCGAAGGTTGTCGTGTATTTTATTATTCAAAAAGCCTTTTACTTGAAATTTATAATTTACACCATTCTGTGTCTAATTTTGGACTTTTATATCCTTTACGGGGACCTTTGAGCCAACGGTTTTTCATGTTTTTTGCTTCTAGTGGAAATAATGCGATTTATCCAGATATCGTATAACGAAGTAGAAATATCTTCGTGTTTTTGATGTCTTTATGTTAGATTGAAATCTGTAGTAAATCACATTTTGTGTTTAAATTAATACATCCGCTATGGGGACCCCATTCCCAACAATTTTTTATTATCTTTCATAAGGATGAATAAAAGTTAAGTTAACTTCGAAGGTTGTCGTGTATAGTATTATTCAAAAAAACGTTTTACTTGAAATTTAAAATTTACAACATTTTGTGTCTAATTTTGGATTTTTAAACCCTTTACGGTGACATTTGAGCCAACGGTTTTTCATGTTTTTTGCTTTTAGTGAAAATAATGCGATTTGTCTAGATATCGTATAAAGAAGTAGAAACATCTTCGTGTTTTTGATGTCTTTCTGTTAAATTGAAATTTGTAATAAATAACATTTTGTGTTTAAATTTGAATTACTACATCCGCTGTGGGGACCCCATTCCCAACGTTGTTTTATTATCTATCATATGGATGAATAAAAGTTAACATCGAAGATTGTCGTGTATATTATTATTCAAAAAAACCTTTTACTTGAAATTTATAATTTACCCCATTTTGTGTCTAATTTTTGATTTTTAAAAACTATACGGGGACTAATGATAAAAATTAGTAAAGTTCGTAAGGTATCGTACAAAGCACTAAAAATAATTTTTCTTTTTAATAGAACCTATATATTTTTTAATTGTTTCTAAAATTGAATTTTACCATCCTCCATGAGGCCATTGTTCCAACGTTCTTTAATGATTTAGGTTCTTGATGAAAATTTTGATATATACCATTTTAATTGAATTTTATTTGACATTATGTAGGTGGATCATTGTTTCAAGTTTAAAGTTTTTAATAGTTTGTTTCTTGAGGTTTCTTATTGCTATTTATGGTTTTTCTAAATTTATACAAGTATTATTTTTAAGTTTAAATGAATCTTGACAATATCAGCTACTTGATTACGCCTTATTCTTATCGTATTAACGTATTAAATTCCGTTTACTTTTGAATTGAGACATTTTGTTACCCATAACTCAAGCTTAGAGAATACTAGTGTATTGCTATTCTTACGGGGACAAAGTTAACCGGAAAAACGTCATAGATTTTGGTCCCCATAAAGAATGTAAAGAAAATTATGTAAAAGTTTCCTTTAAAAATATTTGGAATTCATTTTAAGATGCAATTTGACACAAGTCATAAAAGTGAAATATATTTTCGATTTTACGATAAAAGCGGAGGAGATATTGCGTTTTCTAAATGTCCCCGTAAGTGACTTTTTAAACTCGGTCCTCATAAGCAATGTAGGACATGTATGGGTGTGTTGCAATGTGTTTTCGGTTATGTATCATGGCAAATACAATTATTAAAGGATTTCCTTCTAATTCCGTATTTTTCATGACCATGAATGACGCGTAAAAGTTTCCGACCTCGAAAGTTGTTTCATATGATATAATTTGCTCCAAGTTCGGATCTTCGGCGGAAGCTTTTAACAGTCTTTCAGCAAGGGTTAAAACTTATGGTACGCTTAGTATGACGTAAAATTCGTCCAAAAATGAAATATTAAATATTATATCTTTAAACGGTCCATTGGCTAATTGTATTAAATTAAAATACGGATCATCCGAAATCTTTTGGTCATGATCGAATCTGTATTTGAAATTTTGCGCCTGTTTCAAGTTTCTTGCTCCAATATCTTCAGCATCATGATGGGAAACCTCTTTTTCACTATCTTTGAACGATTTAGATTTATAATTATTTTCCATTTCCCGTGTAGCTTCATTATAAGCAACTTGAGGGGCTGAAGCACTTTCAGCCTTCAGTTTGAGAAATTTTCTATTAGAAGGTATGGCTGCTGCGTATAGGCGTTTGGATTTAAGTGCGTTACCATGACAGCGACGTTTAACCAAACTTTCGTCGCCGTTAAACTGAACTAGAATAGCCATTTTCTTTCGGTTTTTATTGTGCCGAAGTTTAAACACTGTTTTATAAAATCTGGAGTCAGTCTCAAAATGCGTTCCAGTTCGAAGATAATAGTGTTTTCGGACAACAGGTGATTAGTATGAATTGCCCCGCTACTTCTCCAAAATATCCTGTCAGAATTGACTACATCTGCTTCTTCCTCGTTTGGAAAACGAAATGCAAAGATATCACCACCTTTTGGGATCATGGTATCAGGCAAAGGGGTAGTGAACACCGGCCCTTCTTTTTTTCCTTTTTAAACCGATTTTAGCATTTTTTCGGCTTCTTTTCCCCGTAGTTTCCTTGTATAATTACTTCGGAATGGACCATTTTTATTGGTGTTCAAATAAGTGTTACAGTTATTTTCTCTTATTTCTTCACGGGATTCATCGCGGGAATCCATATCATCACCCAAATTTTCAATGGGTTCTTCGTCTATTTCAGTACTTGATATAGCTGTGTTGTCTGAAATAACATTATCACCCACATTTTCAAGCGTTTCCAATTTTGTGGTGTGATGTTTTTGAATGGGTCCGACCTTTTCAGCTACAGTATTTAGCTTTTCAACTTTTGAGATACTCATTTTTTCAATGGGTCCAAACTTTTCAGGTACAGTAGCCATCTCTGCCACTTTTGAGGTACCAGTTTTTAATGGGTCCAACCTTTTTAGGTACAGTAATCATCTCTGACACTTTTGAGGTACCCATTTTTTCAACGGGTCCAACCTTTTCACCTACAGTAATCATCTCCGACAGTTTGATATGATGTAGTAGTTACAAGACCTACACCTCCCACGATGACATTACAGCCTGGTTTGTCTGCCAGTTCTGAAATTTCACGATGCTTCTTGAGCTTCGTAAAAAAATAGTTTCTAAATGGAACAAACAATAAGTAAGTGAAATTCCCGTCTTTCTTAAAGATCGCGAGAGCCAGATTTTGGTCAAAACGACCAATGTAACAATAACAGAAATGTATTTAATTTTTCTTCTTTTCACTTTAAAGGAATATCACCTAACTTGCGAAGTTCTTTTACTTACCTTCATCCATTGTCAGAGAGACCAATTTTAGTAAAACAAGAAAATTTGTCAAACACAAAATCTCGGGAAAGCACAAGCTACAGAGTATAACGACGGACAACGCCCTGGAATTAGACTATCCAAAGACTATATGGTCATTCTTCTTAATCATAGGTACCAGTTTTCTATATCATTAGTCTTACAGGTGTTGCCTTTGTTCTTTAACCAATTAGAGTTCTTCAAAAGTGAAACTAGGTGTGAGGTATAGTGTTAGGAGGATCAAAATGATTCGGACACTAATCATGTAATTAATAGCATCCTTTTCCGATGGCCCTTCAAGCAAGCCAACTTTCATTCAAATCACTAATAAATAACCAGTAAATTATTTCTGTTTATTAATTCTAAGTTTGACCAACATAAAGGCTATACATCACACCCTATTTCATGTTTAGACGCAATGACCGTCTCTAAAAAATGAAATAGGGCGTGAGATATGGCCTTTCGAATGGAAACTTGGCAAGCGGTTTTGTATTAACTGCTGTAACCCGGTAGTTTCCGTCTTTCTTGCATGGTCCTCCTGTCGAAGGTGGTGGAAAAAGCGCAGTTTTTCGTCCGTCATTTCTTTCCAATTTCCAACAAAAGCGACGTTAATTAGCCATGTCTTATTTTTATAACGACCGAAAGCGGCGAAGGTTATCGAGCTATTCCGATGACAATTATCATGTGAATCGTAAGTGAAATAATTTCAATTTCAATAATTAGATAGGCCTTGGTAGTTGCCTCGTGGTCGTCCGGCTCTAGCACAGCACTCTGAAGATTTCCGTTAATGTATATTGTTGGGGTGAATATTTTGAAAATGGTTAACTATAGTTGCTCAAACTGCGGTTCAGACTTTCAAACCCACTATAGAATTTTTTTTTCGGACTAATTCGATTTTTGAGACATTTAATGGAACTTCGTACTTTGACAAACCCAAGTTAATAAATCAATGACGTGTAGAGAAACCAACAAACAGAGGCAAGGCCGCCATTGGGGTATCGTAGGGTTTATACCTCACGCCAAGAAGCACCACCAGAAGGAGCCCGAGTTACCAACTCTCTTGAGGCATGCCAGCTGGCGCACTACCTCAGACGGTGATGTAAAATACTAATAAGTACGAAATGCGTGGGATTTCAAGGGAAAAAAATTTAATGCTTATGGAAAAGAGGTTAAAAATTATGCGAAGTTAAAGTAGGGAGCCCAGCGGAGAAATGGCCTAGCATGACGCATAACTAAATAAAAATAAGGCGACGGCATTAGCTAACTTGAAAGAGCCATAGCACAATGATATTCTATTCTCCATTAAAGGGTGGATGGAAAGGAAAATAGTGATTTTCTATATTAATGTTAGAACAATTACTATAAAAATAAATACAAAAACAATAGGTTTTTCCTATTTACCCTCCCTTTAAGAGAAAGGATTTTGTGAGTCGCAAAACTGGATGTATTAATTAATATAAATTAATTTGTTTTAGGAAGATTTTCGAGGGAGATTGCCGATGAAATGGAAAGTTCCAGTAAGGAAAAATTGTATTGCCATTCCTCATGCCAGAGGTGGATTAGGGGAAGTTATGAACGAGCCAGAGGGCTCACTGTGGGGGCATTTCATTTACGAGAGAGAGGAAGAGGAACGGCTGGGTGGGTTAAAATTTCTCCCCTCTATCGACGGAGTAAGATTAAGGTCTCTACCTGGTGGATGTTAAGAGAAGTAACACGGGAAATTGAGAAAATGGCCTCCGAAGTCAAGCTTGAAAACTCTTCGCGACCTATTTTGAGTATTAACAGCTCTAAAAGTTATGAAGAAGCATCAACTCAATGTAATTTTTATTTAATGGTCAAACAAAATATGAGAAATAAGTCTGTAGGTTGTAACATAGATAAAAAACGACAAAAAGTAACGAAAAATCGGAAAAGATAGCTAACCCTTTGTCTCGCTTTAAATCAGTTTCAACCCAGTGCTTGACTTTAATAAACCCCGTCACAATACCACCAAAGAGATCTGATGTTAAACGGAAAGGTATTTCGACTGCTGACAAATCAACCAACGTCGACAGTAAAGTATTCAAGAATGTATCCACTTCAACAGAATCAGTGGTAGTTGGGACATTGCTTTGCGATACTTCAAAGCTGATAAATTTTTATTATCACGAAGAATTAAATTACGAAGTAAGTTAATTGGTCCTCGTTTTTGGGTTTGGGCTTTGGCATTAAATTCAGTTTTTCTAGTGCATATTGCAAATACTTATGATTCGATTATTTAGGTTAAATGTGACCGTCGTTCTCAACCAATTTTAAGAGTCTGGAGAAAAAATGCTATTGGACTGATTAATGGGGAATATAAAATTGAACCATTGGAGTTAGTGATTTCGAAAGGTGGGCAATGTAGCCTTTACATCCTATTCAAAGCTGTGCAAAAATACGAACTCAAAACGGAGAATCAGGCATTAAACATGGAAAAATTAAGAAATTTACTTGAAATTATATCGGGTCGAATTGGTCATACATTTTGCCCAGGTGTTAACGGAGATAAAATTCAAAGTGAAACTAGTTCCGCAAATTTTGTTCTGCCAAAAGGTTTAAAAACCTTCAAGTACCCTTTTATGAGATACCAAGCAAATAGGTGTGAAATTTTTTATCAGCATAATTTTAAAAACATTTCTAAACATCCTAAAAACAAGCAGTGTCATTTTTGTGCTGTCATAACAAATCAAATTTCGAAAAGCAAGAAAAGAAAGGCCTGTGAAACTCCCACTCGATAATATAAACGCCAAAGAATTAATAGTAACTATCCGATTAAATTTCTAACGCCTAAAAGCAAACAACAACGGCTGTCAAGGGTTCAAAAAGCAAGATTTAATTTGAAACGAAAGATTTCTAGCCTGGAGAACGAATTACAAATTCGGCAATTAGAATTATCCGATCGGTATTCTCATGAAATGTCGCAAATTGTTGATAAAATAAATCAAGAATTTAAAGACGATTTGGACAAAACCTTGGACTAAACAGATGGCTTTACAAAACGCCTATTAAAGGAATCATGGGAACGAGATTCTCTTTTAAAACACATGGCTGACCAAAAGGATTTTATGTTGGATCAAGCCAATGCATTGAGTACCAAGAGACGGAAGAAATGGAGTGCCATAACTTTGAGAATTGCCCTAGCCGTATATTGCCGTAGCCCAGCAGCTTACAAAGCTTTACGTGGTTTTAAAATTTTGAGTCTCCCTTGTGAGTCAAGTCTCAACCAGAAAACAAATAAATTAAACCTAAAACCAGGGGTTCAAGAACAGTTTCTTGCCGCCGAGCAAAGGAAATATTGTCTTTTCGAGGAGGAGAAAGAATTAAGGGGTGAACCTGTACCAATGGAGGAGTCATCAACAAAGTAATGTGGAATTCCAAAACCCACGAATTCGTAGGCTACGCAATGAATGAAGATGACTATAGTCAGCTTACCGATATATATAAAGCTGTCTCACCAATATCGCCCTCACCTACCCAATACGTTTTACAATATTTATGGCGTGACTTGACCTCTGGATATGACGTAATTGGCCCTTATTTTACCTCAGCATACCCATTTCAACAAAAATTATTAGTTGCTTGTTTATACGAAACCATAGAAGCTTTTCACATTTACGGTTTCAAGACAATGGCGATTGTATGTGATGGAGCCAGTGAAAACCTAGCGTTAATAAAACTTACAATGGGTGTTACTTGGGCTTTTGGATTCGAACTCAAAGAAGAAAAATACAACTTTGAAATTCAGCCAAGCTTTGAGAACCCCTTTTCCCAAGAGCAGAGGAAAATTCACTGGATTATATGTCCCTCACACCAGTTGAAAAATGTTATTGGTCAACTGTATGCATCGAGAACCGATGGACCAAAGGACTTTTCAAGGAATAACATTCACTTTGGGTGGCGACAACTAGAGCTAGTAAGAGAAAGGGACAAAGAGAGGACCAGAGCTGGTCAGTTGCGTAGAGCGCGACGTTTGCTAGATAGTTATTTAGAAAGATATGCTTGGACCAAGCTCAATGTACAACCATCAAAAGAAATGCAACAAGAAGATGTGTTATGCGAATTATTTGAACATGCAATGGGTGATAAAGGAACAACCCAGAGTCGAGAGAGTGCAATGCAAACTTATTAATTCCTACGAGCGTGTAATCAACTTTTTGAAAATGGCTTTTTAACTGGAAAACGCATTGATGGTGGAAGCTCCCCAGTAACGGAATCAATTCTCCTAGGTTATAAATACTGAAGACTGGATTTTAGAAATTTTAAACACAGATCCAGAATACAATTTCAATTATCCAAGGCAAGAAAAATTTATTTCTTGGCAAACGTGGGATTTGTTAAGAGTGGTAGTTTTTGGTTTTAAAAATTTGGTAAAGGATTTCTTTGAACGTTTTCCCAGTTACTTTTTATCGCCCGTTAGAATAAACGGTAGCTCAATAGAAAGCCTTTTTTCTCAAATCAAATATGCCACAGGTGGTAAAATTACTTCCTTGAGTTATGTATTAGTGGTGGGAGCCCGCAGTCAAATCTTTGGGTTATCCATAAAAAACCCAACCCACCCGCGGGTTGATATGGGTGGGTAGAAAAAATTAGCGGGTGGGTATTTCGGGTCTTTTTAGCTGATCATATGTTGCGGGTACCACGTTAGAGGGTGGGTGCTACGGCTACCCAAAATGAAGCGTGTCACATTTCAATAGGACTTTGACGTCATTTTTTGCCTATTGGTGCTCCTCAGTCTACAAATTCTTTACTCAAAACAAAAAAGTTCTTAACAATGGGATGTGTTTTAACTCTTTTAACTACCCCATCTAAACATTAGTATGGTATCTTGTCAGTAGCCGAGATAGCCACCAATTATTTTAGCTCGTGTAATGTGCATGTTTTAAACGAATGTATAATTTTGCAATACTTAAATTTCATTAACGTATACGTTGTCAACTTGAGCGACCGCGGTAGTTGTGGTGTCTGTAGGCATGTCGCGAGCACCGGATTTGACTAAGTTGACCAAAAATGACCTTAAGCTATTGATCGAAAACAATTCTGAAACTAGTCGTGTCTCATTTAATGTAAACGAAAGGGGAAAATCGGTGGTTTGGACCTCCTTCGATGTCGTTTTCGTGGACGGTAAAGCGGCGGGGTTCGTTCGATGTGTAAAATGTAGTTCAATACTGTCGTGGGACGCAAAGAATGGAACCCACTCCTTGTTGAACCACGTTCAGTCATGCGAAAGGCAGCACCAAATTGTCCGACGCGTCTCGACTTCATCTAGCGTTATTGTCTCAGATGTGCCGCGAAAACCTATCTCAGACCTTGCGAAAGATGACATAAACCAAACTGTCGTAATTGGATTAGCACAAGATCTACGACCACTTTATAGTGTAGAATCGAAAGGCTTATTACGTATCGTGCAAGCCTTCTCAGACTTTGGAGCTCGCCATGGACACGTTGACGTAAAAACATCTTGCAACATCGTAAAACGCTAAAAGACAAACATCTCAACTCTGTAGTATCCCATTTGAAAGGTAAAATCATGACATCCTTGCAAGGGTCACTGTCCTACCCACGATTCTCATTTACAACGGATATGTGGACCGATCAATACAAACAACGGCACTTTTTATCCCTGAGTATACACTTCATTGATCATACATTTACCTTAAAGAACAGCCTTCTAGCCGTAGAAGAGTTCCCAGATGAAAAGAAATCCACTATAAATATTCGAGGTGAATGTACAAGGATTTTGCAAAGTTATTTTCCCTCTGACGACGCGAGTACAATTATGGATCGTTCTACTGCGGTTACTGATGGTGGGTCAAATATGGTTGGAGTTTTTCCACGTCGCTTACCATGTCAATGTCACGTTCTGAATTTGGTGCTTGAGCACTCGTTTAAAGACAAAGCCCTTACCGAACATTTCCCAGCTATTAAGAGCTCGATTGATGGTGTGAAAGCGTTAGTTACTTACTTTAAAAAGGCCGGGTTAATTTCTAAGCTCCCTTATACTTTGAAACAAGACGTCACCACGCGTTGGAACAGCAAATTTATTATGCTCGAGTCATACCAGAAACTGTCCCTACCGGTCAAAGAAACACTTCTAAAAATGCATCAGTTGCATAGAATTACGGGCATCGACGATGACCTAGTTACTGAACTAGTAACAATGTTACGCCACTTTCGAACGTGTTCAGAGAAGCTCAGCGCCGATAAATGCCCAACAATTAACATTGTGGTTATTTGTTACGAAGTCCTACGAGATGAATTATCTCCTAAGGCCGACGATTCAAGAATGTTTGCCAACTTCAAAACATCGGTCCAAGGATGGTTCGACAAGTACTGCCAATCGGATCCCATATACTACGCTGCTTGCATGTTACACCCAAAGTAAAATTCTGAATTCGTTTAATTAAAGGAATCGACAATTGAATACCCGGGGTGACCTATTGAAGCTTGTGTGCGGGTTTTCGTAGGGTTAGCAGTGCACCCTACGAAAACTCGTGCATGGTTAGTAGAGCTCTATGTGATGGAAGGTAAGCTTCAATAGGCCCTGCCCACGGGTATACAATTGTCGATCCCTTTAAGTGACCCACAATTACATTTAAGCGTTGTCCGTTATGTTATGCGTTCTTCGCCAAGTCTTCAGTTAAATTGTGGGTTTTATGGTTTTGAATTAGTACTGATACCACAGTTTCGAGTTTAGATATAAAAAGTTGCAGTTTACTAGTGAAGAAATAAGCGAAGCAGCTAAAAAGTTACTAAGAAACTGGATGGATATAGTAACGCCTACTAGTGACATCACGGAGCGCCTCACCTCCATGGCAAAGCAGGATGAAGGTCCACCATAAAAATGCCCCGAACTTTCCTTGAGAAATTCGAAGATCACGAAGACGAAGACGAAGACGAGCTTACCATTTATATTGGACATTCGCTACCACGTTCAGGTTTTCCACCCTAAGTTCAATGTGTCATATAAAGAAACAATGATATTACTTTGTCCCTATTAAACAGATGTGGCGGAATTTGATCTCCTGGAATTCTGTAAGAAATCGTTACAATTTCCGACACTACGCAAAGTTGCGTCTTGGGTTTTAGCTATTCCGGCCTCAGAGGCCACAGAAGAAAGAACCTTTTCCAGCAAAGGAACAATTTTAAGCCCTAGAAGAACCGAGCTTCATAGCGCGACAATGTCCGATATGACTTTTGTACATAACAATTACCATAATTACTACATTGATCAAAATAAATAAGTACAGGTACTGAATAGTCTAAGAGTATAATTTTCACCTTTCAAGTGCCCTACTAGAACGATGTAAATACTTTTGTGTGATAACCCATGGGTGGGTAATCCTTTCAGCGGGTGTACCCGGGCGGGTACGGGTAGGGTTTTTAGTCTTGCGGGTTTGGGTGTTTAATTTCATCATGGGCTAAATTATTGCGGGCGGGTACTGGCATATTTGTGGTGAGCGGGTGCCCAACTCTATTATGTAGCTGGACCTAAAGCTACGCTAACACGACGCAATGTGCATGGAAACCACCGTGGGAATATAGATTACCGAGATCAAATGCTCTGTGTAAGAGATTATGAGTTTAAGATAGTTAACTGAGAAGTTTAAGTGAGAAAAGCGCAGGTGATGCCACTACCCCGACTTGTTTGTTAACAGAAAAAGCACCAAATTGCCGAACATATTTTAAACATGCAAAAAAGTGAAGCATTATCATTCAACTACTAAATAAGATTTCTATACTACTTTAAATCAAATGCCTTGACTAAATTTGAATATTCTTTTGTTTTTGGGAAAAAGTATTACCATTTTTTACCTACTCTAATAACGTTTTCATCATAAAAAAGGATAAAATAAATCATTTTGAAAAATTTAGAATTTGTAACCAATTATGTTCGAAAAAATACAAATAATAAATGAATAAATTCGCTACTTTTTTATTTTTGCTTTAACATACTTAAGATTGTAAATTTATTAGGAACCTTTTTATGACTAACATTTAAAAAAATTTCAATATACAAAATCGTGGAATACTTTGGCTTTCCTTTTCCGATGATTTCTCTTGACCTGATTGCATTTGTTATCATGAGAAATACCAGATTTTATACTTTTGACATTCAATGAGTTATCACATTTACTAACGCCTGAGAAGGAGCCACTAGGGCTATTATCACATTTAGATACGGAGAAGGATCCTCTTAGGCCATTATTACATTTAGAGATGGCTGTGGTGGAGCCACTAGGATCATTATCACATTTTGAGATGACTGTGGAGGACCCATTAGGATCATTATCACATTTAGAGACGGCTGTGGAGGACTCATTGCAAATAATTGGAGAATACGATCCAGGTTGACTTTGGTTGTCAGCGATGTTATTAATATTGTAGAAAATTCTTGGCTTTTTCATGCTAGAAGTCTTGGTTTCTGGATTCACAAAGAGCTCTGCAGAAACTGATGTGGCAGGATAAATTCGTCGTCTTTTTGGAGGTCGTTTGACTGAAATGGGGGACGTCAGTACGGCGCAGCTTTCTGTAGTTTGGTTAATTTTGCATTTTTTTGCTACATTTCCTTTAAAACTGGAAGTTTCGGAAGACTGATCGCCTTGGAATACTTCTGTTGCTTTGGGTTCTTTCCGTGTAATAGTTTTCACTCTCCCTTTTTCAGTAATCTTCTCTACTTTAGACAACTTTTCACTTTTTTTTTTCGCCGTAACCTTTTTTGGCTCCTTCTTGCTTTTGGATTTTTTATCCTTTATAGAATACAATTGATCCCGTAGTGTGTGTCCTCCCTTAATAGTTGTCTTGTGACTAGAAAAGAACTCCGGAATGCGGGCGTGAACCATTTACGAGTCCATTCTTTATAGAAATGTTCTAAGTCAAAATTATCCATAGGTGTAGTTTGTGGTATCATATCATAAAATAATTTCTTTTGGTCCTCCGTTTGGAGAAATTTGAAAGCTTCATCTGCACATTTCTATTAAATAACATAGGTAGTTTATAAAATTAATGTTTGAGTTTGATTTGTTACTCTTCTTACCTTGATCATTTTGGTCCCATATTTGGATTAGGCATTTTGGTTAGCAAATTTTGCAGATTATCTTTATTAGTTGCCTAATAAATGGTAAAAAGCATTTCTTTGGAAAACATAATTTTCCAATATCGCGGTTTTTAAGTTCTAATGGTAAATCCCTCTCTTTTTCCTCTACAGTCATCCTCAGAAAGCTGATGCATTTCAACAATTTATGATGTGCTAGCTTTTGTTTAGGGCTGATATTTACGGCTCTTTTCCATTTTTTCTTTCCTTTTCTCAGTGTTCTCCCATAGATTTCACCCATTGTTCCACCTTCTAGCAAATATAGGCCAGTATCCGTTTCATAGGCCCAATCCATCATGTACTTGGGCTCTTCTATTTCGCAGTATGGCTTCACGGAATCTTTTGGCCCCGACCCTTCTATAAACTCGTTTTTGAAACGCTCTTCATTCGCTTTGAAGAAAGTAAAGGCTTTGGACGTTAATGATGTTAAAACTGAATAGGTATCCGCGTTGTTAAATTCATTTAAATCGAGCCCTATTTTCGAATTCTTCGCTTCCTCGAAAAACTTCACAGTTAACTTAGCCATACATTTGTTTGTTCTGACCACATTAGGCTGATCTTTTTTAACTCCTTCTCCTTCAAATTCTTCTAGTCCGTCGTTTAGATCTTTTTGCCTTACCATTTTTAATCCTATTACGCTTGATTTTAATCTTTGGCTCTTCAGGCTTGCACTGTACCTTCAACTTTTCAAACATGTCTAAAAGTGACTGAAAATATTGCTGAACTTTGTTGGAACTTAAAAGTTGGGCCACCAACGCTACTGTAGTTTCAGAGGAAGTCACAAAATAGCTGAGATCTTTTTTAATTGTTCTGTTAACTTCTTAATAATATGAAAGTCCGCGCCTCCCGACGATTATTCCATTTCTAACTATAAACGACTCTTGACTGAGTAAGCCTTGTACATCATATACTAAAGCAGACGCTATTTTCAATCCGTTAGGTGGCGATATCGTTACCCTGCTATCCTCGCGATTTCTCTCTCATTTTTGGGGGGGGGGGCTTAAAAATGAAGAGTAGCTCTATGTTCCCCCATCGCTTTTATAAAGCATTTGCCCATCCAGAAATTCGGCCTCTTTCGTAACTTCCCCTAATCCACTTCTGCTCATGCATATAACAAAAAATAAATTAATAACCTTCTAAGTCAAAATACTTTTGACTTAGAAGGTAGGCTAGATTTCACATTGGTTTATATTTTAAAGGGGCTTGTCTAGCTGTGGGTTGCTTGGGACAATCGACAATCTTTCTCAAATATAGTTCAGCGTAGCTGTTGGGGGAAAAATTTTAGACAGGGTTGGAGAGCCCATTTAAAGCAGGTGTCGCTTTTGCTTAAATGTTGCCTTAAGATAGACAAAATCTAGTTTTTGGTCAGGCCCCTGGTGAAGAGGTCTTATTGGTTCTTGCCTTTTTCAGGGTAGAATTGGTGTGTAAAAGGTTAGCCCGGATGTTAGGGGCACTACAGAAACCATGGTTTTGAATTTTTGAACAAAGCCGGAAATGTTGATTGATTAGCGTTCCTTTGTTTTTACTAACATAGGTGATATCCCAAATATACTTGGATTCGTGGTTGTAGGAGATTATGTTGGTTTCCAATTATTAAAATCAATGGGTTACGAAGAAAGTAAATACTTTGTCATTTAAATTTGCTCTAAGGGGAGAATGCAATTGTTAGTCAACCATTTTCAGGGTTCATACAAACCTGGAAAACATGGACAACCGGAGAATCTCGGGTTTAGGTTGGAAATTTGTTAAGTTAATGGAAGCTTTTTAAGTTTTGTTAATGTTTGGAATTATTTTATCAGTAAACAAAATATAGAGTACAAAGATGGTTGTCTGACCATTTCATTCTCCCTTTAACTCACTATACCTTTCTTTTAAACGAGTATTGAATTAATAATTATGTACGTGATTATTTATGAAGCTCTTGAAAGAGGACCAAACCGAAGGAAAATAAGCGTAATTGGCTATTAAAGATCTTTATCTTCATTAGAGCATTTATCAAAGATTGTGGGAAGAATTCCTGGAGAAAATCTCATTATTTCAACTGGAAATGATGAATTACAGGAGGTTGAATTTTTTTTTATTTATTACAAATGAAGATAACTATTTATGTTATCAAAATTTTACAGTATGTCAAAACAAAGGACAAAAGCATTATGACTAATCTAAAAATGCATTTTGTGCGCCTTTTGGAAAAAGTAATGAAAAAGAAGGTTAGATTTCTAAGTCCATTGCCATCTTCTGCCAGGAAAAAAATCATGGATTTTGTTGTACCTTATGTAGCTGGTTTTTCCAGTAAGTTTACTATACTTGGTACTAATAATGAATGTAATTTTAAATTTTATTGTTTTTGTAATAGGTTTTCACATCTTTCACCTTGATGAAGATCTTGTAATGTAAGTACCGCTATCTCTAATTTGGCTTGTCAACGTTGTCGAAAGTTCGCCTAAAAGAGTGCAATTGTCAGACCTTTTTTAAATCTGACGGACCAATTTTAATTACCACCCCTCTCACCGCTAACTTTTTGTTAGTCTAAACATGTTATAACATTGGTATTTAACAAATTTTTCAGAAATAAAAAGCCACATTGCCAAAACATTAAAAAAATAGTACATCTATCAAAGGAATTGAAACCTGTGACGGTTATTTGCCAAGAAAACGACGTCACTGAGCCATTGGAAAAGATAAACAGTTCTTTACAGAAGGTCACTTTAAATGACATGGACGATGAAGATGAGGGTAATTATGAGTTAAAACTTAAAACACTTTAACAAGAAATTTAAATTCAATGACAAAAGAAGTTAAATTTCAGGACTATATTGTTTTGTACGGTTATTCATTATTTAGATACTAATTGCAAATTAATCATTTTTTTGGTATCATAGATTTACTTTTAAGTGATGATGTGGGAGCAAAGAAAAAGCCAAAAAATTTAAACAAAGATGGAAAAGGAGCTAAAAACCGAGTAGAACAAAAAAATGTGGAAAAAGTGGGGAAAAACAAAAAAATGTGCAAAAAGGAAAAAATGTGGAAAAAGAAATGAAGAAGAAGAAAGAAACTCCCCCCTAGAGTTGCATGGAGAGAAAAATACCAACTGGATAAGGAGGGTTGTTTTGAACCTTAATCCAAAAATAAAAGAGGTGGAATATGAAAAAATGGTGGACAAAGTGAGATTAAATTTGGTTTTTTTCTTATGCTCTAAACTATTTTTTATACTTTGACTGTATTTGTTTTTATACTTTGACTGTATTTGTTATTGGAAGAAAAACAATCAACTCAATTTTCACCGAGTTACGCTCCAAAAAAATTTGAAAAACCCTTTATATTTCTTTTTATGCGTATTTTAAACTTTTTCACTATATTTTACATAACATTAAATAAATGGCCTGTTTTGAAATGAAATATCACCTCTCCTTGCTTATTCCTAACTTAAATTCATTAAGTTTTCAAAATTTTAAAACATGCGCTATGCGTTTTCAGCATAAAAATTCATGATTTTGACGAATAATTTTAATTGTAATTATTCAGATTAATTTTGCGCTTCGCATCACCTTTTATACACGTTGAAAATCCGTTGTTTAAAAAAGTTTGCAAAAATTTTAAAACATTTGGAATGCGTTTTCAGCTTAAAATTTCAAGATTGTGTGGAAACTCCTTTCTTAGACCAAGCTTAGATTATCAGATTATTAAATTAGATAATTATTATAGGAAGATTTTATGTGCATAGGTTTGACGATGCAATAAATACTTTTGCAAACCGAAAAGCCAGATAAATAATGGTTTAAATTTTGGAATTGAAAAAAAAACCAGTGTTTAAAATTTTTTATTTTAGTTATTTGGACTCTTTTATTTAATTCCAGCGCACACTGTTAAAAAAAATGGAACTTTTGACACCTTTAGAGGTGTTTCCTAATGCATCCCCAGTAACACCTCTATTGGTGTTTAAAAGCACCATTCGAGAGGATGTCAATACGCACCTTTCAAAACGGTGCGAAATAATACCTTCTCTGAAGGTGCTTTTTAAATCCTGTCAGGTGTTTTAATCACTTAGAATAGAGGTGTATATTAATACCAGAAAAGTGTTAATAAACCCTTTAAAAAAAGGTCTTTTTGAGACAAATTTGGTGTTTTTAAATTCCATTGACGTTGGTGCTTTTTAATTCCTGTTAGGTTTAAAACATCACCCGTAATAGAAGTTTATAATTATACCAGAAAGGTGTCTATAGACTCTTAATTTCTTAAAAGGTGTTTTTTGAAATAATTGTTTTTCAAAACACATGAGTTACCATAGATTAGTCTTTCAAAATAGCTGCTCAAATCCAGTGGATTAAGGGTAAACGTTTTTTCTGCTGTAAGCCTTATTAAACCGTGTAAGAATTGATACGCGTGCGAAGTGGTTACGTTTAACCTTTACTGTATATCCTCAATAGTTCTATTGAAGGACCTGATTTATATCATTCAAAAGTGTATTTAATTTTTCGGCTCACTGTGAACCGTCAAGACCTCCTCAAAGACACACGAATTCATGGAACCAAACCGAACAACGCTTACCAAAATCTTTAGAAGTAGCATTCAGTGTAATGGAGAAAGTTTAATTTCACGTTTACACTGTATATAAATGTAGTAAAGCTGAATTAAAAAGTAAACACCGAATTCGAAATATTAATATAAAAGATGTTGTTGGAATATCGAAATGAAACAGAGCTTTTTAGCTACAAAACTACAAAAAGAATCGTAATGCCGAAACATACTAAATATTTCCATTTAATATTCTACAATAAGAAAATGTTATGGTTTTGTAAGAGATAATTTTATTTTACTCGCTTTATATTAACTTTGATATGCGTATAGTGTTTCGATTCAGATGCAATCTTCATTACTCGTTCTATATTAACTCTCACTTGTGTCAGTACATAGAAATAAGCGCAATTTCCGGACCGCGTTCGCAGTATACAGAAATTCGAAAAATGTTACTTCATTGCTATATCCATTTTATTTAACGTCAATAATTAACTATCCGTTACACCTTCATCTACTGTCTAACCACCAATTGTTTCACCCAATCCTAAACGGTATTTAATGGCTTATAACATCAATACCATGCAATAGTCTTTCGTGTACACCACATACGCCACACGCGGCTAGGGTTACGAGAAACGTCTAGCCTCCCAATGGCAGAGCTTCCACCAAAGGTTCACGCAATTGCGCACTTTCTTACCTCTTATTGTGAATCAATCACCTTTTATACCCTTAATTTACAATAGTTCTGATATAGGTGTTCCCTAGAAGTATAACGTTAAAGATAGCTATGTTTAAAATTATTTTAGGAATTAAGTTTCTTAAACCGACTTAACTATAACTAACGTAAAATACTGACTATTAAAATAATTAATATCACTTATATTTATTTAATTATTTAAGATCAACTTCTTTCTTTGGAATGACACAAGTGAGAGTTTATATAGAACGAGTAATGAAGATTGCATCTGAATCGAAACACTACACGCATATTAAAGTTAATATAAAGCGAGCAGGATGAAAAGATATCTTACAAAACGATAATATTTTCTTTTTGCAGAATATTAAATGGAAATATTTTAAATATGTTTCGGCATTACGATCCTTTTAGTAGTTGTGTAGCTATAAAGTTCTGTTTCATCTCAGACACACAGATACGTCCAGTGTAATACCTCTCCGTGACGTCATCGTCAGTCGGAGAGATAAAAACCTGTGTCAAGGGGAAATTAAAGTATTTTTTATGAATTACTCTAATTCCAAGACATTCCAGCATATTGAACTCTTCGAGAATTATTTTCCAATGATTCAAAAATCATAATAAGTATGAATTCCTTCAAATATTTGGTATAAGGTAGTTCAAAGTAATTTTTAAAATCTTTGGGATATTTTTAGAATGCTTCACTATGCAGGTAGAATTAATAGGTGATTTCCCTCTAAGGTCATATCAAAAACCTTTCACTTAAAAAAACCCACCATATCAGCTAAAAATGTTAAGTCAAGCCCAAAGGTGTTAATTCGCACCATTCAAACAGATTTATATTAAAAACACTAATTCCGTTTTTTAAAACAAATGGTTAAGGGTCAATTAACATCTAAAGGTGTTTATACGTACCAGTGAATCACCATTTCCTTAAAAAATACCTTAAAAGAGTCAACTAGCTCCTTTTTACGGAGAAAACACCATCTCAGTTAAAAAACACTCTAAAAAGAGTATATAAACACCTCAAGGTATTTCCGAACACCCATGAAACACCTTTTTTTCTAACAGTGCACCCAATGCTATACCAATTTAAAGGTGAGAGTATAAGGGGGCAGCAAACTCAGACACCGCCCAGGGCAGCAAAACCTCTAGCTACGCCACTGGCGGGAGCGAAAGCGAAAATATGCTCAGCTCATTCGAATCAGATCCATGGTCTGCGGACGCTGTCAAATTAGCGGTAGGCTCAGAAAATGAGGAAGACTATAATGCTGATGATTGATCAGGAATCCGACCACGAACAGATTGGGAACGTTGTTCAATATAGGCTAGATAAGTTACAGGCAGTGATAAGTGAAACAAGCCCTAAAGAACCAGTTCCCCAAACATCCAAGTATGATCCTAACACGCTCCGTAATTACAACGGCTTACCATGGTACGAGAAGGGTTTCCCACATTATTTCAACTTCCCTGTTGAAGAAACAGCTTCAGAAGCAACAACATCGCCTGAAAACGATAATCGGACAGTGTAAACATTGTGTCGTGGTTAAAAAAATCTCAGGTGCTTTGAATATTACGTCCCATTTCTTCAAACGCATCAGGGTGAGTATCCTTAACAATTCCTTTGCTAAATTTTTCTTGGCTAATTATAAACATTATTATACAAAAACTAGTTTCGCTTCGCAATCCTTAAAAAACTGCAATTACACACAATCCTTCACGAATCCAGGTAATTTTTTAAAGCCCACTAAGGGGCCAGAAATTAGAAATTAATATTCGTATTGCAATTTGAAATTATTTTTAATCGATATGAGAAATTTGGTTTTAATAGGTTAGTTTGAACATTTGTAAATTACCACAAATTGAAAAATATTTGCAAGTGCTTGTATTTGTATTGCCTAGTTCATGATTTAACTACTCATAAAATTACCAAAAATACAGACAACCGAATGGGGTATGCCTCGTTGCTGGAAAATTGCTGGTTCTTGAGTAATTCGATTCAACTACAACAAGGGGAAAGCATTAACAAGTTATTTTACTTGTACTTGTACTTCGTGATTTAACTCCTCAATTAAATTGGCATAAATTGGGAGAAAATCATGATTTTCTTGGCCTCCTAAAATTAAACTTTCGTGAAAATAGCGCAACATATTCTCCTTAATAGAAATAATTGAGTAAGTTATGTCTTGTTAATAGAAAAGGGCTAGTTCATGACTTAATTAGTTGCTTAAATTACCACAAGGGAGGAGAAATACTGGATTTTCTCGGCACCTTAACGTAGAATTTTCGTGAACGTACCCAAAAATACTCTCCTCAATATAGGCAATCAAATGGTTTCTAGAAAACTGCTCGTCCATGAATTTATTACTAGATTTTAATACCACAAAATGGGTAAAAACTTTTACATGTGCTTGAACTTGTATTGCCTGCTGTATTTCTAATCATAACAAATGTTTGAACAACGCAATTGAAACCAAGTTTTTCATATCAATAAAAATTAATTTTCGAATTGTAATACATATATTAATTTTTAATTTCGGGCCCTTTGTGAGTTTGAAAAAGTGTCCTTGTTTCGACATGGATTGTGTATAATAGGCCTTTATAGAAAATTTTTACCTTGTTGATTTGTGCCGCCGCGCCTGCGCATCATAACAGCCATACGTCACCAAAATTCTCTCTGACGTGACGTCACTAACCTTAATCGTTAAGCCTAGGCTTCCATAGCCCATTTTAAGAGATGGATACACAGGAGAACGAGTAAGTTATTTTAAATATTAATTAATTAGAGAAACAAACGCGTTAAAAAAAGATTCTTAGTATATTATAGAAGGGAAAATTCAAAAATTGCAATGTTGAATTTTGCTCAACAGGAGACGGGCTTTTGGCGCAACGGATAACGCGCCTGCCTACGGAGTAGAAAATTCCAGGCTCAAATCCGGCCAAGAGATCTGTTTACTTTTGAACAAGATTCTTAGTACATAATAGAAGGGAAAATCCTAATATTACAATGTTTGAATAGCATTTTCTTCCGCCTGCTACGGGCTTGAGGAGCAACGATTAACGCTTCTGCCTATAAGGAGCCGAATATTCCAGATTCAAGTCCTGGCAAGCTCAGTATTTATTTTCAAAATTATTTTATGCATCATTAATGAAAAAATCCTATTCTGGTGGGCCAGTAGGCCCTTTTAGATAAAAACTGATACCCTCCCGTAATGTTAAAGAAAAAATTCACAGGCCTACAAAATGGAATTGTTGTTGAAAGATCTGAGATAAGTAATTTATTTTCAACAATTTATAGGAAATTAATCCCTTACCAGTAAAATCAGGTGAATTAATTAAATTCTAAAGAGTAGTAAAATACGGATTGTCTTGAAAATTAATTAGAAAAAAATAATATCCGAGCTTCAGTCAACTGAAAAAACCCTTCATTCTGTTTTTAGGCTTGGGCAAACCATGACTTTTTAATAAAATCATGATAAGGCTCCGCTTATTAATGAAGTTTCCAACTTCTTGACCACGTTTCACCTGGTTTTGCCACACTGCCGGACTGTGTAAAAATACTAGGAAACAGGCAATTTCGAGAGGGCTAATATTTTCAATGGTAACTAAAGAGAGTGCCACTGCCATCCCATGTAATTTCACCGTTTACGGACTCAGTGCCGTCTTATCCATTGGGCCCGTTGGGCACTGGCCCAGGGGCCCCTCAACAACAGGGGCCCCATAATTGTCACATAATACTCATTTTACATTTGTTGTCATAAGAAAACCACTTGAAAATATAAACTATTTTCCTTCGGTCATTCAGTCTTTTCAATAAAAAATTGGGCCTTGGAACTTGAAAAATGTACAACTAAAAATCTGAGACCTATGACGTAGGCTTTTACATTATCCCCCTTCCCTCCCCATGGCCTCACTTTACAGCCACACATCAGCTTATTTATTTATTTTGAAACCTTCACCCTAAACCAGGGATAAGGGAGTTGAGATGGATTGGAAATGATGATGGGCGACCTGCGGCACCGTATCTCTCCCAATGTACCTCGCGCACGCCCCAACCCTTCGGTAGGCGATTGCCAAGTGCTGCCGCGTAGCGAAATTTTATTTGTATGAGAACTAGCTTCTATTTTTTAAGATAGAGGGAGCGCCCTTTACAATTTTGTCCAGTACGATCCTACCTAACCGCTGAGGATGCTGGGAGGACTACGGTGCCGTAGGTGGGGGTACACAGGCACCGCTATAGGTATGGGGGTTTCCACTCTCTCCTTCAAGCCTAAACCAGACTCAGTCTAGACTGTCATTTCGTCCTGGGATTTTCTCTCTCATTCTCGCGGTTGGACGACACGTGGGCTACAAGTCTATTTCTTTCCCTGCTGAAAGTAGAGAACTATGATTAAAATATAATGCCTGTTATGAATAAAATTTTGACTGGGATGTTAGACAAACAATAAATAGAGACTATTAATTATAATAATCTGAGCTTTGTCTATGAAGGGATTTCCACACTAAGCCTGTGGCTTGTTTACAGGTGTGTCCCTTTTCAAATGCATAGAGGGGTGGTGGCTAGCCCCTATGCCACAGCTAACCTACAGCGCCCTATACTAACTATTACCGTTAACCTCTGCAAGTTTTGATGCAAAGGAGAAACCGGGTTAGACCGCGGAGGAAAACTCCTTTTAACGAGTGGGGAGAGAACTTGCAAACTCTACGCAGAAGGATTTGTTCCCAGATTTTCACCCGGTGCCACAGTGATAAAATCAAAAATTAAACGCAATACTTTGAGCGGTGCCCAGAAGAGGAAACGAGCTGCGCAGGAGAAAGAGAAAGCTAGCAAACTTCCCAAGGTAACATCAAACTGCCATGAGAACTGCTGAACCCGTTAAAAGTTCTCTTTCAACAACATCACCGAAGCCCTCAACGACTACCACAGTTCCAACCGACATTGCAGTGGAGTCTTCACTTGTTCCTGCAACTGATCCAGATGAGGATATTCCACCAGTGGAAATTCGTAAATGTTAAACGAAAACATCTTCCTTCCAGGAAACAGATGCAGGGATATGGGTAATCGGCAATCTAAGCACAGTTGATTGCTGGATTCGAAATGGGCCGACATCTTGTCAGAACCATGAAAGCGACTTTTCCAAGTCACGCCGAGTGTATAAAGCAGATGGAGAAAGCATTAGAATTCCAAGACAAGTTATTTGTCAAAAAATGTGTTCAAACGTGAATTACGTAATGGTGATCCAAAAAATTATCGACTTCGATAAAATTGTAAAGGAATTTTCAAGGAAGAAAGTGCGCAAATATTTCTGGCAAAGTTGACTGTTAAATATGTAGACTTTTGTTTGAAGGAAATAATAAATAGTTTTATTTCTCGATTAATTTGTTTTGTATAGGGGATTAGGGGCCCAATATACTGCACTGCCCAGGGGCCCATATAGCACTTAAGACGGCCCTGTTTACGGTTGAAGGTGAATGAGTGCTTTAAGTCGATGAAATGGGCTCTCGGGGGTGGGACACGTGGCTCCCGAAACTTTGTTAGTAAACGTATTTCCCTTTAAACTTATTTTAAATTAAATGCAATAAGTTGTTTAAACTATCGGATTAGGTTAAAGATGCCTAAAGGAGAAAAACTTGAGTTATTGACAGACTTTCGTGCAAAGACATTCTCTATTTTTAAGGCGACCTTTTCAAAGTTTGCCATTCTAAAATGAATATATTAGAAGGCCTGGAAGACAGTGGGAAATTGGATGAAATAGTTCTAATTTTGGTATCTACGACAATTCGGAGAACAACAACTCGGAGCTCGACAACTCGCTGAAAGACAGTTCGGTGAAAGTGACAATTGGGGGAAAGACATTTGGGTGAACCCGACAATTGGGGGAATGACAATTCGGCGAAAGCGACATCTGGGTGAAAGACAATTCGGAGAGTAGAACAACTGGAGGAACGACAATTCGGTGAATTGTACTCCTTGTTTAACGAAAGAATAACGCAGTTTTTTCACTTTAAAAAAATATTAAATGCAGGAGTGCCATTAAGGCTTTTTTAGGCTTTTTATTTTTCAATCGGTAATAAAAAAATTATAAAAGGCAGGGCTATTCAGTCTTTTTAGACTTATTATTTTTAAATTGGCATTCTAAAACTGAAGTATAAAAGGCAGGAAGAATTTTAGTTTTTCTTCATTCCTCCAGTTGCCCCAGACATTATTGGTGCACTCAACGCTTTTACTCGATGCTTTCCTAATATTGTTACGAAAGGCTGTCTCTTTCACCTCTCCCAAAACGTATACCGTCGCGTTCAAGAATATGGGCTTCAACGACTTTATAGTGAGAACGTCGACCTCGCGTTGAAAGTAAAGATATTGCCGGCTTTGTCATTCGATCCCGTTGATCGCGTGGCCGAATACTTTGATATTCTGCTGGACGACTTTCCTAACCTTGCTATGCCAGTAGCAAACTATTTTGAGGATAACTACGTTGGTAGAAATCGTCGTAATAGGGTCAGAGAGGGAACTTTTGCGCTTAATCTGTGGAATATTTATGAACGCGTCCGTGATGACATACCAAGGTCAAACAACGCCGTCGAAGCGTGGCACCGTAGATTTCATGTCGCACTTTCATGCGATAAACCTACAATATGACGATTGATAAAAGGTTTAAAAAGTGAACAGGCTTTCTATGTGCGTCGACTGCAACAATTGCTAGCTGGACATTCAGCACCGAAGAAAAGAGAATACGAGGATCTCAACCAGCGCCTACATACCATCGTTGGAATTTTTGCTCAAACTGAACCCTTAACCTATTTAAAAAGTATCGCCCACAACTTGGCCCATTAGTTTTGAGAGTAATTTCAATTATTTTAACTAATTGTATTAACTACAATAAAACTTTTTATTATACTGTTCCTCTATTCGTGAAAAACTGCGTTATTCTTTCGGTAAACAAGGTGTACAATTCACCGAATTGTCGTTCCTCCAGTTGTCCTACTCTCCGAATTGTCTTTCACCCAGTTGTCGCTTTCATCGAATTGTCATTCCCCCAATTGTCGGACTCACCCAATCGTCTTTCACCCAATTGTCGCGTTCACCGAATTGTCTTTCACCCAGTTGTCGTGCTCCGAGTTGTCGTTCTCCGTATTGTCATTCTCCGAATTGTCGTGATCCCCTAATTTTGGTAGATACGTTCTTCGAACTTGAAGATAACTTCTAGTTGGGCCGCACACCAACCTTAGCCTGACGCGGGAAGTTTGCCGATAAGACAAAAACTAGCTTTGCTTCTGTGTAATTTTAATTTCATAGAAACGCCGTTTATTAGGTATCGGGGAATATTAAACTTGTCTACATAAAGGCTAGAGTACATTATAACTTCCTTGGATAATTCTGTGTTTAACAAAACCAGTATTTCCTTAAAGGGAATCCATGCTTCCTCTAGTATCTTTGTAAAACAAAGTGACACCCAGATGCTATTCTTTACCTACGACGTTAGGGCCGAAAGCATAGCCGCTTACGCGTAGTTACTAGCAGCAGGTGTTGTTGCGCAATCGCCCAACTCCAAATGGACAGGTTCGAATTGACCATGTTGAAAATTATTTACGGGTCCAACTTCGTCAGTGACTGTTAAAGGAGTTCCATTTTCATTTACAATTTTAGTTCTGGAATTGTTAAGGCTGTATTCACTAACGCTAGACATTACTTCAAATTCAATAGGTTGGTCGCCTTTCAACGAGGTCAAAGGTTGATAAGGAACGCATTTGGAATTTTCGATGGGTGTTTGAAGGGTAGGGGCCGCGAAAATATCAAAACCCGTGCTGCAAGCTTCAGACATTTTTAGGGGGAGAAAATATCACGAACCGTTTTGAATGAAAGTTTACGTTTATCTGATTTGAATTTCTTCACAGTGTTTTGTTTTATAGATTTCTTTCTCTTTGAAATTTCTTTCCTTTTAATTTGTATTTTCTTTGGTTTGGCACCCCCTCTGACGTATTGTTGTTGCACGTCATCCAGCGTTTCGGTGAACCTTCTTTTAGCCGAAGTTTTCAGATCCCTTCCGCCGGCGACTTAGTTTAAAATTTTTGATGAGGTACCCAAAAGTTATTTGCCTATAAATTTTTCACCTTTAATTAAGAAAGGTGATACGTATCTTCCTAATTATTTCAAGAACGATGAAATCCCGTGTCCGTTTTGCCCTGGCCTTCCGACGTAGAATGTCAGACCACCTGACCCCGTCTAGGCTTGTTGGGTATAATAATCCGTGTAGACACATCTTTTGATGTCTAGCGCGTTGAACCTGCGCATCTTAAATGAACTTTACAGTGCAACAGTCCAAACTAAAATAAAGTCGGTTCACCCATGTGGTCCTTTATATGAATGCAAACCTCGCTAATATGTTTTGGCAATGAGACGTAATGGGGTGAGACAAACGTAACGCACACGGTATCCCCGAGTTTCTTGTCTTCGATAGGTATAATACGTAAGAGGGGGCGCGTGGATGTTACCGACATTTTGCCCTTGGACCAGGTCGCAATAAATATATAATTGAGATGGTACGTCGTAGTTTAACCTGGCTGGTCTATCGCTCAACACTTGTATATAGAGAGGGTCATTGTTGCCCAAAATCGAAGCTAATGATTCGTTTGTCTTGAAAATAATTTTGGTATTTCCAGAGGCATCGGATTTTAGTTTTATATCGTCGTCTCATTAATATGAAATAAAGACGCTGTTTTTTCGCATACTTTTGAAGTATTGATAGTTTACACAAGTGATTTGTAATGGCTGGCCGGTATATTATGTAAATGATAGCTTTCGACTCTAAGTAGTACATAAATGCCGATCCCAGTACAGGTACAGTGGAAGGCAGGGAGGATTGAGGATTGAAGATTGAAGATAGCAAAATGGTGGGGGAGACTTTTTACGTAAGCCTTTTGATTGACGCACCCCTCTCTCAGACCTGCAAGGGGGCGTTTTTGATCGACGCACCCCGCTCTCGCTCCTGCAAGGGGTGTTTTTGATTGGCAGGTCAATGAAGCGTGTTCGATTCACGGATGTAGAAGTACATACATTGGAGTATGAAGATAGGGTGAATTATGATTTAAGAAATAAACAGTATTTTAATATGTTAATTAGATTAAAATTTGAACCATTAAATTCTCCCGTATTAATCAAATGGTTAAGGGGTGTATGAAACTCCAGATGACGTTGGGGGAAAATAAAGAATCCCCGTAAAAACCCAGCTCTACCGATTATTCTAGATCATTTCAGAAAATTTAAAATACCCCAGGTTAACGTTGTTTAAGGTTATGACGTAAAATGTACAGTCAAAGTTGTAGATTGTTCGAGAATAATCTTACCGAAAAAACCCACAGCGTAAACACCAATAATGTACAGTCAAAGCTAGGATGATGATCTTATTAAATAGTATAAATAGCCAGGACCCTGAGTTAAACCACCATGACAATCTCACTAAAGTTCGACGAGGATGGAAGGAACAGCCACCAAGTACAATGTAAGTATAGTTTTTATACTCTATCTATTCTCAATCACTGAAAAATATCAGTGTTAATGGGGGATTTTTTTTCTCTCTCCACGAAGGGTTAAGAAATCCATCGTGGTCGATTTCGATTTTCTTGACGGGCGCATTGTTGGAGTTGAACAGGAACAAATCGCGAAGGAGGTAGCCGTTGCAACCGTAGAGAAAACACCGAGAGTTGGCTCATGGTCTTTCGCGCCCCCATACAGTGAAAAAGAACTTACATACGACGCCATCCGGCAAAACAGGTGGCTTCTAAACAACCTGCACGGCCTGGAATGGGATTATGGAGTAACCCCATACGAAAAACTCGGGGAGTGCCTCCGATCTGCAGTTCAAGGCTACGACCGCGTATTCTGTAAAGCGGTGGAAAAGTGTTTATTTTTGTTGAAAATTATTAATCGAGAAGTTACAGATTTGAATGGAGTTTGATGCCCAAAAGCTAACGAAATTGATGATGATGGCCCGATGATTACATGCATGCTAAATCATAAAACTGTCCGTAATAATAAAAAGTATTTATGCGCACTATCTAAATGTATATTATTTTCCGAGTGGATTTATAACCACAATGAAATTGTAAGTAATCATTTAGGAGACGAATAAAATTAAAAATCAAATTATAGTCTTACTTATTTTTTTTTTACAATTGATATGCGATATTGAAATTTTCTAAAATGCTAGCGCTTATAGTAGCGCTGATGTGTTGGATCAGGGCTCTGTCCAGTTGGGAGGTGAACTCCCGATCCTCAATCGTTAGATCCGCGCTGTTGCGGCTGTCCCGCCTTCTCACGAGCCGCAAGAATAAGGGAACGCTGATAATAAGGGATAAAATTGTTTTAGTGGATCTATGAACCTGATAATTAATTTAAGTTGGATTAAAAAATGTTAATGATTCATACCTATATCCATCGCAGTTAGGAGATGATACTCCACCCTCCGCGGTGGGGTACTGCCCATCCTCGCCCCTGATAGGACTATTGGGTATAAAAATATATATTAATAAATATCTAATTCTTAACTATATTTTCAATACACACCTTGGACGAATATACGCCGCAACTAGGTCCTCCAAAGCCACCAACAGATTTCTCGCATCCTCCGAGCCCATACTCGGTAGGACTAGGATCCTGATGGTGTCCATTACCCTAAACGAATTCATTTAGTACAATTTGAGAAGGAATTAATAAATAATAAGGTATTTACCGGTAACCGTCACAATTTATATTAACAAAGATTTCCCCATCGAATGCGTCAAAATCGCCTAAATCGGCGCTAAATACATAAAAAAATTAAGAGCAGATAATAATGAACATAGAAACAATGGTAGTTATAATAAAATCACTTACATGTCCCCCGGGTTGAATTATGGGGAACGTTAACATGGAGTCACTTCCATCTTCGTTCCCCACAATGAAATTAATAGTTTCATCTTCTATTTCTACCTCATCGTGTATTAGTAGTATAGGGCTACACTTCGTACCTCCGTAGGTGTAGAATGTAGGTGTAGAGTGTAGGTGTAGAATGTCAAGGTCACAGTGTCAATGCCCTCTCGCCACGCCCCCTTGGGAAACTCGCGCGCGCCCCCTCGCGGGAAAACTTGCGCGCGCCCCCTCGCGGGAAAACTTGCGTGCCCCCTGGCGGGAAAACTTGCGCGCCCCCTGGCGGGAAAACTTGCGCGCCCCCTCGCGGGAAAACTCGCGGGCCCCCCGCGTGCCCCCTGGCGGGAAAACATTGCGCGGGTATCTGGCAGTCCTGTCTACAACTGTATCTGTGACGTCATTGGCGGGAAAACACCTGTCAGTCTCTTCTACAACTGTATTTGTGACGTCATTGATAAGAGACGAGAATTTATTAAACGTACATGGCCAAGGCTTAAATCTTCTACAATTGTATCTGTGACGTCATTGATATAGTAGATGAGGATGAATTGATAAAGGTTGAACTTATAGCTTTAAGCGTACATTGACAAGGTTAAATAGAAAATCTTTCATTGAGAAAGTGTAATTATGGAAAATAAGTTAAGCCGAGTGTATTATAACAGTGAAAGTCCTCTCAGTTACGGTAGCGTTAAGAAATTGAAACAAGGAGTGAAAAATGTTTCGAAGAAACAAATTAAGACATGGCTACAGTCTCAACCAACATATACCATTCACAAAGCAAGGAGGATATACTTTCCAAGAAATCGTACTTACGTTACAACAGCCAATGAAGTATTTCAGTGCGACTTGATCGATCTACGAAATCTTAAGAAATATAATAAAGGGTTTCAATATATTCTAACTATTATTGATATCCTCTCAAAATATGCTTGGAGTCTTCCTTTGAAAAATAAAACTAGTAAAGAGGTTTTGAAAGCTTTGCGGAGAGTTATTAAAGAAAGAAAACCGTTACGAATTAATGTTGATCAAGGTAGCGAATTTTTATCAAAATTGTTTAAAGATTATTTAAGAAAAGAGGGGATAAGTCTTTATACTAGTGTAGGTGCGATTAAATGCGGAGTAATTGAAAGGTTTAATAGAACTTTAAAGGATAAAATCTTCAAGTTATTAACTAGATATGTTTATTTGTTGGGCCAAAAGGGAAAATAAAAACATTTTTTTGGCGTTTTTGGATGAGGCAGCTGAGGTGTATGATCCGACGAGGCAGGAAGCCACTGTAAATTTGGAGGCTTCCGGTCCTTCAACTGGACAATATTTTCAAAATGTCAACAATTTCATTTTCTTTATTACTAATAAATACAATTTATAATCCCTTACTGCTTTTCATTGGTGTTGGCCTACATTATGTTAGGTTAGGATGGGTGTGGGGGTGGGTGTGTGTGGGGGTGTGCGTGTGTGTGTGTCTGTCTGTCCGTTGTTACACCCACGTGACCGCGTTCGCAGTTTGCGTATCGGAGCAAACGTGTTCGCCATTTCCGAACTGCTTTCACAGTCACGGAAATGGCTCCTCTACTTGAGTTTTCACACCACCATCTTCGGATCTTTGTCCATCCCACATGAACACCAGTCTGGTACTTATCTGGCTTCCACCACCATCATCTTCTGTTCTTTGTCAATCGCACATTGACACCAGTCTGCATTTACACTGGCTTCTAACACCACCATCCACTGGTCTGCCGTCTATTCCACATAGACACCAATCTGTATCATTGGCTTCTACTCCATTATCATCGTTTGGTTTTAGGATATACGCGGCGATCAGCTAGGGTTACGAGAAACGTCTAGCCTCCCTAAGGTGGGATCGCCACCAAAGGTTTTCGCAATTGCGCTTTTTCCTTACTATTATAATGGAGTCGAATCGTATATATACCCCAAAATTTGAAGAAAGCGGGCAAGAGGGGTACCCTTCACATTAAACGTCAATATTAGCAAAGTTTGAGATGATAATAGGTATAACATTATTTTAAACGATTTAACTATTATTAATGTTAATTACTGAAGATTAAAATAATTAAAAATAATTATATTTATTTAAATATTAAAGATAAACCTCTCGTACAAAGAGAGATTATCACTGCCTCCTGTATCAACCAAGGCCCGTGCATGCGATATATTTCCTTCATTGCCTCCTATATCTACCAAGGCCCGTGCATGCGATATATTTCCTTCATTGCCTCCTGTATCGATCAAGGCCCGTGCATTGTGATATATTTCATTCATTGCCTCCTATATATATAAAGGATGAGGGCAAAAGTGTTTTCATTGGATAATTTTGTTTATATAATCTTCTCGACACGGAGAGGTAATATTTTGGTTTTCCCAACTTGTTTGTTTGTAGAAAGTTCTTTTTGGGTCTTCCATTTTACACCATCTTAAAACCAGGTGCAATTGGATTTATGTACGTTGATGGGGAAAATTTGAAACCCCGGAAAATGCTCGTAAAAAGACACGGTTTAAGGCTGACAATATTTTTATCCAATGGAAATCACGGAAAAGGGTGAAACAATATATACGTGAACCTAAAAATTGTATAAAAGGGAGGGGAAATGGGTGCTATGGTCACATTCGATTTCAAGATGTTCTCCTGCTCTACTTGTGCCGATGTCTTCACCAACCAGCCGAACCTTAGTCGTCATATGCGGACCAAACATGGTAATAATTCTTTTCCATGTCCAGTTTGAGATAGGTCATTTTTGCGTAAAGATAGTTTATCTCACCATCAACGGCAAATACATCGCGGTAACCCCGCGGAAAGGTTCACCCCTCCCAATTCTCCCGTAAATAGAAAAGCGGCACCGATTCCGATAATCGGAGGAAAGAAAAGAGAAGTTGAAGTTGGTAAATATTTAGTTTATTGATTTCCCTTGTATAGTGTCTTACCCGCCGCACATTGATGCATAGGGTGTAGCTAACAACCAGGGGTTTAAGACAATCTTGGTTTTCTAAATTGGTATAAGAATTAAATTCTAAGGTATTTATGAAGGTGATGTGAACAATGACGTTTTACTATCCCAAGATGAAGATGGTCTTAGGGGGTTTATGGACGGGTGGGAAGGTGGACAAAATGGGGATGATGCTTTGCTCTCCCAAGATAACGATGGTCTTGAGGAGTTTATGGACAATTGTGAAGTTAAACAAAATGATGATGATGATGATGTCATGCTCTCCCAAGATGATCTCGGTTTGAGTGAGTTTATGGAGAATTGTGAGGCCGAACGAAACCAGGTTAATCCACCCGAGAATCCTCCACCGAACATTGAGGAAGTGAACGCGCTCGATAACGCGATTTTCTCGGCCAGAATTACCGCCCCAGAAGGTGTGACAGACCCCGTTTTTTTCATAAACAAACACCGGCAAAACTAGAAACTTACCTCAGAAACAAACTAAGCGTGAAAAAGGGTGTTAAATGGTACATGGTGGTACAAGCGCGGTACACTCGGGAGTTGGCTAATACTGCCACTGAGGCAGAAACTTTACCATTCTTCCGAGAATTTATGCATGTAACTATGACACCGGAAGTTATTCTGGGGAAAATTAACTCGAGTCGAGATAAGATCACTGAAAGTATGAGCACTTTCGAAGCTATGGGGAGCGGCTGGGTGTTGGATCGAATTATATATTTACAAATTAATGTCATCCAATATTGGAGGTAAATACTTCGAATTGCCACGTGTGATTGCGAATAAACGGGCTACAGTGAGCCTTAACCTAGAAGATCCAAGAAAATAAGTGCTTTCTGTGGTCTGTTTTAGCAAAACTACACCCGGCTTTAGTCAACCCAAGTCGTATAACGCATTATAAACAATACGAGCATGAACTCGATTTATGTGGCATTAAACTCCCCTTCGAACTAGATGCATTTAAATTGATACGATTCGAGGAGAAAAACAATTTATATATTGATATTTTCCCATATGAAAAAGGATATTTTCCGCGTTATGTAAGCGGAAATAAAGTGCAACAGTCTAGGGAAGTTGACTTGCTATTGGTGTCCAATGGTCAGTCAAAACATTTCGTATTAATTCGTCACCTAAGTCGACTGTTTAGTGGTTTCACCAAGCACGGTCATGAATCGTATTACTGTCGGTATTGTTTAAAAAGAAGCTCATCCGAAGCGGTATATAATGACCATATTCGCGAGTGTAACATGCACGACCCGCAGCGAGTTATAATGCCACACGATGAGCCTATTCTTAAATTCAAAAATTACGGGTGGAATCAAATGGTAATTTATTAATAAAATGATATTTTGACAAAACTTTATAACAGTTTCTCTTATAGGTGCCATACATCATTGTCGCGGATTTCGAATCGTTGTTGACAAAGGTGGCTACGTGTCTTCCCGAAACCTCGCTATCATCAACCACAACGTTGGCGCTTCATGTAGCTTGTGGGTTCTCCTACACCATTATTGGTCCAACTGGTAATTTCAAATCTGTGAAACAGTACGATAGTCATCTAACTAAATACTCTATTCAGGGAAACTAGTGACGGTGGGATGAAGTTTTTAAAAATCCTCATGGATGAGTCAAAAACAATAGCCGAAAATTTGAAAGAAAATATCCCAATGGACTTAACAGTGGAAGAGGAGGACTCGTTCCAATCCTCGAGTCGCTGCTACGTGTGTGAAGAGGTATTCCTGGAAACATCAATCAAAACACGCGACCATGATCATTACACCGGAACGTATAGGGGAAGCACGTGTCAGAGCTGTAATCTGAAATTAAAAGCGCCGAAATTCATCCCAGTCGTGATGCACAATTTAAGCAGGTTATATATATTATTATTATATATTATATATTATATATTATGTTTTATTATTATTATTTTACTCAACCATTTGATTTTTTTTAATTCACAGATATGATGCTCATCTCATTATGCAACATATAGCAACAATAAAAAAAAACAAGAATGGATTGTATTGCGTCTAATAGCGAGTCATATATTTCTTTCTCGCTGGGAAATCTACGCTTCATTGATAGCATCCGTTTTTTTCCAGCGTCACTTGAAACATTGGTTTCAAACTTAGCTAAAGGGGGACCCCAAAAATTCCCTCTATTGAATTCAGTTTTTGAACCCGAAGAAGTAAAACTACTTCTACGAAAGGGTGTATACCCCTATTCACACGGATTCGGAGGAGCGGTTTAGAGAGGTGCAGTTACCTCCATTCAACTGCTTCCACAATGATTTAACAGATGAGCCGCTAAGCCCGGAAGATTGTACGCATGCGCAGAATGTGTGTAAATCATTCAACATCCAAAATTTAGGTATGTATATATCTAATTAAATATATTAGACGAAATTACATATTTTCTCCAATAGGCGGGTATCACGACTTGTACGTGTTATCAGACACGCTCCTTCTGGCTGACGTGCTTCAAAATTTCCGTCGGATGGGTATGACGTATGATCGTCTCGACCCAGCCCACGCCTATACCCTACCCGGTTTTGCTTGGAATGCCGCTTTACGTATGACCAAGGTGTGCTTGGACTTATAGCTGGACGAGGACATGCACCTTTTCATCGAAAAGGGCATTCGGGGTGGAGTGTCAATGATCAGCCATCGCTTTGGAAAGGCTAACAACAAGTATCTAGAGGGATACGACGACTCAAAATCGGATAGCTATATCTGTTATCTAGGTATGTATATCAAGTTAACGTAATTTAGTGTTGTACTAATGAATATTAACAATAGATTGTAACAATCTCTACGGGACTGTGATGTGTGACGACTTACCAATGAGGAAATTTCGGTGGGTTGAACCCAACCGGGACTCTGAACGAGAAATTTTAGACTGTCACGACGCCGCACCGGAGGATTTATAGTCGAGGTCGATTTGGTGTACCCCGAGAACCTCCATACTAGCCACAATTGTTATCCGCTGGCCCCGGAATCAATGAGGATAAAACCGAGCAACGGGCTTGGTTAAAGTCGTACATAGACTAACCGCCGCGGAAATGGTTCGAATTGTCAGCGATAAACACATCTTAAAAACTGTGAGGTAGAATAAACTCTGTCTCAATCCCTGCGACGATAAGCATCACATTTTAAATGATGGTATTACCACATTAGCCCACAGGCACATTAAAACGAAATAAAGAGAAAAATTCTGACAAATTTATTGAGTAATTCTTATACATATAATACGCAATCATACGATCATTAACATTTTTATTTTTAGTAAATCGTTTTATTATATCAAACATTTTAACTCCCCTACATGTATACAATGAAAAGTAAATGCAATAGCCGCCACAAGTTTGACTTAATTCCCCCTGTAGTTGGCGTGAATTAAATGTAACAGTTAGGCTGTTTCGCTCCACAAAATCGTTAAATTTAAATAGATCGGGTGGATTTCCGTAGCTTTCAAAGAATTCAGTATTCTTTTTCCTCGAAATGTATATAACCGTCCAATGTTCGCCTTTCCCTTTAGAGGTATGAGTGTTCACAATAAATAGCGATGGAAATGTTTTAACAGTTAGTGGTAGTTTATCCGTCGGAATTATTCCCCGGAACAGATTCCTAGTGTATGGGTCACGCCTTAATATTATCTCAAGTTGTCGCGAGTCCATTATGAGCTTTGATCGAATAAAAAGGGCTCGGTTTTTGTCAATTTCAATCAAAGATTGGAATTCGGAATAGTAAACGACGGCAATTGTAGCCGGTAGCGCTTCGGCAAATATTAACTCCAATCGGACACTACCGTTCTTTATAAAGTTGAAACTTTTAGTCGAACTACCATTCAGGTCGGGGGTCAAGTCGAATACGAAAAGAGCATTACCATTGGCGAACTCGTCCCACGGTCAATGAAATTACCCTCGTCGATATTCCATTGTCCGGTTTGAAGTAAGAGATTGGCGTACTATCTCATACATAGGTTATCCTTAAAGTTGGGGTTTAAGGGTTTATGGGGTACGCTAACCCCATCAACGGATAAGGTGATTTGACTCAGCGCTTCATTTTTAATATTAAAACGCGACATTTTTAGGCCAGGACAGATAGGCTAAAAAAGGGCTTGACCTAGAACATTTATGCATAAAGATGAAAATTGGTGCATATGTTGTTTTTGACCCAACGAAAAATATACTAAAAGTCCCCTGCTCAAGAGCGCGAGCTTTTGCCGCCATCTTGGAAAATAGCCGCCGGGAATGCCAGCTTCAAAGTATTCCACATTTTTCTTCAGAAATTATGAAAATTGGTGCATATTATGATTGTAACCACCGGGACATCATAGTAAAATTTTCAAGCTCTGTGCCTGATAGTATGGTCGCCATATTGGAAAATGGCCGCCGTGAATGGTGGGTGCACTATATTTCACCACGTTGTTGGAAAATTATGAAAATTTATACATATTATAATCAGAGCTGTGTAAACCTCATTGTAAAATATTGACGCCATTCATGAGATAGTTTGGCCGCCATGTTGGAAAATGGCCGCCAGGAATGTCATTTAGATACAGTATATTTTTCAAAAATTATGAAAATTGGTAAATGTTTTGTTGAAGACCGTCTAAACACCATACTTGAATATTAAAAAGTACTAAATATAGTTTGGGCGCCATCTTGGAAAATGTTTACGGGAAATACCAAATATATTACCAATATATAATTTTTTTTATATTTATCTTTTGAGTATATGATTTTCATGAACGTATTAAACACTATAAAAATAACTATTTCCAAGTTCAAGTTATCGACCTCATCTTTAAAAATGGTCGCTGAAAGATTACTATTTTAAAATCTGAAACAAAGAAAAGCAAAGCTATATCACTCAAATAATGATTTTGGTTTAACATGGGGTTTATACATACCACTCAAGACCAACTTTTAATTCTCATTATCTTTAAGTGCGGAACCTCTTGTGTAAAGAACTGTGAATGTAGACGATCCGAATTAGTTTGCTCAGCAATGCGTGGACATTGTCGCGGTACTAGCTGTGATGGAGCAGAGCGAAAGGGCTTATCGTGGCTGAAGGGGCCCGAGTTCGGGGTGCCGGTTCGGGAGTTGCTTGGGTTTGCCCTTGGATCAGACCGTTCCATGCCCCGATCCCTAAAGGTTTTGCTCGCCCGCTTCGCCCCCGCCCAGGTGTTGTCTTGGCTCTCCCCGCTATTGGCAACCCTCTGAGGGCCGTGGATACATTGTTTGGGACATATGGCACTGCTGTGCATGGAGGAAACTCCCCAGTCCCGCCGAGCCTTATGCTGCCTTAATCCGTCCTTGTCACCGACCACCTTCTTCCTGGGCTTGCCGCTGACGGTGACTAGCTTTTGTCACCTGCTCAAGGGGCGTTTGTCGGAACCGCTGACCGATCCCGTGTGCCTTGACGGCTGCTCCGCAGGTTCAATTTGGAATACGATGAGCCCCCAGCTATGTGCTGCGCCTAATAAAGGCCTCTGACATGCAATTATAGTGAAAAAAATCTTCAGGCTGAAGAGATTAATATTAACGAACTGTTTGAGATTTGTCTTAAATCTAATCTTTAACAACACGAGAATGTATAAACCCCAATCAACATGTTGAGAATTACAGCTTTGAATAACTTTTCTTTCTTTCTGAATTTAGGGTAATAATTTTCGAGTGGCCAGTTTTAAAGATGGCGTCGATAATATCGACTTGGAGATGGCTATTTTTTGGTGTTTATTACGTTAATGAAAATCATCTACTCAATATAGGAATTTCGTATAGATTTTTATGCTTGAAATATATTTAGTATTTCCAGCAGTCATTTTCCAAGATGGCGGCCAAACTATCAGTAGCACGTCTTCAATATTCAATAATGATGTTTAGACGGTCTTTAACATAATTGTTAGCAATTTTCATAATTTATGAATAGTATACTCTATCTAAATGACATTCCCGGCGGCCATTTTCCAACATGGCGGCCAAACTATCTGATGAATGGCTTCAATATTTTACTTTGAGGTTTACACAGCTCTGATTATACTATCTATCAATGTTCATAATTTTTCAACAACATGGTGAAATATACAGTACCTAGCATTCACGGTGGCCATTTTCCAAATATGGCGACCAAACTCTCGAACACAGAGCTATAAAATTTTTCTTTGATGCTCATGTGGTCCCAGTCATAATAAGTACCAATTTTCAGAATAGATTGTAGCTGGCATTCCTGGCGGCCATTTTCCAAGATGGCGGCGAAATCTCGCGCTCTACTGCAGGGGACTTTTAGTATATTTTTTGTTGGGTCGAAAATAACACATGTACCAATTTTCATCTTTATGTTCAAATGTTCTAGGTCAAACCCTAAAAGTCCTGGGCTATCTATAATGACCCAAAAAAGCGTTCTGGTGTACAAATCCAATAACAACTTTATTCGGTTGTTGACCGCTAAATAAATTGTCTTTGGCTGCTATCTTGAGATATGGAAAATGTATTACAATCCGTACGTGTTATGGGGTATTTCATCGTGGCCAATTCCAGGGTTTTGGCGTATGATATCATAATCTCGGGGGTTAGTTTAACTCTTCATATGTATAACGAAGCGTAGAGCTCGGCATTATCTAACCGTTATCCGAAAATTAGTGATTAACCAATTATTTACAAACAAAACTGGCGGTTATAATGCGATTTAACATGGTACTTCTGTGGATAATTCTAGATTTCAGATAAAGATCAAATAAAGCGGATAATTTATTCGATAATGACGAGCTCTAACGAAGCGTGGGTAAATATAACTTTTGATTTAATTCCATCCGCATGTAAGCAGAATTCGTTGAGACTTTTGATAAATTTAAAATTCACATCGACCAGGTTAGGGATGAAGCGATTTTGCTGGCATATATCGGCGTGTACGACACCGATCAAGTCTATAACCCCATTTTGGGCGAATTTATTCCGTTTCTCAAACCCTTCATTTTCGAAAAAGTCGTCAAAATGTCCCGCCGTATCTTTGTAAAATAGTGCCCCGGTCAAAAAACTCTTTTTCGCTGGACCACCAAATGTCAATAGCGTTTGAATCATGCTCTTGAATGCGTATTGTTCAGGTCATGATGTAACTGATCTATCATTCAATGATACGTGTAGTTAACTAAAAAGACTGGAGAGTAATAGGTTTTCGGGCCCAACTTTATCCGCCTGAATTGTTAAATTACCATCGTTGTCGTACACAGCGGCTTTAGGTAGAGACCCATCCGCTTTAACCACTTTTACTTGTACTTGCAGGAGCGTGTTTTTCAATTCCATGTATGACTCGGAGTTCCCGGTGACGGGAAATATAATAGCCTGATTTCATCTACGTTGGAGGTAGAGTTATACTCCGACCATTGGCTTCCTATTATCCCAGTTTGGGTATAGGGTACGTGAAAAACATTCAGTTCCGAGCTGACGCTGTTCATAGAGTTTGGGTGTGCGAGCGACATTATGAAAATATATCCGGGTGTAAAGATGACCACCTTCTCTTCTTCTTAGTTCGAACAGAACTGATGATGGGTGACACTTTGCGTTTCCTTTTACGTCCGTTTCCAGTTAGCTTGGTCACTTCTTCGGCCACCCTTCTCAATGTTTCCTTACTCGCTTCTTTACCCCTAGTTCTCAATGCTTGTTTAATGGGTACACCGCTTGTATAATCCGTCCCAATTTTCGCGCCAGTGTTTAAAAACTTTCGACCTAGGAACGTGGCACCCCTTTTAAGTAATGGCATGGCTGATCTGAACGCCAAGGAGATAATGCTCCCCAGGCCGTACCCTCTTTGCACTGCCAAACCTCTACATACTGGGATGGATCCATGTCCAATTTGATTTAGATAACAATCCTCACAATCCTTAACAGAAACGCGACCCGTATTATATGGAGACATCCTTACACTTTGACAATCACGTCATAAATGGGGCGGAGATTTAATTCAACGTAGTTCTTTATAACAAGTGCCAAGTTCTTCTGGGTCTGAAATGTAGAGTGACGTGAACTTTCCCACGTTCGAACTTAACCGGTTCACCCATTTCACTCATAATGTTTATTTCAATTGTCTGGAACTTGATTTTCGCTATGGGCATATAATGAGGTTTAGCAAACTCTTTTTCCACCGTGTCTCCATCCTTCCCGTTGATACTTATAATTCTTAAGAGAGGGACGTCAGAGTCTCCTACTGATCGAGACTGAATTATATCAGAGTATTCGAATAAGGAGTGCATTCCAGCATCCATATCACAACTGAATGGGGCTGTCATGGAAGTGACCACGGTAACGTCTTTCTTTGGTTTCCTAGTGAACCCAAATATAACGGCAATTTCGCTTGGGATATAAAGTTGGTTCGTCCCTTTTAATTCAACCATCACCCGTCGATTTGGTTTCTTGTATGAAAACTTAACCCTAGATTTTATTTTTTCAGTAGCACCAGCATCGTCGATTGACAATATTTCGAGTAATTCCTCTACGGAACCGTAATATCCGGGAGGTATAACTATGGCTATATCTCGGTTTTCATTCACTCCGTTAATTATCTCTTCGGATTTCACCTAAGCCTGAACCTTCCTCTGGGAATTGATCCATTGCATCCGAAACAACACCCACGAACAAATTATCCCAAACGCGAACAATGCATTTACATTATTCCATGTTCTGGGATAGCTTATTTCAGCTAGAGCAACCTCGTGAGATCCCTCTAGTATTATAGATTCAGGTAGATACGTTCTGTAACATTAGACAGTGCTTCTTCAATCGTTTCTTCTGGTCATCTGATAACTTCACGTTACCGCGTAGGAGTCATTACTAGCGTGTTTGATAGCGTATTTTCTCTGACACGCATTACAAGTAGTCAGATACTTTAAGAAATGTTGATGCGTATGTACTCTTTTCATTTTGGAATATAGACTGCGGCTTCTTCGCCCGGTATGAGTCCGGTCCGTAGTCTATGATCATCTGACGTCGTTGGCTTTAAATCAACGCATAAATACCCAAAATCTCTAGCAATTGCCTGATGGAACGCGTCGATGACGTATTTACTATAGGTGGGACCAATCTGTTTGCCAAATGAAATATAGCCGATTTATCTCGAGGAGATTTGATATTATCAAGTAGTGGGCGTTTAAATTTAATGTTCTAATTTCCTTCCCGGGGTAATATAAATTTTGCATCAAAATAACAACATAGGTGTTTTTATGGTGCGTTCCCGTATGAACAAATTAGTCATATCCTTGTTATTAGATATTTCACAAAGTAAATCATCAAGTATAACAAAATTCTTGACATTGGGGTCTAATATATTCACATTTAATATACCTTCGTGAAATTCTACGGAAGGCGTGTGATCTAATACCGAATTAAGTAATTTCGGTTGATATTCAGTGTAACACCATATTATCCTATCTGGAGAGGGTAAAATACATATATCTTTATACTTTGTAATTACGCGGAAGAATGCTGGTTAATCCGATTTGTTACGCTTAGTTGTTGTCCAATGTCGTAAATTGTAATAATAAATAAATAATACTAAATAATATCCAAACAGAGAATAACCGTGAAATTATTTGAATTTATTTCATTTGGGGTAGTACGAAACCCAATGCAAAGAATACCGTTGTTGATATATTATTCCTAACCTAACAGCATCCTCACAGTTGATCACTGATAATTTATTGTCTAACGACAATGTTTATACTATTTTAGTGTTGATTTTACAGTACTTTTCATCGACAGTATTTTTACTATTACTTTATTGTTGATGGTACGGTATATTAAGATAACAGTAACTTTCTTGTTATTTATTGAATATTTACTGCTAAATGTACAGTAAATAAAATTATTACATTTTTGCTGTTGCTTATAGTAAATATCCTGTTAATCCAACTGTAATATCTGGTATTGGATATTACTTGTTGAAATTTTACGGTAATTCAACAGGAAGAAATGGTAATTTTTAACAGTGTAACGTCCTCAAAGCTTTGGTCATGTTGTTGGCTTGATTCTAAACCTTTTATTTTCAAACCTTAGCCTTTCGTATTACTTGGAAACATAAGCAGGGCCTTCAAACATGCATTAGCAGAAGCTATGAGCGTTTCCTGTTTTTCTTACTAGGCAGGAACTCAGCTATAAGAAAGACGAAAAAAGAACAATGAAATTTTAATGTAAAGAAAGACCTTATGAAGAATAAAATTAAAAGGACACCGCAGTAGCTCCTAATGTGCAACTGACTTTGCAGGAACTCTCTATCTTAAAAGAATGTCCAAATATACTCTACGTCGAATTGGGGGTGAATATTTTTTGGAAAAAATTCTTTTAACCAATTTTTTCCTTGAGTGGCAAGTGGATGAGCACCATGTTCATGGAAAGCTGAAGGCTATATGAGGAATCTTCAGCAAACCTGCCTACAACAAAAGAAATTATGTTAATGACGTGGTAAATACATTACGAAAACTTACCAAATTTGCTAAACGCAGAGCTTCACGTTCTTCTATAAAAAGTGAAATTTTGTTGAGGAATTTCTTTCATTGACACCTTGGGAGTGAGTTCTCTGTTAATAATAATAATTATAATAAATTTATTTCCCATTTGAACATGGTGGCAGCCAAGTAAAGGAGAAACTCCCAATACCAGCTTGGCTACCAGTACAAAAACAAAAGACAAACAGATTATATTAAGTTATAAATTGAATTAAACAGTAATCAATGAAATTAGATCATTCGTCGCGTGAAACAAATATACATATATATATATACAGGTAAAAAGAAATAATTTTGCAAACATAGATATAATAGATTATAGATATAATCAACAATTAGAAACCTAACTGATAAAACAACTATAATTTAAAAATTTAAAGGGGTAGATCTAAAATACCGCAAGAGCTCATCTTTAAAACTGGAAACCGACACAGACGTCTTAACACTCTCCGGCATACTATTCCACAGACGAGCTACACGGTAAAAAAAAGAGTTGTGCAAGGCGTCACATCGTGCACCCATAATCATAAAGGTCAAGACTTCATGCCGTTCATTAATTGTCATATAATTTAGCAACGGTAAATTGTACGCACAATTGATAGTTCTATAAAGGAATAGTAAACTCGAAATATCTCTAAGTTGATACATAGGTAGCAACTGCAAAGTGTTAAGACGGTCTAAGTAAGAAACCCTAGTCCTAGTATTGTACATTGGAATATCATAGTAACTCTGGCCAACTATAAAAGATGTAAAATGTCTTAAAACTCTTTCAATACATGCAATGTCCTTTTTCAAATACGGCGCCCAAACCTCGCATGCGTACTGCAAGACTGGCGTGACTAAAGCTTTGAAAGCTATAATAGACGCCTTGGATTTACCAAAAGTTCTCATAATTAGTCCTGAGAGACGGCGAGATTTGGCGCAAATGGTGTTTATATGAGTTAAACTTCAAGTCACTAGAAATGAACACGCCTAAGATTTTAGTGACTTGTACACGAGCTAAGATGTCATTACTTATTTTATAGTCATAACTAAATGGATTTTTGCGCCTGCTTATTACCATATAAGAACATTTCTGAGCATTTAGACGTAGGTGATTGACAGTACCCCATTCAATTATTGCATCTACATCCTTCTGTAATTATAAGGCTTGTGGTAAATCATTCACAGGACGGGATAAATACGAATCATCCGCATATTGCCACATCACTGTCCCCGAGCTCATTTTCGCCGAAAGGTCATAAACATATAAATTAAAGAGTAAGGGTCCCAGCACGGAGCCTTGAGGAACACCAGACGTGACTGGTAGGTAACCAGAGGGCTGTCCCTGAAACAAGACTCTTTGCTTGCGACCAGAAAGAAAATTTGATAACCAGCGCAAAATGTCTCCCCTTATACCAATGCTGCTAAGCTTGCATATAAGAGGCCCATGAGGTACTGAATCGAAAGCCTTTCGCCAATCAAAAACAACGACATGAATGTCTGAGGGGCGTCGTTGATCAAGTATTGTGGCCCAGTCGTGAAAAGCCTGAACTAATTGAGTCACGCAACTAAACCCCGAACGAAAGCCAAATTGACTGTCTGGTAGAATGTTTGATACCGCACAAAAAGATTTAATATGATTAGATATTAGGATTTCCATTATCTTACAAAATATAGAAGTTAACGATATGGGTCTATAATTTGACATATCAGATCTGTCCGAACCTCCCTTAAATAGTGGTAACACGTTAGCTTTTTTCCAGTCTGAGGGTAGCTGACCGCAACGGAGGGAATAGTTAAAAAATTCCGCAAGTGGTACAGATACCGAAGCACTACAGAGTTTTAAAATTTGTAGCGTGGTCCCATCTGGACCCGCAGCATTTGACTTTAAATTTTTAATGGCTCGGACCACTACCGAAGGGGAAAAGATAATTTCATTTTCGTTTATGGTATCATACATAGGATCAACAGCACTAGGGCAAAGGGTAGAAGGAGCAAAACACGATTGAAAATATTCATTAAACTTGGTAGCTATTTCCGATGGGCTGTTTATGGGGACATTGTCAATATTCAAGAATTTCGGGACCGGAAGTTTGGTTTTACTTCCAACAAATCTCCAAAACTCTTTAGGTTTAGTTGGAATATTAGCAGTCAAATTATCGATGTACTTCCGATATTGTTTCCTCACAAGTTCTCTCACCTTATTGCAAACTCGCCTAAATTTGGTTCTATTGGCATCAGAAGGATTAGCTTTAAATTTCCTAAATAAAGATCTCTTAATATGCGACAAGTGAATAATTGCACCAGATATCCAAGGTTTTGTCACACATTTGCGTTTTACAAGAGCTACTGGAACAGAGTCCTTAAGACAAGCCATAAATATAGCTGACCAATTCAGCCAGATATCGTCAACATTACAGTCTAGGGCATAGCAAAGATCCCAGGGTGCAATGGAAATTAGTTCGTTAAGTTTTGCCGTGTCCGCGTCCTTTAATTTAAAAATTTCTCTGGGCGTAAAGTTGTCCTTGGCAACTTCGCAAGTTAATTCACCAAAAACCGCGTCATGATCACAACCGGGCAAGTTATCAATAACCTCAACCCGATTGATGAACCTTCTATTGTTTATGAAAACAAGGTCTAAAGTATTGTTAGCGCTAGTTTTATCACTAATGACTTGAGACATGCCAAAGCTCGAGACGCATTCAAATAAGTCAAGTGCAGCTGGACAATCCGGAGTAGGTTTTATATAACCAAGAGAGGGTAAATTAAAGTCCCCCATCAGAATGAATATGTCATGATTGTGTATAACCTCAGAGATGCTGTTCAGGGCAGCACATAGCGCAACTACGTACTCTTGTTTAACTGGCGGTGGAACATACGCACAACCAATTAATATTGACCTTGTGTTACACTTGGCCGAGGCTAGCACTAATTCAACTTGGACCCCTGATGATGTTGTCAGTAAATCCGAGTTAATTGTTTGTCCAATAGGATGAAATTTCTCGTGTATTGCAAGCATAACACCACCTCCACGCTTATATACACGGTCTTGGCGAAAGACAACATAATGGTTGCTAAGTCGCCTGTAAGATATATAACTCCGAATTTGTCACATTCGCATCCAACCAGGTCTCCGTAAGCGCAAAAATATCCGGACTAAGGTTTTCCGATACCAACTCTATATCGCGTAGCTTATTTTTTACACTCGGAACGTTTGATAAGAAAAACGATAGAAAATGCGATTTTTTAAAACGAGATTTGATAAAACGTTTGTCTCTAGTCCTAAAGCCATTTAATTAAGTTCTTCTGAGTTTTCAAAGTAAAATCCAATTTGTTATTATTTATTTTTTGAGATTTTTTCTGCATAGTTTAAGCCCCAAAATTGTATTATATTTGAGCATTTTTCGTCCTATATTTTCCTATAAAAACACATTTTTTCTGCTATAAAATCCTATAATTCCGGCAAAAAATTCCTAATTTTCCTATAAGGAATTTAAATTTAAGAGTGGGCTCCCTGATATCTATATAAATTTAAGTACAACTTGTAAAGTTGAACATAAATTATGACTGTTTGACCACACCAATAAAACTACTGACACAAAAATCTGTGTGCCCATCACGTACTGCAATAATTATGCCTTCATTCATTAAGCATCTCTTGTGGTTCGATATTATCAAGGTGAGTAACAACTTGGAAACAGGGATAGATTTGAGTTTAATACTCAATTCAATTACAATTAGTTTTATACAAATATATCAAGCACACAATTTACATGAAAATATATAAATCTTGGCGAAAGACAACATAATGGTTGCTAAATAACTCCGAATTTGTCACATTCGCATCCAACCAGGTCTCCGTAAGCGCAAAAATATCCGGACTAAGGTTTTCCGATACCAACTCTATATCGCGTAGCTTATTTTTTACACTCGGAACGTTTGATAAGAAAAACGATAGAAAATGCGATTTTTTAAAACGAGATTTGATAAAACGTTTGTCTCTAGTCCTAAAGCCATTGACTGGCAACTCTTGAGTAAGATTCAAATCATTAATAAAAAATGAATCGTTCAACTGTGGGAGACCACAATTCAAACAAGTAAAGCATTGTTGCAGTTGGAATTTCGCAAAATTACGTTCTGAATATACGCTCTTTGAATGAAAATAATTGCAGCACGAGGAGCACATAGTTCTTTTCTGATTCCACCGAATGATTTTTGAACAAGACTTACAAGTACTACGTTTTCCCGACATAGTTTTTAACACGGCTATATCAGCGCGAGGCTTAAGCATACACGGCGCGAGGCTTAACAACCAATACTAAAAATCCTGGGACTGGAGCACTAAAAAAATGCGACTGCTCTCGATGAAATCAAACAATAGAGTCCCAGTTTTCTCACTTTCCGTTACTTCCATTTGCCACTGCTAATTACCAAGCACTCTTTACAAAACACGAAGTGGGTGGGTACCATTACACCCACATTGTCACGTGACTACAACCCCTAACATAATCAGTTAACGAACTGAACGGGAATTTCACAAAAGGCGAAAATCCAATTGACGGTGGACATCGTTTACCTGCTTTGTCACATCTTTCTCCTCCCTTCAGGCGTGTTACCAAAGTCACTGATGACCAACAAGGGTACAGCCTTCAATTCATACAGGGAATGCAGCGACCTTTTCAGTTTTTTAGCCATGTTTCATTACTATGTAAAATTCAATACAATCACTACAAATAAATCTTAGAATGTTAGAAAATATCTCATGGAGCCCACGGGTCCTATAATTCCTATAAATTCCTATATTTTTGAACCAGTCCTATATTATCCTATAATTTCATGAAAGGTCCTATAATATCCAATATTTTTGACTTAGTCGTAGTTTTCGTATACTTTAGCATCAAATTTATCAAAATTTAGCTGTTTTTATCGAGATCACTTTTGAATAGACACCGAAACTGCCAAGCTCGCTAAGGATTTTTATATATTATATTATATTTTAATTAAGTTCTTCTGAGTTTTCAAAGTAAAATCCAATTTGTTATTATTTATTTTTTGAGATTTTTTCTGCATAGTTTAAGCCCCAAAATTGTATTATATTTGAGCATTTTTCGTCCTATATTTTCCTATAAAAACACATTTTTTCTGCTATAAAATCCTATAATTCCGGCAAAAAATTCCTAATTTTCCTATAAGGAATTTAAATTTAAGAGTGGGCTCCCTGATATCTATATAAATTTAAGTACAACTTGTAAAGTTGAACATAAATTATGACTGTTTGACCACACCAATAAAACTACTGACACAAAAATCTGTGTGCCCATCACGTACTGCAATAATTATGCCTTCATTCATTAAGCATCTCTTGTGGTTCGATATTATCAAGGTGAGTAACAACATGGAAACAGGGATAGATTTGAGTTTAATACTCAATTCAATTACAATTAGTTTTATACAAATATATCAAGCACACAATTTACATGAAAATATATAAATTACTCAACATTAAACGATGTTACCTTAACAAGCGGCTGTCTAAAATACATTGACGTCAAAAAGAGCAGACGGCACGAAATTATACTAATTTCATATGATAGGTGGCGTTAATAGCTTAAACTTTTCGGGTGAAAGGTTGCAGCACTGACCTTTGACGACAAATTTACACTGTACACTGACCTTACACTGAAATTAAGTTCAACTTGAAAAGCAAACTGAACTGAATTGCAAGGCTTATTTTTGCCGGCTGAACCGCCAATCACTGACCCAAGGAATGTAACGTCATCGGTGTGCGTAGCCAATAAGAAGGCCAAGGGCAATGGTTGACGGCCCAACTAGCGAGCTTAGGCAGAAGGAGGAGCTTAACGTTTCTGCAGAATACGGCCGGTAAATACCTTCGATCTGAATTTATATTTTACAAATTCTTTAAACTAATCAGTATAAACCGACTCAGAAATTTTCAGACGAATGATTATACCCAACTGCAATGTTTATTGATTGAGAAAGTATTCAGATTTGTGGGAATGAAAATAAAAAATGGATTTTATGAGAGGTGCTCATGACATCAATTTGTTTAGAAATCTTATCGGCAAAACAAGCTCTTTAGTAACTGTCAACGTTTACGTCGAATTAAACTTAAACCAAAACTCTCCTACATTAAGAGCCTTATGTGAACATGACGACAAGTGTGAAATTTTTGAATTTCTGACAAATTTTAGGTCATTTTAACTACGCCTTCTGCTGTAACTTCATAGTATGGATTTTTATGTATATATTTGTGAATTACAGAAGGGAAAACTGATTTTAAATTATTTTTAATCCCCCTTAATGAAAAATCTTTACCATTTTTAACATATTCAGTTTAATAAACACCAATATTGCTAAATGTATATATTTTAATTTATTACAGACGTTTCAAAAATTATATAACAAACTGGTTTTAAACGAGAACTTTAAAATGCTATATAATTATTTTAAATTTAAAAAGTTACATTGTTAACATATGTGTGAAACACTATGAACACTAGCCAAGCGTTCTTTTTATTTACAAGTATGTATCAAAACTGCTTACTAAGCCAATATTTTATAAACAAGAATAGAGTAATTTCTGAGGGGGTATTGAAACGTCACGCGGGGTCAGGAGAAGGTACTACTGTGTACACCCATCTATTGCAGACTTGATGCGTTATATATATATAGTTTCTGCTCACCAATCTCACCATTTTGGAGGCAAAATTAGGTGAGTTAATAGCTAATTGCAATGGGAAGAAGGAATTGGCTGTGTGTTGTTGAAGGCTGTATAGGAAGCAAGAGTAATAAAAACCAAAACGAGGTGCCAGAAGACGTTAATTTTTATCGAATTCCGTGCGTAGATAAAAATCAGGGGGAAAAAACTGAAAAGTGGTAAGCATATAGGCGTACACAGTGGATACTGAAGCTAAGGCTTAGCAACGTAACGGATTATACTAGAGTCTGTTCAAGATATTTTTATTCAGGTATGTTTAAAAGTGAAATTAAATCATAGTACTTAAGATAATAACTTCAAACGGTTCTTAGGGGCCCCGTCTAAGCTTTTTGATAAAACCAATCCTGACTGGCTACCGAATAATTTGTAAAGTACAGGAGATACAACAGCAGCAGTGAAACGCTACGATAGAAGGATTAAACGATCCTTCCTTATCATCGAAGCCTACAAATCATCAACCTTAAAGGAATAGGCATACTTGTAGCTTCATCCACACCCATACCCTCGTCCACACTTCATTCCAAAAAATCTAACTTGGAGCCTCAGCATGGTAGTTTAAATTATTTTAAAGGGTTACGTAAATATTGAAACTATACTCATACCGCCGTATCAATAGCGGATTCGACAACTTTAGAATATTCTAATACATCATTTACAATGTCATCTGTTGAGAATGTTAACACTGCTTTACAACTGACAAATTTACAAGACTCCGTAAACACTGTAACTGAATTGGCTGTTAGAAAACGTTCTACGGTAACTGAAACAATACCCGATATTACTTATTTGACTCAAGAAACTCAAACGGAACTAAATGCTACTTATATTGCACGAGAAGCCCAAACCCTGCATTCAAGCTCTTCACAAGAAACTCAAAGGGAAATAAATGCTACTTATATCGCACGAGAAATTCAAACCCTGCATATTAGTTCTTGAGCCAGTTGTTAATGTCTGTGCTCATAATGATGTTCAAGATTGAAGTTAATTATCTAATTTTATAGAAATCATTGTCAAATTAAATTAATGAAGCAAATTTTCATGCCTGCTGGACACTTAAAATAAGTGTTCCAGAACTGCTTTAAATCTATAACAAAATTATCCGTTGTGAGCACTGACTAAATGCAATAAATAGAGTAAATTAATCATAATAAAAAAATCCCATAATCTGATAGACAACCGAGGTGTCAGTCATTCTTTGTAGTGTCAGAATTTACTCAGATATAATGTGTATATCGTGAATTATCTCTTTTCTTAAGGTGAGAACATACCTTCCATGGAATAGAAGTGTTAAAAATGTGTTTAAACAAATGTTTTTTTACACCGAAAAACACCCAGTTTTTGCGGCGATTTTAAGGTGTTGGACTGGCTTTTTGGAAAAAGTCTTTGTTAAATTTACAGCCCCCGCCAGGAAGCTAGAATAACAGTCTTTCCTTTTTTCCGCGAAAATAGTGTTGAGGCACTTTCCTTTGCTATTGATAGGCTCGACAGTTCTAGCAAACGCAGCTGGGGTTTTCCGAGACTGGGGGATGTCGGAGCGAGCCGGCTCACAATAACAAATAAAAAAAACACGAAGGTCCGCCGACCGGTTTACAGTCCCTTTAAATATGGTCTTTCATATTTGTTAATGTTTAAATTTTGTAGTCAATCCACACAATAAAAAGAATAAACGTGCTATATGACAATGTACTTCTAAAAGACTTCGATAAAACTATTATGAGTATTAGGAGAAACTCTTAAAAGTGTTATGAGACACTCTTAAAAGTGAAGTGATATGGGACTCTCTTAAAAGTGAAGTGATATGGGACTCTCTTAAAAGTGAAGTGATATGGGACTCTCTTAAAAGTGAAGTGATATGGGACTCTCTTAAAAGTGAAGTGATATGGGACTCTCTTAAAAGTGAAGTGATATGGGACTCTCTTAAACGTGAAGTGATATGGGACTCAGTGTTATTTTAAACTCGAAAAAGTGCTATGCCGCACTCTTTAAGGAAATGTTCAACACTCATAAAAGAATATCAATTAACTTTAAGTGAAAAGAAGAGTAAATATGGCGTTAATCTGCACCTAAGTTGCAAGATTTCTATTCTAATCTTTGACACCCGTTGTTAAATTAAGTGTGATTAAATGCTTTGAAGGGTTTAATGAACTCTTCAAACGGTCTCAAATTTTGGACCCATAAAAACTACATTATGAGTCCATTTTTTGAGTGTGTAGACTATGGAATAGCAAGCTGTATCATTTTATGGCCAAGGAAAATGACTTGGATTTTTAACTCCCAGGGTCATATTTTGCCAGAATATACAAACGTTTTGAAAGAAAAGCTGTAATTTTTTAAACGTGAGCAATTGTCTTGTACCAATTGTCGATGTTGAAAATTCAGATATACGTGACCCTCGTAATAAAAGCGAAGTTCGCGTGGAAGATTTCATCAAGGTCGATGGAATATTGGAATTTGATCGTAGTTCTCTATAAAGCAACTAAAGTTGATTTTCTCATAAAACGATAATATACGTCATCAATTTAAAAATTCCAGTGCAATAGGATTAAGAGAATCTAGGAGATAAAAATATATATTAAGTTCAATAAGATAATTTTACAAATGAGAGTTCATCGAAGCAGATAAAAACAACACATATTCCAAGATTTTTTTCCATCTTTACCTCGAAACGTTGATGTTATTGTCGTTAAATCACGATATAGAGTTTTGGAAATTTAAGCAGTCGAAGTTTTGCCAAATTCTAATGAAAGTATACGTGACCGTTTTCTGGCCAAGCCAGTAAAAATAAGAGAATTGTCTACTTAAATCTTAAAGCTACATAAAATAAATAAGCTCCAAGAATCCATCAGTGCCTGTTAGGGAAAACATGTCCTCGTTTTCTTTTAAGTCAGCGCTTTCAAGAGGACGGGCGAATTAGATATTTTTATTTACTAAATGTCGTTTCTAGTGGATAAGGAATAAATATAAGTGGGCGTGGTCTGACTATCTTTTGTGGAATTTTCCGAATCATGTTTTCCTCCCGCTAGCTCAGAGCTGAATTTTTTACTAAGATCAGGCGTTATATTAACATTGCTTACACTACCGAGGTATTTCGTTTCAATAAAGAAACACGTCGAAGGACTTACAGTTTTAAAAATGATTTTTAAGAGAGCATGCAAGAACTCTAACGGCATGTCAAGTTTCAAGGGCCATCAAATTAGAAACGCGGTCTTGCATAGACAATTATGGGATAAAAAATTACTTGAACGACCCTATCTAGAAAATTTCTTTATTCAACTCATAATTCAAAATAAAAGTACGCTAAGAAAAGTATAATTATAAGTCTCTTATAATTCAGTTCCAGGTTTGGGTGAAATGGATTGTAGGCAGACATAGGTACTTAGAGGTCATTTCCATTATGTTTACAATATAGTGAAGAATGACTGCACAATTTAAGTTAAATACTTACGTTGATAATTATTCAATTGAAATTTACAATGAAAGAATGCCAGGTTCATAAGATATTTCGCTGAAAACATTTGGACAAATTCAATGTGCTTAATGTTATCCAGGTTCATAAATTATTAAACGACGTTGTCCGAGGATCCTATAAGAATAGTTAAAAAGAAACACTGGTGCAAGTTTTATCGTCGTTCGAAAAGCCGTGGTATTGTCTTCTTCCGCTTCGACAAGTAAATTGCGTTAACAATAATTTCGCAAAACACCACCAGCAATGACAAAGAAAGTCCCCATGCAATGATCCCAAAAACTTGGGAGAGAAATTCAACGGAGAGCGGTTCAATCTTCTGAAGAGCAGACTTCCCTAAATGCAGTAGTTTTCTAGTTCTCCAAACATAACGTCTATTCATCGGTTCTAATTGTCTCGTCTCGTCACACCGTAAAACTCTGAAATAGTATGAAAATTGTTTTTACACCCTTGATAGTTTTATAAATTAAAATATTGGATGTTTTCCTAGATGAAGTTTGAGGTACCTTATAACTTGTTTTTAAATAAAATTAAAACTAAAACCTAACAATAGGACCCAGTTCACTGCAACATAGGAATACGCTTTTCTGTATATGTAAGAACTTATTTCGCATAATATGGTGGAAACGTTTGATATTATAAATCATAGAGAATCATTCTACTATTATAAGATAATAATCGATTTAATCTATTAAAATATGTTGATTTTTATTCAAAAATTTATAACGATCGCAGTTAGGTGTTCTGCTGGTTATTTAAGCAAGAAATTCCTAAGCTTATCCAGGACTACACTGCAACATTTAAGTATGTTTAATCGTGCCACCTCCCTTGAGGATTTTTTCGAGTAAACTGTATCCTATTGACTGTAGTACTGATGTTTGTTTTTAACTCACAAGTAGTTCAGTCGTTCACGAATGATCAAAGGGAGCTGTTTGTTTATTAGGACATGACCGGTTGATTGTAAAATAATGTCTTTTCCAAGGTATATTTTTCTGTTAAATTTTTCTATTTCATCTCTGTTTTTCCAGAGAAACTTAAAAATATAGTAGTCGCCAGTGATTATTGCTCCAACTCCAGTGACAAAAAGTTTTGCTCCATGTTCAATCCTTTCAACGTAAATTCCGTTCTTATCCATTCGCTTTGAAAGAAGGGAAAACTTCCTTGTTCTTTTTTCCTTGACAGCATAAACGAGAAACCAAAAAGCATGTTAAACTTGCTACATAAAGTGTGAAGTGTTTTATTTTCGTTATTAATGGAACAGCCGTTCTGTATTAGTGTTAAAAGTAAAAGAATGAAATATTCTAAATTTACAGAAAGTTTTGATCAGAACTGGATTGGCTTGTAAACACAAAAATTTCGATATACCTCAGAATAATTCTTAGTTTAAAAGCATAATTGCTTACTTTTGTTCAACTTAGAGCTCTGTTATCTCTTTCTGTTTAAAGTGATAATATCAGCAAAACAATAGAATCAATCACACTGTCAAACTAAGGTAATTAAGTTGCGAACATAATCCTTGGTTTTATTTTATAAGAATCGAAATCAATTTATTTAATTGTCTATTTAACTTTTAGCTCACTCTGAACCGTTACGGTATTTTAAGCGCGCTTCATAGAAGACACAAGACAAAGGTAATTTTCGTCGTATTCGTCTTAGCACGAGCCTATCGTGTCTTAAATCCAAACCGATAAGACAAGAATTAATGGAATACAATGAAGAATTGCATTCCTATGCAAAAGTAGTGGTGAATTGTTCGTTCTAGCATTGCAACGGGTCAGTGTGAAATCTATATCGTGGTTTTTTCCCCAACCCTCATTTCCGACCCCCATTGTTCCCTTTTCACAATATCCCCTCCCCATCCACGACGTCATTGTCGGAACGCGGTACGGTTTCGTTGAACCGAACAATAGATGGCGCGGTTGAAAGGTCCAATAGGACTGATACATATTGTTCTGTTTAGAAATCCATCCATCTAGAAAGTTGAATGTTTTGTCGAGGGTGGATGGAAATATTTGCACCGTCAATAACATAACGTCAGTGAAGTTGGTCTTTCTTCAAAGCATCGGAGGAGAGACGGAATCAATTCGTTTACTATGAAGGGAGGATAATGTTGATAAGTCAGAACAAGAATGAGTTTGGTAGAAGGTCATCCTTAAGTGGTGCCTGCGAATACAAACACCTAATGCGTTTGGTTCAGATTGTTGTTGTTGTAGAGGAATCAACGCGCCTAAATGCAGTAGCGTCGCTAGGGTTTGAAATTTGGGGGGGCTAAATCTGGGCAAACTATTTTAAAGTTATTATAAGAACTTAATATAAACAAGATGGCCCAAGGGTGGGACTTAATAGTAGCCAAAACGTTATCTATTTAATTAGCACATAAATAAAAAGAAAACAATTCAAAGACCCTAAACAAAAAATCAGAAGTGTCCAATCCCACAGTGGTAGGGTGTCTTACTGCTGCGCCAGCCAGCCGGGTTCAATTCCCGGGTGCGGTGTGAAAAATTTTTTAATTAAAATAAAATCTCTAACTGAGCTCAGCTACCACTATTGGTTCCATTTAAGCTAAAATCTGACGATAACGAAAGCGAAAACCCCGGCCAGTACTACTACGGCTCGGGTCAAACTAAGAGCCTATCGTATACTACAATGTGGCTAAAAATTGCATAATGGGTTCTTTGGAAAATGTGTTGACTTTTAAAACTATCCGTAAATTTGTGTCAACGTGAAATTATTCGTATTTTAAAGATGTACAACCTTTTATTGATAAGGACTACGGAACCGATTATGAAGGATTTTCACTCGTCTTAGGTTTATTTTTAGTTTTGGTTAGCTTTTAGTCCACACTAAAGAACACGAAACACTTTACTTGTCTCCATCTGTTTTTTTCTTCAAAATTTTACTGTTTGACATTGAAATTTTTTTATATATTGCTTCAGAATTTTAGGTTGCTAACAGCAATTTTTTGGTAGGGTTTGCGGATTATTTTGGGGGGGCTAAGTTTGGAATTTGGGGGGGCTATAGCCCCCCAAAAAAAGGCCTAGCGACGCCACTGCCTAAATGAGTAGAATGCTTTGGCAATGATGGACGAAGATACTTCCGGCATATAAAGTTTATTAAAGAACTAAGATTCTTAGTTGAAAAGGGTGTATTAATAAAACGTTTTCCGTATAATCGTAGACTGAAGTTTCAACGTGAACAAAGGTTTCATAATAATGAAAAATCGTCGAATTTTCAGAAAATAAATAAATATTTAACTGTAAAATATTATCGAATTATTCTACAATATACAGTTGGTCGAGAACAGACCAACACCTTCCTTTGTGGATTGTGGAAAACCCCTAATACTGCCAACGGATTATACAGGGTGTAATTAAATATTTGGACTTTATTATGCAAGAGACAAGGTACAAAATTAAAATTGGAGAAAATGCCTGAATGCAGCAAAATGATTTAGAGGACAGTCCTACGATTATTCTTTGTACTTAGGCTTCAAATTTCAACCTTTAATCAGTTTGGTAAACACCTCAATGTAAATATTCGACCTGAATACCATTATGTTGAAGGCTCTCTCCGAGAAGACTGTTCTTGTCTTGCAGTACATTTACAAGCACTTAACTCTGGACGCAGGAAGTCAAAGTAAATTTCTTCGGTGATTTTGTTATTGCGAAGAAGGGTCCAATAATTCAGTTTCCAGGAATGCCCACCCAAACATTAACCTTCCATCGAATTTGTAGTGTCCAGCAAAGTACGTTATGCGGGTTTACCGTGCCATGATCCCTATGAAATTTAGCCTCGTCAAAAAACAGTAACATTCTAAAAAATAATGAATCGGCTTCAAAAGGTTGACGGAAAGGTCTTGCCGCTTTAGGTTATCCTCGTAAACATCATATTCAATTTGTACTGGTTGGAATAGGCTGACATTTTGCTAGGATACCTGACTAACTACTGCAATTCGATCTCAACTGCTACTTAACGACGAGAACGTTTCACAACGACCTTTCTTTTCGGTGCCAAAGACAACTTGGAACTTCTGCTTCAAAGCTCTTCCCAAATAACCTTTATGTTATCCTTCATTAGTCCAAAGTTTAAGGCTAGGGGTGTTTTAATATTGGTCAGTTATTATTGCCGTGGTTTGTTATACTATTTTTACCATTTTAACAGGCGTATTGTTACATTTGCATGACTCCAGTATTTGTAGTTTCAATAGGAGCGGCAATACCGCAACGTTGAGCCAAAAAATCAGGATTGTAAATGTTTGAACCTACCGGCTCACGACATTAGAGGTCGAAGCCTCCAGCAGTGTCACGTGTCGAACGTTATAGCGACCTTCACCACAATAAACACGATGACCTGCTAAAGCTGGCAATCTTTGAAGATACAGGGTCTGTAGTGTAGAAACTAAGTAGTAGAATTACAGTAGTAAATGCAGATGCACACATAGGCCGTTCAACCGTTGCCCCTCTCCGTTAGCGCCTTCGCGCAAGCGCTAAACCATCTTGGTTTGTTCTGTTTGCCGCTCGTGAGACCTAACGAGAATAGGATATTTTTTTTTCGCCAAAGATAGCGGAACGTCTGAGAGAAGCCGTCCAATCACGATCGTTTATACAATGACGTGGTTTGTTTAGAAAGTACGGTGGATGCAACGGATTTGGAAGGAGACAAAAATTAATTGAGCACGTCAAGAATTTTGAACATTTATTTAATAAATAAATTGCTAAAAATCAACCAATTTGCTCCCTCACTCTCTTGTTTGTATTATTAACAATTATTATTACAATTTTATGTGTTCCTTATATTACTTTTGTTAGCAAGTAGAGAAACAAGAATATTCTTTGTCTCAAGAGCAATAACTGATTGGTAAAGGAATCCATTTTTCCAAAGCACTCGTCTGCTATTGGTTTTCAGTAATTTTGTGCCTAAAAACGCCACTTATATCAATGCAAATCGGTCGCGTTCGTGCTAACGACGCGTCAAACCAAACCGAATGTGTGAATAGTTTTCCGCTGACGCTTTCCGTTGGCCGTTGCCGCTAACGTTCCGTTTACTGCTCCAAAACCCATGTATGCATCCGCCTTTAGTCTCGTTTCGTAGCACAATGCCAAGCTGTTTTAGATAAACATTTCTTCATACTCTCAACTAGGAGTAAGGACTTTCTCGACTACCAGATATGTAGCTTTGAATATTGGATTTAGTCCCTGTTTTTTTTTTAAATATCGTAGTCTGCTTTGATTTCAGTGTGTATACTGTTGCTGTCTTCTTGCAAACCATGGCGGCTACAAAGTGAACATCAAAGCTACATGGATTAGTGGAGACTGTTTTGGTAACAATTAGTCAACTGAAGTCGTGGATTTCCTTAAATTTCCAAAAGAAAAACTAATTATAGACGAGTAGGCGCGAAGAATTCGATTTTGTTGCGTCAAATGTTATGTCCACGTCAAGGACTAAACGAAGATCTAATAGTCATACACCTCTTAAAGGCCCACTAACTTGGATACCGGCAAAACTTTACGAAATTTGTGACCTAAAAAAAGATAGTCATAAACAGCCTAATGATCTGTAACCAATTTAGATTGATAATTGTGAATGTCAACGAGATGCGAATACTACACGCGAACGGCAAATTTGTATCCCAGATATTGCCGCTTAAGTAACGGTAGCAATTGAGAAAGCTAATGATTGTAACCCTATAACATTAAATAAAGTAATCCACACAGATAATGGCGTTAATTTACCCGTTTTTCAAATATTTCTTTTTTAATTATATAAATTTCTGAAATAATTTTACTTCAGCGAAAATTTCGAAAAACATTACGAATGTCTGACAGAATAGAAAAATCTCATGACCCGAGTAAATATACAAGAAGGTGAATTAATAAAGTTAAAAGAAAATGAAATGCTAGTGATAATAATTCAAGTTTTAGAGGAGTGTTTAGCTTCAAAAGAAGAAATTTTAGAGAGAAACATTTCTGAAGCAATATTTTCCTTTGAAAACGGAAGTGAAGACTATGCAAAGCTTATATTTTACACAGGTTTTCAGTCTAAGGAAGACTTCAATGATTTTTTTTGCACTTAGAGAATGATTTTTTTTAAAATTTGCATTTCTATAACAGTGCTAAAAGCTATAAACGTCAAAACCAAGAAATTAATGTACCATCGGTAGAATTCAAAGTCTAGATTTAAAAGATCATATGTTTTTAGTCTTATGTCGCGTTAGAGCTGGGACCCTATTCTCTAACTACATTTAGATTTGGATTTAGGGGTCGATTCATCCCAAAATGACACTAATCGGTATTCTGTAACTTCAAATCCCTTTTCATTTGGTTCAAACCCTATCCAAACATTTGGCCATCCAAATGGCCGGCCAAATCTTCATTTGGATAGCTCTTTTCCCCATTTTCACCCCGTTTGTGGTCGCCATTTTTTTAAAGGGGAAAATATTTGAGAGTGGGTCCTTTTTCGTTGTCATTTTCATATTTTTGAGGATTTGCGCATGGATGGATTTTAAATATAATATAAAGTAGGTTTCAAGCTTTAAGATAAGCCTAATTTCATAATTTTCCACATTTTTATTGTCCACCAATCTATTTTTAAACTTGGCACTTTTTTTAAGGCGGTGAAATTACGCTAAGCCTTGGCTTACCGTTAATTTTTGCCATTAAAAAAATGTTTGCCTCTCGTTGCCCGTTACTTCGCCCTCTCGTATCGTCGTATTTTTAAAGTTTAGACTTTGAAAGTAGTGTTTTTTTCTTAAATTTAACTTAATTGTATAAGATTTCAATATTATAATTGCGTCAAACGTCAGTATTTACGAATTCAAGGGACGCGCCTTGCATTTGAATTTCGTTCCCTCGAAACTACCCCCTTTAACGGGCCGGAGAGTTTTTCTTTATCGCCGTCTGTCAGCCCCCGAAAACAGCTGTAGTGAGAAACGTTATTTACTAAAAATGTATACAGTCAGTGTGTTGTTTTGGCAATCGTGGTGCCCGTCGAGGTTTTTCGAATCCAACGTGTGTTGCGAAATGAAAATCAAGGGTGGATACTATATGATTTATGCTTTAAAAGGAATTTGACGGCGACAGCCGCGACAGTCAAGCTGCTCGTACCTTAGAATCACGTCCGTCGAAAACCTTTTCAACTCTCGCGATTTGCCACTGTTGTCTCGGGAGGTCTGAATCGTTGACCAACATAACATCTCCTGGTTTTATGGAACCTCTTTTAGTCAGTTCCACATTGTGGGCCGAATTTAGAAGTAGAAGATACTCTCGCTTCCATTGTCTCCAAAATTTATTTAATAGTGTTTCTTTGTACTTCCATCGTTTCACGGCTTGTTTGCTTGATATTGTGCTAGTTGGAATGAGATTTGAATTTGGAGGTAAAGATGTAAGCCGACGTCCCACCAAGAAATGCGCGGGCGTTAAACAAGTCGGTTCATCCGCTTCACTGTATTGATATGTCAATGGCGGTGAGTTCACCACAGCTTCTACTTCGGTTACTACCGTTTGCATTTCTTCGAAATCCAACATCGCCTTTCCGAGGGTTTTCTTGAGCGCGATTTTTACCGTTTGGACTTGTCTTTCATAAAAACCGCCCACCAAGGTGATCTTTCAGCTATGAACTTCCAGGCAATGCCCTGGGTCCCAAAATACTAATAAACTTCTGACTTTTTAATGTTTTTCCAAATTAAAGTTCGTTTCTTGTCTGCCTTTTTAAAGCTTAGGGCATTGTCCGAATAAACTACTCTTACAAGTCCTCGTCTTGCTATGAACCTTCGTAAAGCTTGAAGGAACGTTTCAGTTGACATCTCGGTTATTAATTCCAAGTGGATCGCTCTAGTCCCACCACAGGTGAAAAGGCAAATGTAAGCCTTGTACGTGCAAGTTGTTACTTTTATTTTTTCTTTCGACTTGCTACTTCCTCTTGCTTGTACAGACTGTTAAAGAAGTCTTTGCGCGTTGCGTTTTTCGCACATATTTTACTATAATTCAAAAACTATTAGAGCTAGCGCTCTGGAATAAAGTGCGTTATAAAAGTTTTGCATTTCTCTTTCATATTTTACCCGTTCCAAAGTTGTCCTTTGCATACTTATACCGGAAACCGGAAATGTCAAAATTATCAACTTTGAAAATATTGATTTCTCGAGGATATAAATGCGATTTTCGGAATCCTTGGGGTCGATTCATATTTGAAAAGTGTTCACCAAATTCAATTCGGATGAATAGGTCACGAGTAATCAGCCTTTATTCAAAATCTGGCAAACTTGGTTAGATTGGCGATAATTCATAATCGAGTATCGAATCTTTGTCGTAATAATGCTCGTTAGATGTTATGACACTTTATGCATATATATATGATTGGTCTTTTGGCGCAATACTTTGAAATAAATCAGACGTTCATTAAAGGGATGGTGAAGTGGAAAATGAAGTAATTTTTTATTAATTCTTCTATAAGACCAATCTGCATCGTGAAACATCCAGGAAATAACACCGAACGATTTTTAAACGACAATTAGTTTGAGATTTCATGGATAATTTTAAATAGGGATCTCCGACCAATCGCGTAGCGCCCCGCCTTTTTATCAACAATTTTCTCTTGGCACGCTCCGTGTGGAATAAATTTATCGTGAGACTTGAAAAAATTTGCACGATGTGACAATTGTGGCGCGAGACATGGAGTGTGCCACGAAAATTTTGTTAACGAAAAGGCACGGCGTTACGGGATTGGTCGGAGTTCCTTTTTTGAAATTATTCTTAAAATCTTAACCTAATTTGAATATTAAAATCAATGGGAGGTATTTCTTGAATTTTTCATTATTCATACTGGTAGAAGAATCAATAAAAAATCACTTTATTTTCCACTTCCCACTCCCTTTAAGAGAAAACTCGCGTATTTTGAAGAGGAGAAGCGGTTTGAAAATGTTTTTATTTGGGCCATGATATCATAATATTTAGAACTCATATTAATTACGTCAAGGTCTTCAGCCCGATTCATTGCAGCCTAGAAAAAAATCTCATTCATGATGGCGCATGCACTTCACGAGATCCCTTCAAATAGACATATTCGACTATTCCAAATAAGAAACAACTTCAGAGGAGAGGGCTTCTATGCTAGGAATGTTCGCTACGCGATTGAGCTTCGCTAAACGGAGCCTGAGGTTGGCTATAGCCTCCCGCGTTTAGCGCAAATGTGAGGCCAGGGATAGATTTAATTTTAGAAGTGGGAATAGAGAATAGAGTAATCTAGGAAAGCGTCAAATTCCAGGACCCCCTTCCACGGAAAGGAGGGGCATGAAAGAAGAGGCGTGTCAAAGCGACAAAGGTAAAAAGGAATAACGTATTTTTTGCCAATCCCGTCAGTAACGTCAGCAAAACGTAGTTTAATTGAGCAATACGAAAGTTTAAACTTGTCATCACGCGTTAGAGGGAGGGCTCTATACTGGGCAATGAGTCGGACTGAATTAAACACTAACCGTTCTCGAATCCTGCTTCTAAAATTAAATCTATCTGTATTGAGGCTTAATAATAAAGCCGACCACAACCAAAGCATGGGCAAAGGCGTATCTCACAACTGACGTTCAAAGCTACCGATGGAAAAGCCTAAAAATTAAATGAAAAAAAATGAATGCCGGTAAGAATGATCACAACTGAAAATAACAGCTAACAGCTAAAACGAACCCGAATGGTAAACACTTGAAGTTGGGGCCTCTCTGCGATGCTGGTCCGCTACTCTTTTCGTTTATTTTCTATGGCAAAAATACTAACTTTGGGAGGTATTGGGATATTAGGCCATTTGTGTTTGAACTTTTTAAGACTTTTATTGTGTAGGAATGAAAAACGACCCTGTTTAAAGAAACTTTGAATAAATTTTAATATTTAGTTAAAAGTTGAATTTTTTTTATAAAATTTGGACGAAAATATTTAAATAACAAGACTTCCTTTGAGTTTCAAATTGAATAATGTTCGTGTGCTTTATTGAACTATTATTTACAAAAAAGACAGTCACTTTCAGTTTCATTTGTTGCTTTTATTGGACATCCCCTAGTCGTTAAAGGAAGGATGAAGAGGAAAAATAAAGTGATTTTTTGATCGATTTTTCTTATTATGAGACCATTATATGCACAGTGAAACATCCAGGAAATACAGTCTCCGAATGATTTTAAAATTCAAATTAGGTTCAGATTTTAAAGATAATTTGAAGTAAGCACCACTGACTAATTGCTTAAAGCCCTGCCTTCCTGTTAACAAAATTTCCATTGCACGCTCTATATCTCGCGCCACGATAGTCACATCGCGAGCAACTTTTATTAAATCTCGCGATAAATTTCATTCGGCGTGGAGCGTGCCACGAGAATTTTGTCAATTGGAAGGCAGGGCGTTACGCGATGGGTCGGAGGTCATTATTTCAAATTTTCCGTAAAATCTGAACCTAATTGGAGTTTCAAAACCATTGGGAGATATTTTCTGGATGTTTCACTATGCAGAATGGTGTTATAATTAGTAGAAGAATCGATAAAAATTATTTGATTTTTCATTTCACCCTCCCATTAAACACATTCTCAATCGTATTCTAAAAGGCAAACATAAACTCTAATGAAATTAGGAGGTAAAGCATTGTAATATTAAAAATAGAGATGCGCCCTGTTCGCTGGTATTTTTTTCTCCGTATGAGTAACCAGCCCACGTCGTGACTTGTATTAATATTAATAACCTGATAGTTATTCTTGACTAACTTAAAACATTGTTTTAGTGTATGGTTTCAGGCTCAGCAGGACAATTGTCCAACCCATACGTCCCGACTCGTTGCAATATTTTTGGAGAACGAAGGAATTAACGCTTTGGATATGCCCGACTTGAACCCGATTTAGCGTTTATGTCTGTCATTTAATAAAAGATTAAAAATGTGTTTAAGGGCTACGGGAGGTTAAGTAAAATATTAAGCTACAATTGAAACTGAAAGTGACAGTCTTGTTTGTAATAGATAGATCAAGAACGCAGACGGTATTTCCTGGATGTTTCAGTATGCAAAATGGTCTTATAATTAGAAGAAGAATTGATAAAAAAATCACTTTATTTTTCCTCTTCATCCTTCCTTTAACGACTAGGGGATGTCCAATAAAAGCAAAAATTGAAACTGAAAGTGATTGTCTTTTTTGTAAAAAATAGTTCAATAAAGCAAACGAACATTATTCAATTTGAAACTCAAAGGAAGTCTTGTTATATAAATATTTTCGTCCAAATTTTATAAAAAAGTTTCAACTTTTAACTAAATATTATAATTTATCCAAAGTTTCTTTAAACAGGGTCGTTTTTCATTCCTACACAATAAAAGTCTTAAAAAGTTAAAACACAAATGGCCTAATATCCCAATACCTCCCAAAGTTAGTATTTTTGCCATAGAAAATAAACGAAAGGAGTAGCGGACCAGCAGCGCAGAGAGGCCAACTTCAAGTGTTTACCGTTCAGGTTCGTTTTAGCTGTTAGCTGTTATTTTCAGTTGTGATCATTCTTACCGGCATCCATTTCTTTTCATTTAATTTTTAGGTTTTTCCATCGGTATCTTTGTACGTCAGTTGTGAAATTCGCCTTTGCCCATGCTTTGGTTGTGGTCGGCTTTATTATTAAGCCTCACTAGAGATAGATTTAATTTTAGAAGCTGGATTCGAGAACGGTTAGAGTTTAATTCAGTCCGACTCATAGCCCAGTATAGAGCCCCTCCCTCCAACCCGTTATAAAAAGTTTAAAATTTCAGATTAGCTCACTTAAACTAGGTTTTTATGACGTTACTGATGGGATCGGCAAAAAATACGTTATTCCTTTTTATCTTTGTCGCTTTGACACGCCTCTTCTTTCATACCCCTCCTTTCCGTGGAAGGGGTCTGGGAATTTGACGCGTTCCTAGATTACTCTATTCTCTATTCCCACTTCTAAAATTAAATCTGTCCCTGGCCTCACATTTGCGCTAAACGCGGGAGGCTATAGCCAACCTCAGGCTCCGTTTAGCGAAGCTCAATCGCGTAGCGAACATTCCTAGCATAGAAGCCCTCTCCTCTCAAGTTGTTTCTTATTTGGAATAGTCGAATATGTCTATTTGAATTGATCTCGTGCAGTGCATATCCCATCATGAATGAGATTTTGACTGGGCTGAAGACCCAGACGTAATTAATATGAGTTCTAAATATTATGATATCATGGCCCAAATAACAACATTTTCAAACCGCTTCTCCTCTTCAAAAGACGCGAGTTTTCTCTTCAAGAGAGGGTGAAGTGGAAAATTAAGTGATTTTATTTATCGATTCTTCTACTAATTATAAGACCAGTCTGTATAATGAAAAATTTAGGAAATACCTCCCATTGATTTTAATATTCAAATTACGCTAAGATTTTAAAAATAATTTTAAATAAGGACCTCCGACCAATCGCGTAACGCCGTGCCTTTTTGTTAACAAAATTCTCGTGGCACGTTCCATGTCTCGCGCCACAATTGTCACATCGTGCAATTTTTTTTCAAATCTCGCCATAAATTGATTCAACACGGAGCGTTCCAAGAGAAAATTGTTGATAAAAAGGCGGGGCGCTACGCGATTGGTCGGAGATCCATATTTAAAATTATCCATGAAATTTCAAACTAATCGTAGTTTAAAAATCGTTCGGTGTTATTTCCTGGAGGTTTCACTATGCAGATCGGTCTTATAGAAGAATCAATAAAAATTACTTTATTTCCACTTCACCATCCCTTTAATGAACGTCTGATTTGTTTCAAAGTATTGCGTCACAAGACCAATCATATATATACGCATAAGGTGCCATAACATCTAACAAGCATTATTACGACAAAGATCGATACTCGATGATGAATTATCGCCACTCTAACCAAGTTTGCCAGATTTTGAATAAAGGCTGATTACTCGCGATCTATTCATCGGAATTGAATTTGGTGAACACTTTTCAAATATGAATCGACCCCAAGGAATCCGAAAATCGCATTTATATCCTCGAGAAATCAATATTTTCAAAGTTGATAATTTTGACATTTCCGGTTTCCGGTATAAGTATGCAAAGGACAACTTTGGAACGGGTAAAATATGAAAGAGAAATGCAAAACTTTTATAACGCACTTTATTCCAGAGCGCTAGCTCTAATAGTTTTTGAATTATAGTAAAATATGTGCGAAAAACGCAACGCGCAAAGACTTCTTTAACAGTCTGTACATCTTCAGAGATTATAAACGATGTCGCCGCTGGAAAGGATCTGAAAACTTCCGCTAAAAGAAGATTCACCGAAACGCTGGATGATGTACAACAACAATACGGTAGAGGAGGGGGTGGCAAACAAAAGAAAAGACTAGCTAAAAAGAAAAAAATACCCATGAGAAAGAAATCTATAAAACAAAGCTACACAAACAAATTTAAATCAGATAAACGTAAACTTTCATTCAAAACGGTTCGCGATATTTTCTCTCCCTAAAAAATGACCGAAGCTTGCAGTACTGGTTTCGATATTTTCGCCACCCCTCCCCTTCAAACGGCCATCGAAAATTCCAAATGGGTTCCGTATCAACCTTTGACTTCCTTGAAAGGTGACCAACCTATTGAATTTGAAGTAACGTCTAGCGGTAGCGAATACGTGGATACAGCCTTAACAATGCTGTACACCAGAACTAAAATTGTAAATGAGGATGGAACCGCTTTAACAGCCACTGACGAGGTTGGACCCGTAAATAATTTCCAACACAGTCAATTTGAGCGTGTCGATTTGGAGCTGGGTGATTGCGCAACAACACCCGCTGCTAGTAACTACGCGTACACGGATTTGCTTTCGGCTCTGACGTCATACGGTCCGGCGGCTGAAGAATCTCATTTGGGGGCTTCTTTGTTTTACAAAGATACAAGCGGAAGTATGGATTCGCTTACAGAAAATATGGGTTTTGTTAAACGACAGAAACTCACATCATTATCCGAGGAAGTTGAGATGTATTCCAACCTTTACGTAGACATGTTTAATATCCCTCGATATCTGATAAACGGCGTTTCTATGAAATTAAAATTACACAGAAGCAAACCTAATTTTTGTCTTATGGGTAAACTTCCCGCGGCAGGCACTGGTTATAAACCAGTCATCGTGGAAGCCATATTATACGTCTTAAAGTTGCAATTAGCTCCTAAACTTCTAATTGCTCATGAACAAGCCTTAAGTATTAAACCAGCCCAATATAGTTACACTAGAACGGAAACTAAAATATTTACAATTTCGCCTAATATCTTAAACACATCAATCGGAAACATCTACCTGGGTACCCAGCCCTCAAGGATTACAGTAGCTATTGTAAGGCATACTGCTTACAGTGGAACATTGGATGGTAATCCTTTCGACTTTGGACATAGGAATGTCAATCATCTAGCAGCATTCATCAATTCCGAACAATACCCATCCAGAGCCTTAAGACCCAACTACTGTAAAAAGCAATTTGTCCGAAGCTATTTCACTTTATTTTCGGGGTCAAACTCCCACTACAATGACAAGGGGAACAATATCTCTATGGACGACTTTGCCTCGGGTTACGCCATTTACTGTTTAGACTTAACACCTGACGGTTACGCGAGTCATTCAGATCATTGGAGTCCCACGAAGCAAGGACAATTAAGATTAGAATTGGGATTTGAAAAACCCACACCCACTACTCTTAGTTGTATCGTATTAGCCGAATTCCAGGCTTTGTTACAAATAGATAAAATAGAAACGTGTCAATCGTTTGTTAAACAAATAATGAACGCCGATCAGATAACACGCTTTCTACGATTCACACCACATTTCCTAGGTGTTTACCGAAGTGATTTATTACCCGAAAAAATTGACAAGTTTCCTTCATCTATTATAATAAATTTAGACAGTCACTATAAAGATGGGTCCCACCGGGTATGCTGTTACTTTGATGGAAACAGAAGGGGTTATTATTTTCACTCCTTGGCTTTAGGGAACTTTCTCCCCTCGATTAAAGAATTTGTTAAAAGAAATTCAAGAAAATGGTCCTTTAACAAAAGAAGACTTCAAAACTTGTCAAGTTCGACATGCGGACTATATTGTATTATGTATATAATACAAAGAACAAAAAGAAAGAGCCACAAATCATTCATGAAGCAGTTTGGACGAGATCGGTTGAAAAATGACGTCATTGTTGCAAACATGTTGAAGCGCGCCCGTAAAGATTACCTTAATCCTTTTGTTAACAAATACTCTTTGTAATCTCTTTTGTATTTTTAAAAAATAAATGTGTCACCTTTTTTTTAAATACTGTTTTCTTTTATTTCGTGTATTAAGGAATTTGAGGGGGGAAGGTAAAAAAGGGGGAGTAGTAAATTTAGGGGGGATATAACTCAGATAATTCTATCATCATATTCATTCAGCATCATGAACTCCGAGCTGCAAAGATATCAGTCTTTTTACTCCTGGCCTCAAGATAAAAACTACAAAAAAGCTTTAAGCAGAGCGGGTGTTATTCGTTACATACTGATGATCTAGTACAATGTTTCGAATGCAACGGGATTTTGCTAGCATGGAAACCGTTCGATAATCCTTACGAACAACATTTAAAACATTTCCCTAAATGTAATTTTATCAGAGGTAGGCCTACTAAAAACATACCCTTTACCATTGATGAGACAGAAACGTACACTAAAAATATAAAAGTCAAGACTGAAGAAAAAATGCCTGAAAAACCTCAAGAAAACACGGAAGAAACTTATCATACCTTTAAAGTCAAAACTAAAGATCTCGAAAGATTAGTTTTGGAACTCTACGTTAGAAAACAACTTAACGCGTTGTATATCAAAGAAAGGCTTAATGACTTACGTAAGATTTAAAAATAATATTAAAATTTATCTTCTTCCTTACGAAGATAGAAGGAATTATTTTAGAATAAATCAAATGCATTTTAAAATGAAAATTGAAAAAATATCTTTAATATTAGAACCTATACTTTTAAAGAAAATAAAATAACTTTTTTACTTTATATTATGGTCTTTATATAAATTTATTCCTACAAAACCATCTTTTGTTATAAGCCTATAATACTTCAAGCCTATACAATCAATCAATCAAATACTGACAGGTAAAGTGAGGAGAACGGGAAAACCCGCCCCCCTCGACCTTGAGTGGCCGCCATCTTGGATCGGTATAATGGCTGCACACTCTCTTACGTGAATCGTATCGAAACCGATCTACTTTCTTAAAGCTAAAAGAAATGAATTTTGATATTTTTTTCAAAACTTATCCGTGCTTTGAGAGTCCAAAAGTGGTAAGTTTGAATCTCAATTACTTTTTAAAAAAATTAATAATTTTATTATTATTATTTACAAAGCTGAGATCTTGGAGGGTGCACAAGGTATTTGAAATTTCAATTGATTTGAAAATTTCCTACAAAATGCTGATTGCGAAGGTTTTTTACATCAAGATTTTAAATGAATTTCCATTATAAAATACTATATTTTGAAAAGAAATATAAACAGTATAGCTGTTTTAGTAGTTAAAGAAATTAACTATTAAATCTTTTTTAAATGAGTATCATTTGAATTTTGAATTCGTTTTCAGTTTTTATTCGAGTTGAGGATTACCCTTGGAACCGCCACATATGAAATCACTTATTAAAAATATGGATGTCTTTGTTCAAGCCATAATTCAGCTGTTTTCGGAAAATGAACTTAAATATAAGGTAAACTAAAACTTATCCCAGTTACTTTGTTATAAACCTTGCTATATTTAATTTATTTATAATAGGATGAATGGCGAAAATTTGAGGCTCTGACTCTCTACGAGAAGAAGGTTGGAGTGACGCAATTGAAAGGGAAAAAATCGGTGCCAATAATTTTAGCAGTTGAAGTAAGTAGAACCAAACTATACCTAACGTAATATTTTCCTTTTATGCTAACCAAAATTAAAACATATTTCAGCTTGAACATTTCGAAAAGCAAATTGAAGACATGTGTAACGGCCCACCGATGGCAGTAGTTTGTTTCAAAGGAAACGAAGCGAAACAGTGTGCGGTGGTTGGACTGATGCAAAAAACCTTTTGGCCTGAAACCCAAGGTTTATCAGACGTTTTAATGGTGCTGATCGCTGTTTATTAATCGTTGGAAATGAACTATCCAAAAGAGTATGTGCAGGCCATGGGCCTTATGGGAAAAAGTGTACTAAAGCACGATTATTACAAACTGTCGTCAAGGGCAATCAAAACTGAAGTAGAACTCGCTAAAAAAGTTTCGAATCTTTCAAAGAAATAATGTATGGTATTTAATGGAAAATGCAATTACCGGCCATCATTTTTTGAAGTGCTCCTATTCAATTTACCGATGTGATTTATCGGTGATCTCACTATATATAGTGATCTAAAATCGCTACTATAGTATTCTTAGAGTGATCCGCAAGATCACATTCTAGTATAACTTAAATTACACTATTAGATCACACAAGTGACCCAAGAGATCACTTTGGCTCACAAAGAAAGAACATCCAGAGCACATTTTCAGTGATCTTGAAGTACGAAGTGCTCTAAAATCGTTACAGATTCAACTAAAACCGCGCTTCTTATGATCTTTTAGTTCTTTAAATTGGCAGTGTGTAATGCCATTTGGGTTAAAGAACTCCCCAGCTACTTTCCAACGTCTCATGGATATGGTCCTTAAACATGGCCGAAACCTTGGGATCGTTGCTTTTCTGGATGATATTATTGTCGTATCCCGTTCCTGGAAAGATCATGTGACGGCTTTACGATACTTGCTAACACGTCTGCGGAAGGCTGGTCTAACGCTAAAACAAACGAAGTGTGAGATTGCCTGCAGCTCTGTGAAGGTACTAGGATATGAAGATTCCAGGAAGGGGATAGCTATTGATGAGGACAAGGTGAAAGAAATTAGGGCCGTGAAACCACCCCGGAACGTCTCCGAGTTATCTACTTTCCTTGGTATGGCGACCTGGCACGCGTAGTTTACACCTTACCTTACGGGCGTGGTAGCACCCCTCCAAAATCTGAGGAGGACGTGGGGGAATCGGGAAGATACAGCATTTGAAAGTATCAAGCCCAAAATTGCCGATGCTGTTCTACTCCAAGTATCCGACTCCGAATCCTATCATATTCTCACCACAGACGCCAGCGAACATGCCGTGGGTGCTATGCTCTCTCAGATTCAGGATGGAAGGGAGCTTCCACTGGCTTACTACAGCAAGTCATTTCAAGGGGCGGAATTTAACTATGGTATCCCTGAGAATGAATGCCTCGCTGTCGTCAAGGCCATACGGAAGTTCCGTCCTTATTTGGAGGGTCGTCCCTTTACAGTCGTCACTGATCACAAGGCCCTAACCTGGCGGTTCCCATTGAAGGAACAAAAAAGCAAACTCCTGAGATGGGCCATCGAGTTACAAGAATACGACTTCAACATCCTTCATTGCCCGGGTAAAACCAACCAAGTTGCTGACGCATTATCTCGTCCCATTCAAGAATTCCATCAAAATGAGAAAATCCCGATTAAAACCTTCCTCTCCGTTTTTCTCATAGCCGACCAGCATGAAGTACAACCCCAATCATCAAAAGACATTCGGGAGGCCCAAAAAGCTAATGAAGAGTGGGTTGCTGTACGGACGGGTCTCAAGAACGGGAAGGAGCACACGCTATATGAGCTCCGAGACGATTTATTGTACCGGAAGAGTTCTACCATTCACGCTGCTAAGCCAGTGGTACTAACATCCCTATATCCTCTTCTCTTGGATATGTACCAATGTCATCCTCTTTCTGGTCATAGAGGTGGTCTAGCCACTGAACGAAAGATTCTGGGCCAATATTATTTCCCGCACTTTCGACCTATTATTCGACGGTTCGTAAAATAAAGCACGATATGTCAGCATTACAAGGCCCGCAATACTCGTCAACCAGGTCGGATGCTGCCTTACACCAGAGCCTTTGGACCGAATTAACTACTAGGGATCGACATGATGGGTCCGTTTCTACCTACACAACGCCAGAATCGCTTCCTTGTAGTCAATGTGGACTATTTCACCAAATATGTGGAAATTTATGCTGTCCGTAATATTATTTCCGTCACTGTGGGAAATGTCTTTTTGAAGTACATTTCCCGCCATGGGTCCCCTGAAGCTCTGTGTTCTGATAATGCACTGTTATTGGAAAAGGTTCAGTTGTGGTAGAAATTCGCACCATTGGAGGTTCAATGTGAAATAAGGCTTACATTTGAACCTGAAAAGGTTGATATTAACAAAAAGGTTCGTTGTTGAACAACCGAAGGTGTAATTTTGTAAGATGGTTCAATGCTGGTTCAAGAACGAACCATGTCAGGTTCGCTTTTCTTAGATGGTTCAATGATGGTTCAATAATGAACCATCTCGGGTTTGATTTTCTAAGATGGTTCAATGATGGTTCAAGAATGAACCATAACGGGTTTGATTTTCTTAGATGGTTCAATGATGGTTCAAGAATGAACCATCACGGGTTTGATTTTCTTAGATGGTTCAATGATGGTTCAAGAATGAACCATCTCGGGTTTGATTTTCTAAGATGGTTCAATGATGGTAACTTAACTTTGTACGTGATGTCACGAGACGAAAAACTTTAGGATTTAATGTATCCGCGAGTTATATAACTCGAGTGTAAGGACCTCAAGGCTTTAGTTTCAGATGCGTGATATTGCCTACAGCCTGCTGCAAGTATTTGAATCTAAGGCCTGAGCACAAAGCTAGGTTACATAGAGACCTAGCAATGCGCGAGCTGACAACCTATCTTGTAACAGCGTATGTACAGAATAAGCTGTCGTTCGAGATAGGGAGTTGCCTACCCTATAGCGTGAACAGAAATTTCCTCACGCGCATTTTTTATCCACGGTTAAGGAATTGAATAGGATCGGTCACAGATCTTTTGTTCTCTGAGCTGCACCGAAAGGAATTTTTTCCGTTTTCCGCGGAGTCCGTTCCGTTCCGCCGGATTAAAACGGAAACGGAAGAGCTAATGAAGGAGTTGTGGAAACGGAACGGAAACGGAAAAGCTAATGAACGATTTTATGGAAACGGATCGGAAAAGGAAAAGCTAATGAACGATTTTGTGGAAACGGAACGGAAACGGAAGATCTAATGAAGGAGTTTTGGAAACGGAACGGAAAAACGAAAAAAATATCTTATGGCCACGGAATTGAAACGGATCGGACACAGATATTTTGTTCTCTGCAGCTCTCTAATTGGTCTATAAGAAAACGAAAACTTACATTTTCTTTGGTTGTTACCATGCTGGTAACAGTGGTGGAAAATTTTGCCAAACAAACAAAAATCCCCTTCTCACTGACCACTGTGGGATTCCCACAAAATGTATCACTCGATCTTCAGATTGCTTTATATTAGGAATCCTATACACAGCGAGGCTTTATTTCGGTTTGAAAGAAAGGAAAAACGTTTCTTCGATAGTCACTTTTAGGGCCAACTATAGGAAGAAATGTAGAAGATAGATTGCAGTACGTGAACATATTTCTCTACCTATCAAATGACAAGCAATAATGGGGGCTCTGCCTTTATTCAAACTGAATACAAGCGCTGTATCAACTTACAAGAGAGGATGGAGTTGTCTCAACTTTTCAACACGCCTATATTTTGGACAATGGATGATGCCCGGGGATATTTTCTCGCTTTGTACGAATAGGTTAGACATGGGAGCTCAGCAGGTACGAAGCTTTTACTCCCTCTCTAACTACATGCAAAACGATCAAACTACCCTTGAAGTAAAATTATACTGAGAATTGAGCTCTATTTTGATTCAAACATACAAAAACGGAGAAGCTGGAAATTTCCGGGAATTTAATTATGACGAAAAATTTCATAGAAATTCATAATATTTGGTGAAATCAAGGATGATGCGGGAGGATACGAATTGAGAGGCGCGCTTGTACCAGAGCCGTGATGCGAGTCTCCCACAACGGGAGGATGGGGTGGGCTGAAAAAGTGGGGATCGCAGCATGGTAAAATTTGAGGGAAAATTTTGAAAACTTCGCGTGAGACAAATGCTAGATGGCGCCATTTAGAGCCCAAACTCTCTCGAAGCCTTAGGTGGTTAGGCCTTTGCCGCCTTAGCGTTCGTTGATTATTAAGTCTTTAAAATTATACGAGGAAAGTACATTTTTTAACTACAATTATTTTAAAAGTTAAATGAAATGAAAAATGGGAAAATATTGCGTTTATAGAGGATGTAAGAATTACTATTAATCTAAAATTACCCATGGACAAGGAATCAAATACTATCCCGTACCTAAACCGAAGAAAAATTTCGAAATTTTTATGAGATGGGTAAACGCTATTAATCGAGCAGATATTAAGAGTCATTATGATGTTAAACCACATCATTATGTATGCTCTGAGCATTTTATTGGACGAAACGGACCCACTGACGACCATCCGGATCCCATTAAAGATAATGAAGCGGTAACCCCTTTGGTTAAATCTATGACATCGCTTTTAGAAGAATCATCGTCGTCTTCAAGCAGTATGACAGGACAGTATAGTGGAACGTCTGTCATTACAACAGGTGCTACATCTTTATCAGATATGCGTCCAATTCCGGCTTTGGAAAATATCATCGAGCCATTAGTTAAAACTTCGTCACCGATTTTAGAAGACACAACCTCTTCTTCAAGTAGTATCACAGGACAGTATAGTGGAACGTCTGTCATTGCAACAACTGCTGCATCTTTATCAAATACGTGTCCAAGTCCACCTTTGGTAAATATTGAGCCATTTGTTAAACCTTCGTCAGCGATAATTAGATCGACAAATCACTACATTGGAAAATATTGAATTACCTTCCGTTACAAGTACGGCTTTGGTATTAGATGAAATACATATATTGAAAAAAAGTAGCACAAGAGTTTTTAGTTCATAAACTTGATAATTTAGATACTTGTGCCTGGTCAGTTGACGTATTGAAAGATTCTGAAATACACATTATTGTGATAAAATGCCTGAAGTTTAGAATTAGTGGCAATACTAGTTTAGTTATAGTTGACCTAACTCATTGTCTAGTCCCAACAGTTTATTCCGGCAATGAGTTACTATCGCAAGATCATCTACTATTTTCATCAAGCTCAGTTGACTTTAAGGGTTCAGTTTTAAATATAAATGACTTGATGAATGTATTACATGAAATCGAAAACTGGGAAATATGTCGTGGCATTCAAGGCGAATTATTTTTGCATTTTAAAGACAAACATTTAAAACCTGCATATACTTGCATGGTTAGCCAATCAATTCGATCTGAAAAATGTGAAAAATTTTTTTTTGGCCAGTTTACAACACTTTGCCCGTCGTGTCGTAAAACCAAAGTAGTTTTGAAGACTAGAAAACGGAGAGAGAAAACACACGCTGTTAAAAGTACAAATATTCGCTACATGACTAAAGACGAGGTAAAAGATCAGTTTGTGGAAGTAAAGAAAACTAATAAAGCTTTGAAGAAAATGAATAGATATTTAGACTTAAAAGTCAAGAAGAGCTTCAAAAAAGATGGATTATTTATGACGGAAGAAGAAAGTAAAGATTTTGAAGAAATTGTCAGAAAAAATCCATTTCAAAGCAAATCTACATTTCATAAACTGCTGATGCGTGAACAAATGAGATTAATTAGGACAAAAAAATCCAGACCAAGGAAATGGCACCCAGCTATAGTACAGTGGTGCATTTCGGTAAAAGCAAGGTCACCCAGTGCCTACGAAGCTGTGTGCCAAGCGTTTATGTTGCCTTCTCAAAAACGCTTTTCAATTACTCTGTTGATTTGTCAACAAAAAGTGGATTTAATGATTCGACTCTGCTAGAAATGCGAGAAAAAAGCCGATATAGACAATTTAGAAGGGCACCAAAAGTATTTCAGTTTAGTCATCGATGAAATGCAAATCAAACAGGATTTAATATTCAACAGCAACACGGGAGAATTGATTGGCGCTACGAATCTCAATCAGTTCAGAAATGAAGTGGCAAGATTAGAAAATGACATGGAAGTTAGGATGAAAGGCCCCACAGATGATGGAAACATAAATTTGGCTAATCACGCTCTCCAGTTGATGGTCAGGGGACTTACAACAACTTTTAAATACCCTTACGCCTTTTTGCCCTGTGAAAATTTGCATGCAGAGGACTTATATTCTCTACTTTGGGAAGGCATTGAAAATTTACAGGCAGCTGGATTTCGCATACTCGCCGTTGTTTGTGATAAAGCATCTTCAAATATGAAGTTAATTAAAATATGCACTGAACTAAATCAAAAAGAGAATAAATACAGAGTTGGATTTAAAACCAAGAATCCATTCAATAACGGGGAGCCGCTATTCTTCGTTTCTGATGTCTGTCATAATATTAAAACAGCAAAGAATGGCTTAAATAACAGTGGGAAAATGAAGAAACATAAGGATGGTTCGGTAAAACCAATTAGACTATTAAAAAAGAATGGCAAATATCTTTTATGAAAACATATTGTTGACACTTATGAAATGGATTCTAATTCGTTGCTACGGCTAGCGCCCAAGTTGGCATACAATCATGTTTACCCGAATGCCCATAGTTGCATGAGAGTGAAGCTTTCAACCCAAGTATTAAGCTCTACTACTGCAAATGCCGTCAAGGAATTGATTGGAGAAGAGGCAGCGGAGACTGTCAAGTTCCTTCGACTTTTTGATACCTATTTTGACATTTTAAATATATAAATTACTTATTCATTTTCTACCAAGAAGAAACCATCTTTAGAACCGTTTAAGAATTTAGACGATTGGCGTTTTAAGGTAGTAAATTGTTAATTAATGCATATGATGTTTGAAGTAACTAACAACAGCTGATTTTTAGTGGCTAGAAGAGGAGTTCCTTGGCTATCTAGATGAGTGGGAGTCGGAAGTGGACCAAACAGAAGTTGATGATGATTTTGACAAATCCAAAATGCTTCTTAGCAGGGAGACTTTAGAGGGTATACGAATATCTGAGTAGAAAGACATGAAAGCGACCCACCAACATCTCGAAGTTTCATCCTTGAAAAAAAGGGCTTCACCAGAGGCTTGAGGGGTCTTTATCCTTACACGAGCAAATGGCAGACCACATTTTACCTCTTCCAAAGCTACCGCGCCCGCAAGCTGCCGGTGGAGCCTTTTAAGCAGAAGATTGCGTGTGTCGCTTTTAATTTTTCCTGTTGAGACCTAGTCATTCTAATTACTAAATATCTTTATATTTTTCAGTATACTCAACTATCGAGATAATTAAGTTTTTGATTAAAAAGGGAGCCCCGTACGTTTTTACTGCAAAACTAATTCAGGATTTGGTTGAGAACTATTTTGGCAGCCGCGAGGGTCCTGTGGTTCTGGCGAAAACCCGACGGTCAGCCAATATGGACAAGGAGCGAAAAGGTTAAAACTCATGAGCTCTTTAATACCGAAACTAAAAAATGGCAACTGTACACCAAAAACGAAAAAGAAAAGGGAAAAAAGAAGAAAATTAGCTCGTGACGCATTTCGAGAATAGTAATTTGTTAAGGTTTATTTTTGAAAATTTACAAAATAAATATCTCTTTAAGTCGTAATTTTTTCTTACTATCTTTTCGGTTTTTGTTTGTTAGAACTTTTAGTTCTTTTCTGATGCCACTGCTAGCTAAAGTGCCTTTTTTGGCAACTTGAACTGCGTTTTTAACCATTCTTGTTAATCTCTTTAAATGGCAGTTGATGACTATTCGAAAGCATTTATTTAGAGCAGACGTTGAATTCTCTTTTTCATCCCCCCATAGTTCATACCATGTTTCCTTTATGAAATTTTCGTATTCTAAAACTTCAATAATTCTTTATTTCCTAGACTCATTGTATTTTAAGGGATCCTTAGAATTGACGAAAGGCACAATTTTACCACATAGGTGCTTAAAAAAGTCAAATGCTCCTTGTGACAGGTACAACAATCCTCCTCTATCTTGCTTTACAGTCCATTCATGAAATGTGCGGTTAGCTTCGTTCTTTTTAAGTAAACAGTTTCCCCAAAACTTTGGGCATTCTTAAATACCAATTATTTGATTTAATGTATAACCTGCTATCTGATGAATGGTTTTACTTTCTTTATTGGCGATTTCAGTTGTAGTTTGAGTTAATTTCGTTTTGTTTGGCTTCAACTTGGTTCTTGGTTTTGAGGCATAAGCAACTTTTAATGGATTTTTTTTCATATAATTGGAATTTAACTCGTTAAAAAGACGTTGGGAAAACGTCGTGGTCACAAGATCTTGATCGTGTCGTGGAAGATTCTTAAAGGAACTAGTTTTCCAAAGGAATGTTTCATTTCTTCCCTAAATTCTTCACTTATCAGAAGTTCATGCCTCTTTTCTGAAAATTTGACTTCATCCAAAAGCCCTGTTTTAGTGTCCATAAAAATTGATAAGTAATCAAATGCCTCGTCTGTTATTGTTGTAATTTTGTTTTTTTTAACATCCTCTAAAACATCCTGTCAATGAATAAAATCATAAATTTAGCATTTTTAATTAGCACTAGAAGGGATTAAAATTAATGAACTCATCCTTTATGAATCTTGGCAAAGCTGGGAGTGGCTACGAGGTCACCATTTTCCGTTTATTAATGCCATAAATACTTACAATAACGGGTTTTGGTCTTCCAACGTAAGTTACCTTATACAGATTAGAAGCATTAGCAAGAATAGTGCTCAAAGTTTCTTTCAAAAACTGCTGATTAAAAACGATGCCTGGAAAAATAAGGCACTGCATTAATGTCAGTCATTACATTTAAACCTAATTAATAATCCCTCTTACCTGATTGTATCTTTTCTCGCTGTGCCTTAGTACACTTCTTAAAACTCTTTACTTTACAATAATTGTGGTCACTTCCATCCATATCGCAATTTTAATTAGGAATAAATAAGACAGAAATCTTCCGTGAAAACGGTGAGACACGTTGCTGAACTACGCGGAAATATTTTGAAAATTTATTTTCTCTAGCCGCGGAGAGAGGGAGCCATAAAGTGTTTGACAATGGGCCACGTGATATCTTTTACCAGGATGACACCCCCATTTTCTACCCCTCTTACGCTCCCGACTGTGGGAGTTACTTGTTACGGGTGGGGAACGAGAAAAGCCTCTCAATTCGTATCCTCCCCCATCATCCTTGGTGAAATTAGGGACATTTGATAGCCTCGTATCTCTTCCTTCATGTCCAAAACCCTAATTTTTCAGACCCCCTCTCATATAGCAAATTCTAAATTAGTAACAGCGACACCAAATTTTGAGTCTATCGGAAGGATACTGTTGTCAGTTTGGCCATGTCTACAAAACTTGGAAATATCAGGAAAATTTTGCTTTAAAAATACGGATATTTCAGGACAATTCTTTTTTGAAATATCGTATAAACCCTGAATAAGTACATAATGATTTATGCGTTCTAAACAAACTAACCCTCGCAAACTGAATGTGAACACTATGCCTTCTATTTCTAAGACTAGATATTTTTCAATTAAAACATTCGGGAAGTTTATGTGATCTGTAACAGTGTATTTTTGCTCAATAATTATTGAAAAACGTTCAATCCTTTCCAACCAAGCAGAACCTATAGCCCTTCCACTTAATAAAAGTATTTAGTCGCGTGCGAAATTCCACACGATTACTTTTGTTACACGTGATATTCGTAGTGTTTTTAATACGTTAGTTTTTTTTTTTGTTAAGTGGCATGGGAAAAGCGTCTGATTTTTTGGAGAATGTTGAACTTTTTTGACTTTCCAGTTCACTTTAATTTTAAAAGGTGAATAAAAGCTAGCGACAATTTAATGCTTATTTGATAGATAAGTCCGACGCCGTTTAAAGAATGTTCTAAACTTTTAGGCTGATTTTTCATGAATTTTGAAAGTTTGCAAACTTAGGCCTGAAATAGACTTCTTTTTAAAAGGGCATGTTTACCTAATTTTAATTGGGTTGTTTTCTCCCTAACTACAAACATCTTTAAAGTTTCTTAAAATACATTATACAATTCGCTGAGCTATAACCATTTCATTTCCACTCAATTTTCGTGCTGCACATGGTGATTTCGCGAGGGGCTGACCACTTGCTGTAATCGGTTTACACCCTATCAATAATGATTACGAAATCAGTTCTTTAATCCTTCGTAATCACGTAACTCTGTAATCACCGGCAATCATGTGTAATCATCCGTAATCATGTGTACTCAAGCGTAATCATTTTGTCTAACGACGCCATCATTATTGTCACCGTACTCATGGCAATCACTCCGTACTCATCGTAAGGTATAGTCCCATTGGACCGAATCCCATTCGACCGAAACCGCTTTTTGGTTTTTTATGGAGAATATATTTAAATTTCCAGCCCAATGGCGGGTTTCTGGTGAATGGGAATTTATTTGAAAGAATTAGTTAATTAAATGTCTGTGAGGATTTCGAATCACCGCAGCAGCATGGTAGAATATCAGGCTTTTAATTCAGAGGCTCGGGTTCAAACCCAGAGAAGGAAATTGTAAGTTTAGTTAGGTTAATAATATTTTATAAATCATTTAACAATTCTACGCCTTTTCTAAAATATTTATGTTTAGCTTCATTGACTTCTCAAATAATATGCCTTTCCAAAACATTACTGTTATGTTTGGTTAGGTTAGGTTACTAATATTTTATAAATCATTTAACAATGTTACGCCTTTTCCAAAATATTCATGTTTTATACCTTCATTGACTTCTCAAATAATATGCCTTTTTCAAAACTTTACTGTTATGTTAGGTTAGGTTTGGGTTCGGTAAGTTAGGTTAGTAGTATTTTACATATCATTTAACTATGATACGCCTTTTCCAAAATGTTCATTTTCAGCTTCATTGACTTCTCAAATAATATGCCTTTTCCAAAACATTACTGTTATGTTAGGTTTGGTTAGGTTAGGTTAGGTTAGGTTAGGTTAGGTTTAGTTTGGTCAGGGACCCTATTATCTAAGGATCTAAATCATTTGGACGTTGATCCAAATCTAAACGTTTGGATCGGTTCCATTTGGATAGGGCGCTTAAAACCGTATTCTCTAACCCAAATCCAAATCGACATTAGGATCTCGCGCCAAACCTTTATCCAAACCAAATGTACGTCACTTCCTCTTTCATTACGTAATTTTACTTAGTGTTTATTGGTCAATTCTCTTGCAGAGTTTAATATAAAAGTAAAAGGTTTTTAAGCCTTGGATTTTTGCACGTTAGATTGTAATAGTTTTGTAAAATTAAGAAACCTCTTAATTTCATAGTTTAAGCTTATTAGGCCTAATTAATATTAAGTGGGAAGGTAATTTGAATGAAAAATAGGTGGATATATTTTATTTATTTGGAAATAATGCACACATTTTACATTTGAATTTTAGAAGTTAATTTATTATTTATTTTGGTTATATAAAATTCAGCGTTAATTTCACTAAGGCAATAAATTAATTACCTACGAGGAATTAACTAGTACATATGTTTAATATTAGAATTTAACTCGTTTCAAAACTAATAAAGTTTTGAACCGGTTTTTGTAATTTAGTTATTAAAATTTGTGATTTTCGATTGGTCAATATTGTAAATTAACCAATGGTGGAATCAATTCTTTCAAACTCAATGAAACTGAAATATCAATCAATGATCTACTGAAAGAGGTATCAACCTACTTTTTTTCAAAATAAGGTGAATAAGGACTAGATGGATTGCTGCTTCAAACAACATTTTAAATCATGAAGAGAATATTTTGTTAATTTTAGTCAAATTTAGATATTCGGTAATCGAGTTGATATGAATAAAGCCATTTTTGCTCATGTTTATTTTAAACTTTAATCATAGATTTCGCTTACCATTTTACAAGCATAATAAACACTACAGAAGGACGCAAATCTATCTGTGATCTATAACGGTGACTAATATAGCAATTTGCCCAATTAATCGGTTTGAACTTCATTTGCACATTTCTATTCGTTAATTTGAAATGTTGCGAGAAATTTGAATGGAATATAAGTAGATATCTCTTTCAGTAGATAATTTTTGATGTTGATATTGAAGATTCATGGAGTTAAAAAAATTATTAAGCTTTGATATCAACATCGGTTAATTTACGATATGGGCTTATGATGGTAGTCTGTTTATAAGATTAAATCGTTACTTTAAGTGTCACTAGACAGTATCTACCTCCAAAATCGAGACTTAGTAACTTTATAACCATCTCCTAGTCACAGGATATCCGAGGGTCAATTTCTTACATCATTGACATGTGATAATGATTATCGGAGGAAGGCTTGCTATAGCTGTCAACTTTTGGCAAGGCCTAATACCGTTTTGCTTGACTTTCGCCGTCAAATTCCTTTTAAAGCATAGATCATATAGTATCCACCCTTGATTTTCATTTCGCAACACACGTTGGATTCGTAAACCTCGACACGCACTACGATTAGAAGCATTAAAATGCAAACACAACAACACACTGAGCGTATACATTTTAGTAAATAACAATTCTCACTACAGCTGTTTTTGGGGCTGAAGGAGCGACCACGGCGATAAAGAAAAAGCCTCCGGCGGAGTCCGGCCAGTAACTTAAAGGGGGTAGTTTCGAGGGAACGAAATTCAAATGCAAGGCGCGTTCCATCAACAAAAAAACATTGAATTCGTTTTACGCAATTATAATATTAAAACTTTATACAATTAAGTAATATTTAAGAAAACTAAGCACTACTTTCAAAGTCTAAACTTTAAAAATTCGACGATACGAGAAGGCGAAGTAACGGGCAACGAGAGGTAAACATTTTTTTAAATGGCAAAATTAGCGGTAAGCCAAGGCTTAGCGCAATTTCACCGCCTTAAAAAAAGTGCCAAGTTTAGAAATAGATTGTGGGTCAATAAAAAGGTGGAAAATTATGATATTAGGCTTATATTAAAGCTTGAAACCTACTTTATATTATATTTAAAATCCATCCATAAGCAAATCCTCAAAATATATGAAAATGACAACGAAAAAGGACCCACTCTCAAATTTTTTCCCCTTAAAAAAAATGGCCGCCACAAACGGGGTGAAAAAGGGGAAAAGAGCTATTAAAGCAGTCTTATCTGACTATCGATAGGCCATTTCAACCAAAAGGCATTAAGAATAAACAATCGGATTATTATGAGGCAACTATACGTAAAAAAAGGTCAATATTGGTTGCGCTGATATTTGCTAATAAAACAGTGTATCCATGCCAAAATATCGCAGATTGGGGTAGTTTTTGAAATTTAAAATTAAACATACTTAAAATTAATTTTTCTCAAAAACCTTAAAAATGGTCCTAGAAAAAGGTTTAAAGTTTAATTTAAGACCGTTCCCAAAACTAACCAACGTATAGTTTTCCTAAATCACGAATAACCGATTTGTTTTTTTCCAAAAATTTCCCATGTTATTTCTATGGGAAAAATTCCTGTTTTTCATCAAAAGGTGTGATTAATTTTATGGAAATGAAAACCACCCTTAGCAACTTTATTTTTCATAAAATAAACTAATTTATGAATCTCTTTGAAATTTTAACCACATATTAAGGGCCCGAATTGTAGTTCTGTGGAATTTTTTTCGAATGAATTAATACAATACAAAAAAAACTACATCCAAACAAAAAACCCTCCTTATACATTAAAAGCAGTATGAAGTCTTATCTAAGAGAGCTACCGCTCTCTCAGAATAAGGTTCCGCGTCATAACCTTTCTCGGGCACGCTTCTCGTATTTTATTTCGATTTTCAAAAACAAATAAAGAAAAGGTCGAACGAACCCGCACGCGGCGACGGCAATTTCGGCTCGATTCCCTTTTTAATAAAATGTCACTTTCATCCGAGACAAGCGGGCACGCAAAGTGAAATTGCATATGGGATAAAATTCGCCGAATTGATTTACAGTTGTTCAAACAACTATATCACGTGACTAGCGTACATTGAGTGGCAATAGCCGCGTATATAACAAACAACTCAATATACCCGGATAGAAAAATTGGGCAAAGGAAAGAGAAATTCGATAAATCGTAATTTTTAGCTAGGTGGTCCTTTTCTCTGAATTTTACGCTTTAAGCACTTTCAAAATGAAATCGAGGCGGGAAAACTCGTATAAAGGTCTAAATGAGACCACGTGACATTAAAAACTAAAATTTCGAGGAGATGACGTGTCTTTAAAGAACACCATTCTGGTTCTCGACTTAATTAAGCTATGGCCCCTTCGACACAAAATTTAAAAACGCTGTATCTTTTAAACCGTAATAGATAGAACTAATTTTAAACCTGATTGCAATTGTCATTATATTTAATTAATAATTAACTTAATTAAAAACGAAAAACATTTTCAATGTATTTCCTGTGGCCCCTTGCTGGGTGTCTTTTAGGATTCTTGGCGGTATTTGTCATTTTGGATTTTACATAAGATCAGGGATAGATTTAATTTTAAAAGTAGGAATGGAGAACAGAGTAATCTGGGCGCGCTCTAAAAGTCCCGCACCCCCTTCCTCGGAACGGAGGAATATGAAAGAAGAGGCGGGTCATAGCGACACAGGTAAAAAGGAATTACCTATTTTTCACCGTCCCCATCAGCAACGTTCCTCAAAACGAAGTTTAAGTGAGACAATAAGATAATTTAAACTTTTCGTTACGTGTTGGAGGGAGGGGCTCTATAATGTGCTATAAGTAAATGCTAACCGTTCTCCATTCCTACTTCTAAAATTAAATATATCCCTGGTAAGTTTTAACACTAGTCTGAATTGGTCTTTAGTCTCTGACTGCGCCAGTAATTTTTCAAAATATGATTCAGTATTCCTTTTCAATTCGCTTTTAAAAACCACTGTGTCTCTAATTACAAAAGGTTGAAATTTGAATTTACATTTTTTCTTGACACTATTTTCCACATAAATAGTCAGCATAACCCTTGGGAGATAATGTCAAGTTTAAATTTAAAAACACAACTACCATTAAGCAGGGTATGTTGTAGGTCAACGTGGGCTTGGAAATAAGCTTACTATAGCAAGGACAAAAAGATAAAACAGAAAGTGAGCCTTTAACTGTACTAAAAGGATTGCACGAGATCAAATAACAAAAGCCTCGTGCATGATGAAGTTTGTATTATTTTCATAAGAAACTAACCAATTCTTCACAACTTTCATTTTAATGAAGTGATCGTGATTAATTAGGAATTAATTATGAAGCAGTTAGTGAGTGTCAAGGAAAGAACCGTGAGAAGAACTCAACATGCACCAAACCACTGCAAAGAAAATCTTAACTTCCGTAGTGTTTCTACCTAATATCAACCATGCAATTTGACCAATCAAATTTATTAAAACTTTAACGAATAAGGGCGTGGCATTACCAGGGATAGATCAAATTTTAGAAGTAGGAATGGAGAACGGTTAGTATTTACTTCAGTCCGACTCATAGCCCTGTATAGAGCCCCTCTCTCCAATACGTAACGGAAAGTTTAAATTATCTCCTCCTAGGCTGCTAGCTATTTTTTTTATTCAGTTCCTTCTTTAGATACGTGTATTATTTTGGATAGCACTCTTACGGAAGCTCGCACGTCGCGCTACCTGCCGCCGCCGCCGCCCGATGTCAAAGTGGCCTTACATGGGCCGTTTTCAATCTATGACTGAACATCAGTTAAGTATGAATCATTTGAATAACAACACAAGGAGAGCCTCAGTTGTCTCTAAGCCAACGAAGAGTATTTACTGACCCCTGGTGGTAACTTGGCGAAAACTTCACGTAGCATTGCTTCGCTAGTACTTGGGCAAACCGAATATCTAATTTCCTTTACCAGCATCTGGTGTCACACTACGAAATCTAATCTATTATTATAATATCATTGAAGCAAATTAAAATATAATTTCTAACGCATTCCCTTCCCAGATAAATGCCCCAATTCATTCAAATGAACAAACCGAATTGGCTAAATTGACAGATTTGTACACGTAACGAAAGATTTGTCCACGCACCGACAGATTTGGGTGGAGCTTAATCTATTTTCCTACTACAAATCCTATGTTTCCTACTATATTTTGGAAGAAACGACCTTTGGAAGCAACGATCTTTGGAAGCAACGGGCTTTGGAAGTAATGATAGCCACCCGCGCAGGGGTGCGCAGGGCGCAAAGTACTGAGAAACCTAGCTGGCAGCCCGGCTAAAAACGATTTACGTAAGTCTTAAAGCCAAGGAAGTCAAGGTCACGCCATAGAGTTAAGAATAATATGACTAGATTTACAATACAAATTTTACGGACACTTTCATGAAGAACAGATAAACTATTTAACCTAATATACAGGGTGGAAAAGATCAGAGTGCCCACATTTTTCGGCCATTTTATAAAAAAAAACTCGAGATCAATGAGGAAATTGTAGTCCATTTTCCAGACTCATGGCAATTTAATTAAAGAATTCTCTGGCACCCACTAAACAAATCGTTCATGTAGTTTCAAATAATCACAAAAATGCGAAATTTTAATAAATCAATACAATAATGTTAATGAAAAATTGGTTTTAAATAGCAAAGCAGTTTTCGTAATCATCACTTCTCGCTTGAATGTTAATGTTACGAATGTATATTTCTGAAATTATAGGTTATTGATGTATATATAATTATTTTAGTAGACTTTTAATCCGAATTAAACAGTAATAATAAATTCAAGTGATTTTGAATTCCGCTTTTATCTCTAGGGTACAATATATTTTATTCAATGGGCAGCGAAAAGAGAGGGAGAAAAAAATCGTATCCGGTTCCTATCACCGTGTCGTCTTCTCGTTCAAATTTGGCGGTTATCGCTTTAAGTATCTGTTTTACTTATCAATTTTACATTATCTTAAAAGTTATATCCACCATTTGACCGTCCGTGTAGTGCGAATTAATTAGAAAATAACTTCAATTAGTTATAGGGAACAGTTGCTCTTGCTTATTTTCTGATTTTAGTAAGTGGTTTTATATAAATCAACTACACGTTGTTAGACCTGAAGTCGGACCCACCGAGAAGCTTCGGTCTGCTACCTATGTGAAAAACCCTTCACATCGAAGGCCTGGAAAGTTAGAGACCATTATCACTACATGGGGGCGTATCGTGGAGCAGCACACAATACTTGCAACCTGAAACTGAAACCGCCGCATCATAGTCCCGTCTTTCTACATAATCTCAGTCGCTACGACGGGCATCTTCTCATGCAGCAGATCGGACTAATCAAAAGTAAAAGAATCGATTGCATTCCGAGCAATCCATCTCCTATTAACTAGGACATCTACGTTTCGTCGACTCGTTTCGGTTTTTAGCTGCCTCCCTGGAAACCCTCGTGGGGAACCTGGCTAAAGGACCCTCCGAGAAGTTCCCAATTCTAAATTCCGTGTGCAACCCTGACGAGGCCGCCCTACTATTGAGAAAAGGGGTCAATCCTTAAGATTTCATGGACAGTACAGAAAAATTCAACCGAGAACAACTACCTTCGAAGGACAGCAGCTTCAACATTTTAACTGATACACACATCAGTGACATCGATTACAAACATGCTCAGAGACCTTCAAGATAAAAAATATGGGGGAGTATCACGATCTCTACATCACCGCCGAAACTCTTCAGCTAGCTGATGTCTTCGAACCGTTCCGGAACATCTGTATGAACTACTATAAATTAGATAGCGCTCATTCATATACGAGCGCGGGTTTCGCTTGGAGAAGCGCCCTCTATATGACGGGTGTGGAGCTGGAGCTGCTGTTGGATCCGGATATGCATCTTATGATCGAGAGAGGGATTCGCGGCGGTGTTTCCATGATTAGCCACGGCTTAGCGACAGCCAACAATAATCTTTTTCCCGATACATATGACCCGGAAAAACCCACAACCTTCCTGATGTATTTGGACTGCAACAAGCTATACGGTACCGTCATGATGGATCCCATGCCGATGAGAGAATTTCAATGGAGCAATTCCACCCCAATCGAAGATATCCTTAACCACCCAGATGATGATAAAATGGGGTATATTCTCGAGGTCGACGATCATAATGATCTGCCTCTGACACCGCAAAAGCGATCTATCGTAACCTCAGAGTTGTCCAATTACACCAAGGAGCAGATGGAACACTTGAATATCCCGCTGAGAGACTCTCTACCTAAATTGATTCCGGATCTTAACCGGAAAACCAATTACGTCGTTCATTACCGTAATCTGCGATATTACGTCGAGAAAGGGATGAAAATCAGTCAAGTTCACCGAATATTGTAGAAAGCACGAGACGGGTTTATTTAATGAAAACGATCTTTATTTGTAAATATGGTACACTGTACAGAATACGTAAACGCGTAGGGGCAGCGGTAGAACCTGGACGAGGGGACGTAGGTTTGATGCGCCGAGGATCCTTCTCTTCGGCGGCAGAACTCTCGCGAAGCGCGGCTTTTCAGCCTGAGGTTCCCCGTGAGAGAGCCTAGTTTCTCGGGGCGAGCTTTTCAGCTTTCCTTCCAGAGTCCCTAAACCTTAGCAAGCTGGACTTTTCAGTCTTTAGTTCCCGCTAAGGCTGCATTCGAAGAGAGAGAGCAAATGCCTCGCCCGGCCGTCGTTTTATACCTTTTGCGCTCGTTGCGAGACTGTCCGTAACTTCGAATGAGTTGGCGCGCGATTCAAATGATGCTCCCGCGACAGCTCCCCGCAAGAATAACAGCCGTCCCGGCGGTAAAAATAAAACGAAGAACAAAATGAAACCAAAAAATATACACAAAACCAAAAAATAAAAATAAAACAAAATAACACAAATTATAACGGGAGGCTTTCGTCGGCGATGATCTCCTTGAGCATACGGCGGCGAATGAACACGGGGTCAATACCGATCGGGAACGAAGGGGCATCCACGAAAAAATGAGCGGCGAAATCACATACCAAAAGTCCACTCGTGGCAGCGGGGACTGGGGCATCGAAGGGATGGGCAGTGATGGCTAGCGAGTCAGGGTCAAAGTCAATGATTTCTCGGAGGGCAGCTTCCGTGGCGAGGTATTGGCGTACCAAGTCGAGGAAAGTGTGGGAAGGGGCGACGTGATGAAGTATCAAGTTGGAGGTATCAATGATGATTATGTTCCAGCGCACTGAGGTCCGATACGGGAAGGCGAGGAATCGATGGGCGAAGAGATCAGGCACGAATTCGGTAAATCGTGTAGCCTGGGTGTCCGAAATTGTCACCAAGTCATGGGCGAATTGGGCTCGGTAGACAAACACGGTGTGATCAGGCAAAGCACGGATACGATAATGTAGATAAAAATCCAAGACGAGCGGCGAGAGCTCGGAGCTGAGTAAGCCCCGCGGGTCGGACGGCGATTCTTGAAGGCACTGCATATCCCGTGTAGAGAGGGATATATTGTACTTTGTAATTACGGGCGTTAAGCCTAGCGAGGCAGGTTCCAGTGTCGGAGGCGAGGATTGACTGCGTGCTGCACGACGAGCGTCCCGGCGATTCCGTTTTTCCAAGAGGCGGAGAACGGCGGGATGCAGTGGGTCCGACAGTTTTAAATTTTGCAGTTTGTTTTGAAACTTCGTACGACGGCGTTGATGGGAAGGTTTCATAATGACCAACGTGTATATTTAACGTAACCTACTAGCTGTGTAAGGGGACTATGTTGGTATCACGGAGTAATGGGTTCAAAAATATTCCGAACGTAATGAAATGACCGTTAGGCACTATTTGAGAGCCGGTCCGGAAGGGCTTTATTCCGGGTCGACGGGGAAGTGTGTGGGGGAGTGCACCGCTTGTGTCCCCCTTAGTGGTCCCTTGTTCGGGGTTTATAACTGCAGGTGCATCATCCGAATAGAATTCGAGAGTTTTTGGGGATGTTTGTAACGAAACACGCAAGGTGGCGGTAGGCGGGTCCGCTGGCGTAAAATCATTACGCGGGAAATATGGTTTCAAACGCTCCACTGAAACTATGTCAGATTTTGATCCTTCTGGGTTATAAATCTAGTTATTGAGTAATTTTTTCCGAAACGACAGGAACCCGGCGTGGGGTTTTGAGAAAAACCAAATCACCCTCGTTATATGACATTTCGCGGCGAGTTTTATCAAAACGTTCTTTATCCCTTCAGCTGGGCCACAGAGTGGGGGAGTAGAGCAAAAGGCCTGGTCGTGGCGGAGGGAGCCCGAGTTCGGTGTGCCGGTTAGGATGGTTCCTTGGGTTCGCCCTTGGTTCGGACCTTTCCCTGCCCCGTTCCGCGAACGTTTTGCTCGGCCGCTTCGCCCCCGCCCAGGTGTTGCTTTGGCTCATCCCCAGCTCTTGGCAACCCTCTGCGGGTCGCGGATACATTTTTGGACTGTATGGCACTGCTGTGCTCGGAGGGCGATCCCCCGGCCCCTCGAGCCTTCTGCTGCCTTGGTCCGAGCCCTGTCACCGACCACCTCCTGGCTGGGCTCGCCGCCGACGGTGTCCCGCCTCTGTCACCTTCTTAAGGGACGTTGCCGGGCCCGCTGGCCGATCCCGTGTGCCTTGACGGCGGTTCCGCAGGTCCCTTTTTGGGCACAGGGATGAATGGCAGGAAGGGGAGCGCTGTAGATGCCCCCGCGCGCAGGAGCAGCGCCTAATCAAATGCATTCTGAGGGCCACAGAGTGGCGAGAGGCAGCTAAATCACGGGCTCTTTGGGCGTAAAGGATATTCTCGAATCCGAATTGACTTGTTATTGTTTTGGCCGGTAATTGAAGAGTGGCGTCAAGGCGGAGGTCGGCCTCGTAGCCATGGAGTAGGAAGAACGGGGTATTTTTCGTAACGTCATGAATAGATGTATTGTATGCGAAGACGAGAAACGGCAAAAATCGATCCCAATCGCGATGGTTTCCCGCGACGTATTGGGCCATCATATCGGCCAAAGTATTGTTGAAGCGTTCCGTTTGCCCGTTTGTGCGCGGGTGGTAAGCCGTCGTACGGCGGTGCTCTATCGTGAAGAGTTTGTTAATCTCGCTTACCAATTTATTGACGTTTTCGGTTCTCCTGTCTGTAATTTTCTCCCGGGGTGCTCCATAATGCAGGATTACATCCTTAGTAAGAAATATTGTGTTTTCTTCAGCCGTACTTTTCGGAAATGCCTTTGTCACCACTCTGCGGGTGCAATAGTCTGTGCACACCAGGATGTGGATATTGCCATCATAAGATTGAAGCGGGATCGGTTGGAGGAAACCGGCAGGCTTGACTGTATAAGTCTTCCGGTTTTGACAGGCGACGCATGACTGGACATAATGTGTTACGTGTGCCAACATTTTTGGCCAAAAGAAGCGTTGAAGGTACGCCTCAGTCCTAGGTGACCGGAAGTGACGTCGTCGTGAAGAGCAAACAAGATGGCCGTTCGGATTTCATTGGGAGCCACTAGAACTAATTTCAGCTCGTCAGCTGTTCTTATCAGACGGTGGATTCACAACTTCGAAGCATTTAGCCGTCTTAACTAGTTGTTTAGGAGCTGAGATTGGACGAGATTCGAAGAATTCTATCAAAGGAGCTCTGTAGTTATCTTTTCTCTGCAGGCCCCGAATATCGTATTGGGAAAGGTTCAAGTTTTCCGCGAGAGTTGTGACTGATACGAGTAAAGAATAGTGGGTTTCTGGCGCTGCCTCAAATGGAAAGCAACACGTGCAGGTGTTTTCGACTGTCCTTTTATTTGATGATAGGTATAATTCTTGTAAGGTTAGAGACAAGCGCGCGAGGCGACTATTTGGGTTTTAGAAGGAAGTTAACGAACAGAGGCCATGGTGGTCCGTAAAGACTGTAAGGGTACGGCCGTAAACGTAAGGCCGAAATTTGTTTACCTCAAAAATTACGGCGACACATTTTCGTTCGGTAGGACTTTAGTTTCGTTCCGCTGAGTTCAAAAGACGGCTGGCCTAGGCAATAATGCGCTCCTGTCCGTTCATACGCTGCTTCATAATAGCTCCTATTCCGTAGGCCGATGCGTCTGTGTGGATATCGACAGGCAAATCCCAATGGGTATGTGCAACTATAGGAGTAGAGACGAGACAGTCTCTTATGTGTTTAAATGCGCTTTCTTCCGCCGGGCCCCACGTGAAAGGATGCCTTTTTTCAGTTCTGATAATGGTCTCGCGACGTGGGAAAAAACCTTGATAAAAACCCGGCAGGCCCAGGAACTAAATCCCTCGATGTTTGGAACTTGGCAACTGCTTCTAGATTCCGAGGGTCCGGAGAAATGCCACTTCTATAAATAACATGCCCAAGGTACACAATGCAACGTTAAGCAAAGGAACATTTGCTTGGTTTTATTTTAACTCCGGCTGTGCGGAGACACATCAGCACTTGGTCTAGATGACTAAAGTGAGCTTGCAAATCCTTCGAAAAGATGACTATATCGTCGAGATATGCCATGAGTCGCTGAAATGTTAAAGGTGCGTTACAGAGAACCACTCCGAGTACAGTGAACTCATATTGACCGTCGGGCGTAACAAAACCGGTTTTCTTCTTGTCCGCTTCATTGATATCGACCTGGAAATAAAAGGAGGCTTAATCCACGGTTGTAAATAGAGAAGCTCCTGCCAAGCGGTCTAGGGTATCATCTATCCGCGGGAACGGGTGAACATCCTTTTTTGGTAACTTGGTTTAGTTTCCTCCAATCTACGCAGAAGCGCCAGGAACCGTCGTGTTTCTTGATAAGTATGACAAGGGCGGCTCATGGACTGCAGGATTCCTGAATCGTTCCGTAGGCAAGTAATTTTTCGACTTCTATTTGCAGAACCTCTCGTTCTTTTAGAGGTTTGTGATAGGGATGGGAGCGAACCGGGGCTGAGTTTCCCGTGTGTATCTGGTGTTGGTTTAAAGAAGTTCGACCAGGTGACCTTCAAATTTGGAGGAAAAGGACGAGTGTTTTCGTAGGAGCGTTAACAAGGCTTCTTTCTGAGACAGAGTTAATCATGGGTCGATGTCCAAAGTGGATGGTATATCCGTAACTGGGTATGCGCTTAAATTCCGCAAAAGTGATAGTTTCATTGTTAAAAATTCTCTAATTTGACCTAATTGAACATCACTCTTTCGTCATTAAGAAATGAAATTTAAGATAATTTTCCATTTAGGAATACTGGTACAAGAAGCTCCAATCGAAGTACAAAAACTTTAAATTTGGCTTGAAAGGGGTCGCTTTTGTAGAAAAGGCCAAAGGAAAATATGGAAAAGTCCCAACCCAAAAGAAGTCTACAACTGTCGACAAATTTTCCACCTCTATAGACTTAAGATCTTCAGCCCTAGCAGAGAGTGATGACCTTTCAATACTGGACTCTGAAACTGGAATTCGCGATGAAATAAAAGAAACATCGACGGTAGATGGACCTAAAACCATTTCCTTAAAAACTTCAGCTAAGCCGCTACCATCTGTAACCCAGAATGATGAAAATTAAGATAAAGATAAGCCAATAGAGTCTGGATGCTGCGATTGGATCCAAAGCTTCGGATGGGAGATGCAAATCTCCACATAGGTGATGTTTGTTCGTGGTGTGGTACCATCTCAAATTGAAACTAAACCCGCTAAATCCACGAAATCCAAAAGCCCAAGCAATAAAGAGTCCTCGAATGACTCGAATTTCGAAGATGAATCCAGCCTTCAAGAGCATATAAAATATATGCAACAAGAAATGGCAAAACCTAACAAGGACTCGATGATTATTGACGCGAGGATGAGTCGGACTTTCCATCAAAGGCGGTAAATTATATATAAAAAGACCTTGGATGCCGTATTTAGCACTTATCTGGCTCTTCGAGATATTAGACAGTTTAGAGAATGTTATTCCTATCAGAATATTTTCTCATATGACTAAAATCAATTATATTTCCGATCAATTTGAAATTTAAAAGGTTGACCAAGGTCGATATTGAAGAAAAATATCAAGAATCCTTTGAATTACTTTCAAATAAAATTTGGAACTTAAACCAAAAGGAATCAGTGGAGCTAAGGGCTGAATTGATGGGAAACGTAACGACTTTAGTGGACCCCGAGTCACAAACTAGTAAGTGTCATTGTTTTTCCTTTACTATACACAACCACAAATATATTTCTACAAGAGATATTTGTCTCCATATCGCATTATCCTTGGCAAAAATACCTTGATAAAAAAACTGCTTTCTACGATTTAGGAGCAAAACAAGCATACACTCTTATACTTATACCAGGCAATTTAAAAGAGAGCCACATGCAGTTCTTCTGCCAAAAAAGTAAGTGTCTAAAACAATGGTTAAAACACTAGTTGTCGTCTATACAGGAAGGAACGTGTTTTCAAGTGATGAGTATGAGTTATATATTGATCGGGAATTGGTCACACAGGCTTTTGAATTTTTTCTGCCATGTGTGCATTTTTTGCCTCCTTTTGGATTTTCAATATCGAATACCCTGCCGTTTTGACAAAAACATTAAGCTTTGTTGAGTCTTGTTTTCTAGGTTTGAACTCAACCAAACTATCTGCTCAGGTGAAGGCATTATCAAAAAAATGTAAAAACACTGGCAAGTGTTAATAATAAATTGTTGCTTACAAGAACATTTTTAAGTTTATTGCACATATTTATGCAACCCCCAAGCTACGGTGACTTTCCTTGTAATGGCGAATTGTAAGTTTGCGCTTTATCCTTTGGGAAAGGAATTAGAAAATCCGTTCTAGGTTTACACATATAGACCAGTTTTATACTTTTAAGGTTATAATAATAGTCATTTAATAGTTTTAAAATACACCATTTTATTGCTATAACAATGGTTTATATATATAATAGTATTCGTTTAACTACAGGCCAATACCGTACTTTCAGCAGCGCATTAAGGGTTTATAATTATAATAGTAATCTGGCCAATACCGGACTTTCAGCATCGCATTAATGGTTTCATTTAAGACCATTAGGAAATTACATATAAACTATTTTTGCAAATAATGGTTTTCAGTCATTATATTACTCGGATGAATTTACACCACTACGGTACTTTTACCCGCGATAATTATAAGAATACGGTTTAGGTTCAAACCATTGCGAGCTTTAACAGTACTGCAATGGTTTAAACAAGAGAAACTAATTGTTTAATATTAAACCATTGCAATTCAAACCGAACGGTTATAAAATAAAAATGTTCTGCAACCAATCCATTAGAACTTAAAATGGTTTGTATGCAAACCTTCCAGGGTTTGAGTTTTGGACAAAAAGTACAAACACATTTATGGTTTAAAAAGAAACCTCTATTTTTTTCAGTGTAGGGAATGTCCGTACAACTTAAATTACACTTACTGAGATGTTGAGAAACATGTGAAAAAGAATCTGTGTGCCCTAACTTAAACGGTACGCGACTAGAGTAATCGGATCGCAGGAATTCACTAATTCAAACTTAGACCGTTAGAGGGTCGGAAGGTCGACCTATCTCGCCGATGACAGGTGTTAGCCACTAGGGTGTTGTAAACTGAACTCCTGACTGGCTTCTTGACTAATTTTACACTGCCTTGTGCTCTTGGCTGGTCAAGGTTTATATACATATGACGTTCCCCTCGGAAAAATTTTGGTCGGCTTGAAATTCATAAGTTCTCTCTGGTTGAGCTTCAGAAGTTTAATGCTTTTTTATAAGATTTAAAACATTTTTCATAAAGCTTAGTTAAAGGGCCACACTTTGAATTTTGTTACACGAAAACCCTATAATAATCGAGCCTGGGATTCTTATTTTCAAACTGTGCAAAAGAAAAGAAACCATTTAAATCGGAAAGGGATGCGCATCATCCTAGCTTATGCTAGTGGCGAATAAACAGTGACAATAGAGAGAAACTACGCGAAATCTATATTTAGCAATCCTTACGCTTAAGTGTAGCTAGCGATGTTATGTAGTGAACTTGCCCGTTTATTTTAAATTTGCTACTTTTACTCGTTAGTAGCTAGGGATCATTGCTTATTTTTTTACTATTTAAGCGATGACAGAATAAAAATTTGGGTAAATTATTGTAGTGGTCCTTCCCATGGTTGACTTTGAAATGTTGATGTTTTTATATGGAAAGAGAGCCAATCGGCCTATTGACTTTGAATCAAAATTAATGTTAAATTTACGTCACGCATGGATAAACCCTCCGTCACACCCATAAGAGTGTGACAAATTTAGTTTACGATCCCTAAGACACATTTATTTTAACGTGTAATTTTTCATGTCTATTTTGTCTGTAGATAAAATAGGCCTTAATAATTTCCTTTCCGAAAGTAAGCGGTCTAGCGCAAGGGTCGGAAGGATTTCACATTAAGAGACCCTTTAAGGGCCTTACTGGGCCCCTAACAGCAATTATGGACCCCCAAAGTGAAACGAATAGTAGGCCTGTGTTGCCTACCCCTGTCAGAAAACTAAAGCAGCCATTGCTACAATGAGAAAAATCTTTCAAGATCAATTAAAAGTGAAAACAAGGGGATCTTTTGCATCTGTTTTCATTCGCCAACAATTGAAGGCGATGCACAGGTCTAAGTATGGAATGACTTGGGATAAAACCTTTCTTAAGTGGTGCTTCCCCTTAAAGAACAAAATAAAAATCATCTTATGAAGCACTAAGGAAATCTGGTTGCATCTATCTACCTAGTACTAGAACCTTAAATAATGAGAAAAACACCGTAACTAGCAAATCAGGTTTCCAAAAAGAAACACTTTTTGACATGGTTAAAAAACAAATATTCTCAACCATCCAAATTGGGATAGATGAAATGAAAATCAAAGAAGACTTAATTTGTCACAAAAACCTTAACAATGACATAAATAAGCTGGATGACAAAAAAACCGAAGTTACTGGCAACGAAACCCCACCCCTGGCAACCCAGATCTTACAACTAATGTTGAGGGGCATTACCAATAAAATAGAAACCCCATTTGCTCATTTTCCAACCTCTGGAGTTTCTAGCGCCGAAATTTATAGCATAATGGCAGAAGCTATTGAAAAACAAGAAAATTGCGGTTTTCGAATCCTAGCCATCCTAGGTGTTGTTGGGGTTGGGTGCTCATTTAAGTGAGAGTATTTCAAGATGTGCGTAGAAGCAGCCAGGTAAATAAATGAATGTGATTCTCCCATTAATTTCTCTGCGCCTAATTTGTTTGCGAATGATGAAGAGCGTAATATATATTTTATATTGGACGTTCCTAACCTCATAAAAACAACCAGCTCAATAGATTCGAAGATAAGGCAATGTGGAAGAATAGTAAAAAAATTTCTTGGGATGTCATTATCAAACTTTACTATCATCAGTTGCGAAGGAAGGGGGAATTCAAACATGCTGTCAAACTGACCTACTCTCATGTCTATTTAACGTGTTATTCTAAAATGAAAGTTAACTATGCGGTGCAAGTGCTCAGTAAAACTGTAGCCTGTGCTATTGAACACTGTTTTGGAAAAGAAGCATATCCTGAAACTGTTAAATTTATACGGATTTTTAACAAAATCTTCGACGTTTGCAACATCTAAAACTGAAAAGAAAGTTACCTGAAAAGGGAAAAGATCAAAGCACCATTCAGATCTGTTAATGACGCAAGTATAACGGTATTTACCTAGTCTTTATTCATTTTAATAATCGTGTCTACTAATATTCAAATATTTTAGTGGTAAGAATGTGATTTAAAAATATCTGGTTGATTGGGAAGTGAAGTCGTTTATCGGCCTGGCAAATTTTCTGCTACAGAACGGGCTAAAATGCTACTAAGGAGACAATTGATGGTTTGAAGATGTCGGGGATTAAATGCGTAATATCCTATATGATATTACCTAAACATTTTAAAATTGCCATAAAATGATTAATACTTTTTACTGTAGCTATGTCTATAGCGGCGATTATCAAATTCCTTTTAAATAAAGGAGCTAAATATGTTCTAACAAGTGTAACGTATATTTGTGTTCCTCCACTTTTGCAATGGAAAAGGGGAGGGCTGTAAGAACTTTGACCTTCATACTTTCGAGTTGGTGTTAAAGGTTATTGAAACTTGTCAAGGCGTATCAAAGCGTATCTAGATCCTAAGCCCTTTTGAAAATAACCCATTGAAACCAAGGTCTTAGAAAACAAGTTATTGACAAATGCAGGTGTAAAAATAACCCATGTATAGAATTAAGCCTAAGCAGAGAGAAACCGTGACCTGTCCACTGAAGGGTCACACGAGGTTTCCTCTGCACGCGTTCAGAAAAAGAAAATAGATTCTGGTTCAAGCGCTCAAGATGAGCAGTGAGACTTTTTGAGATCCTCTCGTAGGACAAATAAGAAATACCAAGAGTGCGCGATGGATAAGACCGTTTACTAAATGAACTGTGTAACTCGCGTACTTAAATAAAATAAGAAAGGAGTAACCAGAGTAAGACTCTAACGAACTGTATGCTGCCATGGCATGGAGCCGCGACGTCGTCATTAGCCGAAATAATTAAACAGCGGAATCAGCTACATCAGGAGGCCGTCCAGCCCTTGCCGATGGAGACAGCCAAACAAAGGAATGAAATAAGATAAGTCCACTACCTTACCATACCTCCAGTAATACAGCGTGAAAACGTAACGGGAGTTACTAATAAGAATACTTCGGTATTAAAGTAACATAAGCCAATCAGACGTCTATAATTAGCCACGCGTATTAGCTAAGTGGAGAACTAGTAGGAAAAGACAATTAGTGACCAAAAGTAAACAATTAGTACTTTAAGAAATTAGAGGTTGGCCACCTTAATAAATAATTAATAGTTTAACTAATAATCAAAGTTACGAAACTATAATCTCATAATAATAATAATAATAAGAAATCCTAACAGATCTGAGAAGGTACCAATGCATGCTGTATTAACGCGTGCATGATTAGTTTTAAGTATTTATCACCGGAACTGTGCATGCCTTTAATTGTATTTTATTATTTTAAGTATCAAGTGTTTTAATTATCATTAAATGTTATTTAAATGTTTTAAGACCTTGGTACCCTTTTTAACGTTAAGTTATATAAATAAGAATTAAGTATTAGATATTAGATACGCTTTTGCCAACGCATAGACTAAGTCGGTAACCTGCGAGGACCATATAAGAGGTTCACCGAAAGAACGTTGCAAAACTGGGGGTCCGTTCGGGATCCAGGTCTACAAAGCCCGCATCCCATAAAACCAAAATTTACCTTTAGAGATTTAGAATAAATCAGAAATCAGAATTTAATTAGTACCCTTTAGTAAACTTAGATTAAATTTTTTATGCCCGGCGATCACAACTCGTGTGATCCCGTAGCAGGCAGAAATTCGTCTTTCGTGTTGATTGTCTTAAAGCATATCAGGCTATATTAAGGGCGGAAAGACTAAAACAAAGAGAAATGGCTCTACGCAATTCAGAAAAAAATATAAGACAAAACGATGAGGGAGACGATAGTGACGACAGTCAAACTATTTTAGGGGACGAGGCAACAATATCAAAAGCTGAATTAGCGGAATTATTAAGGGAACTAAAATCATTGAGGTCCGAAGTTTCGCTATTACGCAACGCCAATGCAGCTGCAAGCAGTACTAGCGCGCGGAACGCCCAATCGGAGGTTAACCTGGAAAATAATCAGGCCCCCTTTTTGTCGTTCCCCGAAGAGCAAATCCCTGCCCCTCCCCTTAGGTCGCATGGTCAAGTTGAAGGTAGTCATCCCTCGTTGGAAAACCATAGCTCTATAGAAAGTGTTAACAGGAATAACAATGGGCCACAACCCGTTCTAGGCTCATGGCTCCCCGCCATGACTCTACCTACCTATACGGGAAAGTTCTCCGAGGGGGGTCCCCAAGAATTTTTAACCAAAGCAAAACAAATTCTATTGAGTAGGGGAATGCCCAGAAATGTTTTTCTCGCGAATTGGGTCCCAGCTATGCTAGCAGGTCCAGCTTTTAAATGGTGGGAAAAACAAGTAAATATTAGAACATGGCTTCAGTTTGATTACCATTTAACCCAAGAGTTTGCTTCGGATGATACTGATAACGCTACGTTAGAAAAGATAATGAATACCCGTCAGCGTTATGGTCAATCAGCGGTTGACTACATTGAGAAAATGGAGGACTGGTTTATGAATCTTAAGAAACCGTTAGAAACCTCCACCCAAATAAGCATTATCTATAATAATTTACTAGGAGAATTAAAGGTGTATTTAGCTAGAAAAACCTACCGCACTATCAGAGAATTAGTATCAGACGCGATAAGAACTGAAATGCCTAAATCCAATTTATACGTTAGGTCCGATAAATTTGAATCTAAGAGTAAGCCATCAAACGGGCAAGTCCCTAATAATTCATTTGGGGGCCCAAATACTAAATCGAGGCCACCACCGCCTCCCACAAGAGAGCAAGATAACACTATAGTTTGTATTAATTGCAATCAGGTAGGCCATAGGCGGCCCGAATGCCCACAATTAGTTTGCAAAAATTGCGGTAAACCAGGCCACTTTTATAGGAGATGCCCAGAAGCTAGGGTAGATTATTCAAGGGATAATGAAACAAATTCAGAAAATAAGTCGGGAAACTCGTCAAGGGGGGACCAAAAACCCTCCCAAGAAAAAGTGAGCTCTCCCCCAATAAACAGTAAGAAAGACAAGTCTACGGAACTTTGCAGTGTAACTGAACAGAAAGGAACTGATATTAGAGTTAAATTTATTAGAATTAAAATAGGCAATTTCGAAACAGTCGCTCTTTTAGACCCAGGTGCTTCGTACACCTTATTTAAGTTAAGCCTTAAAAGTGAACTAATTTCGCAAGGCGGTATATTGTTAGACGCTGAACCTTAAGATTTAACTATAGCCAATAACACTATTCAGTCTACAGAGGGCGCTATTAGAGTAGAATTTGAGCTGCCCGGTAAGAGTGTCAGTCACCCTGCATTTTTCTTGAAAGACTTGCCTCACGCGTGCGTTTTAGGAGTGGATTTTCTGTGTTCCTTTTCTATGTGTGCCGATTTTGGTGGCAACGTTAGGTGGTGGGATGAAAATCCTTTTGTTAGGTATCCATTTTACACTAGGGGTCAAGATAAGATAGCTTGTTTAGTTTATGACGTTGATCGGGAAGGAATAGAGCAAGCGATAGCGAGTGCAAAATTAGATGACAATAAGAAAGCTAAGCTTCGTGACTTAGTTTATAAATATGAGAGTGTGTTTTCGTTAACACCTGGTCTTACTAATTCAGCCAATCATTACATAGATACAGGCAATAGTGCACCCATAGCTTCCGCGCCTTACCGCTATTCTCCGGCTAAGAAAGCTGAAATGGACGTCATTCTAGACGAAATGTTAGAATTAGGACTAATAGAACCGAGCAATAGCCCTTGGGCTTCCGCCGCTATATTAGTAGGTAATAAAGCAGACCCCGATAGAGGAGAGAACCCCACCAATTCGTTAAGCGAAACGACTAAGAAATCAGCTAAGCGCTTATGCAATGATTATAGGCCCGTAATGGAATCACACGAAAGGATAGATATCTCCTCCCACGCATTGACGATATTTTAGATACAATTAAGAAACCAAATTACATAACTATCATGGATTTACGCGCTGGTTATTGGCAAGTGCCATTAGAGGAGGGTAGCCGAGAAAAAGCGGCATTTGTTACACACCGTGGGCTCTTTCATCCCACTGTATTAATGTTTGGCCTTACTAATGGGCCCGCCACATTCCAGCGAATGATGGATGTATTATTTTCTCATATTCGCCATAAAGGAGTCATGGCATATTTAGATGACTTGATTATTATATCAGACACATTTTCAGAACATTTAGACACATTAGATGAGGTTCTGAAAACATTATCAGACGCTGGGTTGACAGTCAAGGCCACGAAAACTAAATTTTGTCAAGATCAGACCATAATATTGGGTCATTTAGTTTCTCGTGATGGTATTGCGGTTGACCCATCAAAGGTAGATGCTATAGCTAATTACCCCATCCCAAAAACACTAAGGTAATTACGCAGGTTTTTGGGGATGGCATCATACTATAGAAGATTCGTGAATGGCTTCTCTGTATTAGCTAGCCCCCTTAACAAAGATCAGAAATTTAAGTGGACTTCACAGCAACAAGAAGCCTTTGATAAGCTTAAGGATATATTAGTATCAGCTCCAGTCATGAGTGTCCCTCACTACGATCTCCCCTTTGTCATCCAAACAGACGCGTCCAGCGTAGGCCTAGGTGCCGTATTAATGCAAAGAGAGAGTGCAGATGAGAAGGGCCCCATGCATGCTATCTATTATGCAAGTAGATCATTATCTCCATCAGAACAAAACTATTCAGCCAGTGAGCGCGAATGTTTAGGCATAGTTTGGGCCATGGATAAATTTAGGCCTTATATCGAAAGTTCAGATTATGACGTGTGGACCGACCACAGCGCCCTACAATGGTTGCTGCAAACAAAAGACCCAACTGGCAAATTCGCGAGGTGGATAGACTAACTTCAGGCTCTTAATTTCCCCATTAAGTACATTAAAGGAAAAAGCAATGTAGTTGCTGACGCCTTGTCACGTATTCCTAGCGCGCAACAGGATCTGCTGGCAGACCCTGAAATACTGGAGATTGTTGACGAATCTAAATTACTGCAGTCCTTTGCTGAACCAAAACTGTCAGATACCAATGAAGAACTTAAACCATTGTAAACCGTTGAGAAATCTAATTCAAGGCAGAAGTTGTTAATGACAGTATGGACGATGAACCTAAGTTAATTGTTGACGTTAATTTGGAGGAACGTCAAGCAGTTCCTTTAGTGGTAGTTGTAAGTTAGAATACTGTAAGTACGTTTCTTCACTAGGAACCAATTGAAGCCGATTCCCATTCTAACTGGAGAAATTACCACCAGCCCCGAAGAAACGCTGGACTTAAATAGTCACGAACCAGTATTTTGTCAACTTTTTAAGTGTAAAGAAAACGTCCAATTAATTCTACATAATCTATGGTCTTCATTCTGGTGAGAATATATATATATTTTTCAGAAAGACCCTTATTAATTTTTAATTACAGGGCCAAAAGTCTGGAAGGCTCGTTAACATCCAAAAACATTCTTTCCATCGGTTAATTTTTCACGATCAAATAGAGGAAACGCAGAGGTTGGATATCATTTGTCCGTCTAATAGCCTTTTTTCAACTTCCGCCATCGTGGTACCATAGACGGATTGTTCGGAAGGACGTTTTTGCTTAGGCAGCCGGGCTGTTAATAACATCACCTTGTCTGATTCTTATCCTTTGCCACTAATAGATGAGATTCTCGACACATTTTGGAACCCAGTGTTCATTTTCAAATTTGTTATACGTTCTGGATTTTGGAAGATACCCATGGACCACGATAGCTCTCAATATACTGCTTTAATTACTCACAGTTGAAAGTATCAGTTCACGTTTATGCCATTTGTCCTCAAAAACGCTCCCTCCACCTTCCAAGGTCTTATGGATAAGGTACTCAAGCATGGACGTAGCCTGGGTATCGTCGCATATCTTGAAGTGCGTGATTGAGTGGGCTATAGTTAGTGTGTCAAAATTCAAACTTAGAGGAACAAAAGTGAGTTCTATGCCAAAAGTTATCAAGAATAAATTTTCTTTAATTTGTTTTTAAGCTAAGTCATATATTTAACAACTTGAAGGTTTATTTATATGAATTAGTTGAAAATTTATAGTTGAGCACTTTCAAACGTTAATTGTGATTTTTTTTAAATCCTGGTTAACCGGCCAAGGCTTAGAAAAAATGGACAGCTGGAAAATAACCGGCAACGTGTACGTCAGTAATAACAGGTAGTCGAGGCTGTAGCGGCGGTCGTGGTGGTCGAGTCGGTCGCGGTAAACGTGGGGGGCGGCGTCCGCGAGTTTGCTACTCGTTATGAATTGCCCTGCCCTCAAAGGCACGGGATCCTTTTTTTAGAAGCTGTTTGTGTGACCATGGATAAAAAATGCGCGTGAGTGAATTTGTTTTCGCGCTATAGGATATTCAACTCCCTATCTCGAACGACAGCTTATTCTGTATATACACTGTTACAACAACGGTTGTCAAAAAGCTGTTGTAAAGCTAGGTCTCTATGTAACGTAGCTTTTTACGCGTTGACAAGAGACGAGGAAAATAAGGATCTTCAGGATTTAAAATATCCGTGAATTTTTTAGCTCGAGTGCAATGACCTCTAGGCCTTAGGCAATTTCACCCGTATTTGAAACTAAGGCCTAAAGGTCCGTGCAGGCGTGCATTGGAGGTAAGAAACTCGCGTCTCGCGCATATTTTAAATCCTGAAGATACTGAAGTTTTTCGTCTCTTAACATTACATACAAAGTTACGTTACATAGAGACCTAGCTTTGAGCGTGCTGATAACCGTTGCTGTAACAGAGTATAATACAGAATAAGCTGTCGTCCGAGACATAGTTAATTATTTGCTCTATATGTCATTTAAATATTATAACAATTTAGAGCCAATTATTCAATAAGATCAACTCACTCTTGATTATATAAACACGTCTTGGTTTGGACCAAGGCCGAAAAAACAAGCGATATGTATGAGGTTTATCAATTGACTGAAGTTTCAGATATTAAAATGTTTTTCTAGTTATTTTTATCCACTCAATCCTTAATCAATATTTAATTCAATCAACTGATTTTACTGTTAATCGATCTAGTCCCTCTAAATTAATTGAAAAAATTGCATATCTACGCTTTTTCAAGAACAATTGCATTTTCCGAAAACATTTTATCATGAAATTAATTATTTTGAAGGGATTTCGTGTCGATGGTTACTAACTTGTGAGCACCTTTTATTTATTTATTTATTTATTGGAGGGATAGGGTTGCTAAGCCAAATTGACTTATGTGCAACCCCCCAAAAGCATTAAGGTACAACAAATGAACCGAAAAATATTAAATTAATTGTCCAGGATCCAAGCCGTTAAACTGTGACGGAAATTGGTAGAAGATTCCAATGATAACAACTCCTCAGGTATCGAGTTCCAATCATTGATGACCCTTGAGGTAAAGTGACTAGCTTTAGGAAATGACTTCGCCACAGGTTTCGCCAGTTTAGCAGGATGTCCTCTGGTACGTAGATTAGTTGACGGGAGAAATAGCGAAGACATGTCAGTATGCACATTGCCTTTATAAATATCAAAAACGTAGACCAGGTCATTAACACGTTGTCTAAGAGACGGGGAAAGTAGGCGGAGTTGCTCATCACGCGTAGCAGGGGAGTGGTGGCTAAATCCCTCTACCGACATATTTTTAATTGTCGCTGGCTTGACAAATTTTCAAGTTTGCACCAATAGAAGTTTAAATCTGTTTAAGTTGTTGATAAGACTGTCGTTTACAGTGAATGTCGTCTACTTAAGACAAAGAAACAAAGTTTATCCTTTGTGGTAAAGGGTAAAGAACACATAAACAAAAATACTTCTCAGTACTTGATATATTCATTTCCCGCGGAAATAATATGGTTAAACACATCATTCGTTACTAGTTATACCAAGATGGTCACATTTAACTCCGACACGCACTCCCTTCCTCTATTTTCCCAAATATATGGCATTTTATAATCACCAGTGGTTTCAGTGTATGGGTCATCTGAGCCGTCGCAACACACTCAGCCAATATTACCATAGACTGAGTTATGACCAAGAAATTCTTAAGTACGGAAATAGAAGTTCCAGTGCAACTCTACCATCATAGAGGCGATAATAGAAATATAGCATTTGGTTTTACGAAATTAAATGTATATAAATATCCACGATTAAATATTTACATATTCCATTCGAGTTATGCCAAAGTTCGCTTGCTCTTTTTAGACATCCAGTAGAACATTTCAAATATTCAATACTGTAGCCTCAACAAGTACTCCCTTTAAAATAATTAATTTCATGATAGAATGTTTTCGGAAAATGTAATTGTCCTTGAAAAAGCGTAGATATGCAATTTTTTCAATTAATTTAGAGGGACTAGATCGATTAACAGTAAAATCAGTTGATTGAATTAAATATTGATTAAGGATTGAGTGGATAAAAATAACTAGAAAAACATTTTAATATCTGAACTTCAGTCAATTGATAAACCTCACACATATCGTTTGTTTTTTCTGCCTTGGTCCAAACCAAGACGTTTTTATATAAAATCTGTCACTTCAGTCTTAATGTAATTAAATTTTGAATAATTATGTTTGCTTTACCGTCATACATTTGCACTCTAAAATATAATGGTGCATTCAAACACCATATATGCTGTTTTTTCCAGTGCCAAAAAAGACATCATTTAGGGTGTACTTTAATCCCATTTCTATGATCAATTCACTATTACTAATATTATTTGCAAGTATTAAGGAAATATTAGGCATTTAAACACCATTTACAGTGGCTTTTAACATCTTTTTTAGACAATCTGTTGAACTTCTAATATTACTTAGTTTAATGGTTTTAAAAATAGGGAAAAAGTAAGCTACCTATGTCACATTATTAAACCAAGTGAAGTGAAATAATTGTTAAATATTTATTATAACCACTACACCACAGACACGTGGTAAGTCTAAGTTTTCCAAGAGATCTAGCTAATTATTATGTCCAATCACGATGGTTAAAACATGTATCTACCTGGGCTCGAACCTGGGACCTTCCACGTGTGAAGCGGACGTGATAACCACCACAATACAGATACGTAGTAACACTGAGTTTTCCAAGAGATCTAGCTAATTATTATGTCCAATCACGATGGTCAAAGCCGTACTTCTGTAATTAAGTAAAATTAACATACTTAGACTTAATCGTTTTGATCAAACTGGATGATAGCACACCCTGAATACTTAATTGTTAATTTAAGATAATTCCGAAAAGTATCTTCGCTGTAGTTTTTAAGTTATCGGTGGGGAAAAATCACGAAAAACCCATGTTAATCTCCATAGGAAATTAGCAAAAGCAGGTGAATATTACTTTAACCTTACAAAACGGTATCAAGTCATATCTACAAGGGCCTACCGGCCCTGTAGAATACTACCAGCACGGAGATGTATTTTAAGAAATGATACAACTCCGTGGCTGCAAGACTGGCAGCACAACACTTTTTATCCTGTCCTCTATCTCTCATGACTAGTTAATTGTAAACACCGGTCCTTTTTCTATCCAAAGTCAAGTCCCTAAACTATATTTAGTTTTCACATATAGGGCATTCATAGCATTTACGCCAGGAGGGCAGGCTACCTGGAAGACAAAAACCCCTTTTACATTTTTTCCTCCTGGCCTTCAGGTGTAAATGGTATGAATCCTCCTTGTGTGTAATAATTGTTAGACCAAATGAATGGCTTAGCAAACAAACATATAGTCTAAATTCAATAAAGATAGTTAATAGCCTTTTATATTATTGGAAAAGAAAAAAAGGAGGAGGGCAAGGAGATGTCGTCATTTAAATGGAGGATGATGACAGGGACAGGAAGGAGGAGGCTGTCGTCAAGCAGACAGTTTAATTTTTTTTTAAGTAAAATATATAATTAAAGTTCTTATAAATAATGTGAAGAATTATATTAAACTGGGGCACTGGAAAAAATGTTAACAGTTTTTAATGTGTTAGACATGAATATCATATAACATATTAAAAAATTTAGGTACAAATATAATGAATGACGAAATATAGTTCCTTAAGCCCTAAAACTCTGAGCACAATTCTCCAGAATAGGCAAAACTTTGGATAGGGCTAAAATGTATTATTATGAGTAAAGTCTCATAGTAATGGATTAGCCAGGACGTTGTGGGTGACAATGAAGGGACCTTTTAATAACACGCGCGAAAATTTAAACTTTAAACTAGCCTTATAATTAGCTGTTACTGGCTTTTCTACCAGTATTATATCGTTTATTTAATTTCCAGTGTTCCAATAAAATTCTTCTTAGAGTATAATTTTACTTCTTGTTTTATATAGGATCATTATTCACCTTTTTTTTAATTTTATTTTGTAAAAATCATTAAAATTTCATTGTTCTAAAATTATTAAAACTACATCGTTTTAAAATTATTAAATCCGTTTTCTATTAATCATTTAATTTCGTCAATTATTCCAATTTTTTAATTCATACGCGGGGGGGGGGAATGGAGTGCAGTTTTATAATGATTTAATCCAATTTTTTATATTAATTCAACATTAATTAATCATTGTAATATTTAATAAAACATGTTCTTAAATATAATGTGTTTCTAATGATTAATTAGAAAACTACAATATCTTTGATATTCAACACCAAAATTTGAGTAGAAATGTTCTATTTGTTTTTATCGTTAAGCTTACTTAACGCTTATAGGAAATCCATCATGAACGTCATGCGTAATTTCCAAGCTATAATGTGCTTTTTACTACCGTTAAAAACTTAAAATTGTATTTAAAATAAAAATTTATTTACTTGATTATATTCCGTGTGGTGGCACTGAGTATAAAACTAACTGGGAACTCAATAAACCGCAATAATTTTTACTTTAATGAAGAATTTTAATTTAAATAATGCAAATGTAAAATGTTATTAAATGAAATAATCTATACAGTTCTGTTTGCCATAATTTCCCTTTAAAAGTTATCGCCAAAGTTTCGGCAGCGGAGGTGTAACCTCTACAGCTTATATTAATGTGTCCTAGCTGTCACAGAAAACAATGTAGTAAGATTAATAATTAATTTGTTTATAATTTATTTTAACCTACCTACAGTAATCTTAATGACTGGCTTTTATCCCAAATTACAAGTTAACAACAACATCAACATGATTATCATAACGCTATTTTGACCGAGGCTTAGCGAAATTCCTTAAACAGCGTTATAAAATAAAAAGCCTGAGAATGGGATTCTCTTAAAAACCAGAATCAAGACCCATAAGCGTAAGGTAACAAATTGGACAAATCTCTATCATCCTTATTCTACAACGAAACCAAGAGTTAAGAGAACAATGAATAATAAACACGAAAAATCATAATTTTGTTTACAAAAGTGTTCTCACATATGCGCTGCTTCCCAGTACGAGTGAAAAACTACTATACAGACAGTCGTCGAGAGCAATCTGGGAAATAGCACACTTTCTCTGGTCCAAAACCAGTTTATTAATTGCTTTGACTAGTTTTTTAATTCAAAAAGTGGGGGTTACAGGTCCTCGGGACCAGTTTATTAATTGCAAATCTGTAGGAGAACAAAGGCTGGGACCACTCCGGAGACCACTTTATTATTTAGGACACTAGGGGAGACACTGGTCCCAAGGACTAGTTTAAAAATTATCCTTACTTCCCACAAAGAAGATACACGCCCCAGGAATGGAAAGTGTAGCTTCCTCTAGTGTAAATTTTTGTCTCTCCCCTCTTAGTACGCTCTAAAGGCAGGCTCGGTTGACCGAGGTATTTCCGGCTACATTGAAATTGCATAGACCGGAAGTTCCTTGGTCAACCCAACCCCGAGACATACCTTCCAGACTGGTCGAGAGTTCCCTAAATTCTCCTATTACCAAACAACCAATCAAAAAAGGAATTTAAGTCCTCTTTATGACGTCGTAACTGGGAAAACAAGATTGCTGGTATCAGGGTGGGAAATAAGGATTTTTTTAAACTGGACATTGGGCCAGTGATCGCTCTAGCCTGGAATAAATAAACTGATCCATGACCACTGACCAGGGCGCGTCGTCTGCTAAATTGAAGAAGTGGATAATTACAATATATTAGCTAATGTCTGGACTCTGGAAACCTTTGAATTTTCTTAGTGGTCCTGTGGACCACTGACCCCCCTGCGATTTAATTTTTAAACTGATCGACGCAATTTTTAAACTGGTCATTTGCCCTGTGCCAACGCCTTATTTCCCACGCTGGCTGGTATTTCGCGGTTGGTTTTCACGCTATAGGATCGGCAACTCCCTATCTCGAACGAGAGCTTAATCTGTAATATACTCTGTTAAGGCCTGTCCAGACTGACACATTTTGCGAGTTCGCATCTTCGCTTTGCTTGTGCTGTAGCCTGTCATTGACAATTGGAATTCCTTGCCAAATGAATCATGTCGTCATTCTGACTAATAAATTCCATTTCCGTCCTAAATTATTAGACATTTTTTGTATAAAATTGTAAGCATTATACTTCTTTCACCCTTCAACCTTAATGATTACTTTAAAAAATTACATTAATGTGCAGGAAATTCCTAATTAACTGACATTGTTTTTATTGTTATTATTTTTTTTATATTACATTATCCATTTTTGTTCTCGTATTACTCTACTCCTTTATTGTCTTTCCGCAAATTGCCTAATGTATTGAATTCCGATGTTCACACATACGTCATTTGTTGACTTTGTGAACAACACATTCAATAAATAAATAAATAAATTATTAACACTGACATAAACGAATTATTTACACTGACATAAACGAATTATTTACACTGACATAAACGAATTATTTACACAGACATAAATGAATCATTTATACTGAAAATAATGAACAAACATGAATACTGAAAATAATGAACAAACATGTATACTGACACAAATGAATCATGTCGTGAATGAATGAATGGAGTCATTTAGCTACTGTTGTCTAATATTAATATTATCTATTAAAATTGTCAATTTATTTATTAATTTGTGTTAACAATTTTGTCCACAACAAAGTTCCACACATCTCAAAGCAAAAAAAAATATCTGTTAGGGTTAATTTAACCCGACGGCACTAGATGCTCCGCTAACATTAGCAAAATATACTGTTTTTCTGCAAATGAATAATTTTACAACATTAGGAGCATTGGTTTTTTTAAACCGAGTTATGGACCGTGACTGGACACGCAAATATTTTATTCATAATCAAATTTTTACCTAATAACAAATGTTGGGCATTAAATACTGATTTCAACATTCCATTATTCGTTGTTCAGAAAACTATGTTAACGCTAACGCAGAATTTTCTCCGCCAAACTGATGGAAGTATTTGGTTGAAATAAACGAACAATACTAGCAGCATTCTAGGAAGTTACTTACTATTTTTGATTTACTCACAATAGTTGGTTAGAAACCATTGTTCGTTGGCTCGCGTACCAAACTGAACTTCATCCATCAAGCGTAACATTCATATAATCACAATTAATAATAAAACTTAAGCGTGTCAATTAAAGCACTTTGAGCTAAAATTATAATAAATGAGGACTATTAGTTAACAAAATAAGGTCTGCAGTCATTACTTATTTCATTGGAAAATCACCGTTAACGGCAGTGCTATTTCTTGTGTTTAATAGTTTACAATGTAAACAAAGATGTTACGTTGGTTGTTCTGTAGTAAGCGTGGTCTTTCAAAAAGCATAACCTAATTAAATATTTAAATTATTTGGGTAGAAATGCCATTTTTTAATTAATACAATGGAGATATGAAAATAGCGGTAACGGATAAAAGCAGATGTGTACTAAAGAACACGACAACATGGTTTTTTCTACCCTGATTTGAGCAAATTAGATAACGGTATCCTGAATTAACTAGCGCTACTGTTACCTATGTTGACGAAATAAACAAAGCATAAAATCATAGCATAAATAATTACGACTTCGAAGTTAGGAACAGACGATATCCTAGCACGGTGCTACGGAAAATCGGAAATTGTTTTGACCAAGGCTTAGTGAAATGAAATGGATTAATTTACAGTAATTTACAAATTTAATGATAATTTTTACCTTAAGCGTTTTATATTTAAATAATATTAAGTTTTAGCAACCAAAAATACTAAAATTAGACCAAATTACTTTCCTAAAGCTTCACAAAGTTCATAAACGCTATTTAAGGCGACGATTTAGACTCTAGTATTTTGATGGCGTCGCCGACTTAAGCTATCGCCATTTCAACGTCACGGCGGCTGCGCGGCATTATTAAAGCCGACATCCAAAAAGCATTATGAAGAAACTCTCAAATTATTATGAGGCAACTAAACGTTAAAATACGCCAATTTTGGTCGCGCTGATATTTTCTAGTGAATTTGTGTATCCATGATATAAAATCGCAAATCGAGTTATGTTCTAAATGTTATCAAAATTAATACTTAAACTTAATTATTTTCCATGAAAATCGTTTAGCAGAATAAGAAATGTTCTACCTTTCATTTAAGACCATTCCCAAAACTAACAAACGTATAGTTTTTCTAACATCGGATTAACCGGACGGTTCATTTCCAAAAATTTCCCATGTTATTTCTATGGGAAAAATTCCTGTTTTTCATAAAAAGGTGTGAAAAATTTTTTGGAAATGAAAACCACCCTTAGCAACTTTATTCTTTATAAGAAAAACTAATGGATGGATCTTTTTGAAATTTTAACCACACATTAAGGGCCGAAATTGTAGTTCTGGGGTATATTTTCAAAACAGTAAACGTAATACAAAAAAAGTTACATCCAATCAAAAAACCACCCTTATACATTAAGGGCAGTATGAAGTCTTATCTAAGAGAGCTACCGCTCTCTCAGAATTATAACTCTGTCTATCTAAGATTTAGGAGGCGATCGGCTAGGGTACGAGAAGCGTCGAGCCTCACAATGGCTGCGGATTTTCTTCTCATTTACTGTGAACCAATCGCCTTATATACCCTTTTACAAAAGTTGTTAAAGAGGCATACGCTTGAATTCAAACGTCAAAAATAACTATATTTGAAATGATTTTAGGATACACGTTTCTTAAAACGTCTTAACTAATATTTAGGTAAATTACTGGCGATAAAAATAATTAAAATTAATTATATTTAATCAATTATTTAAGAAAAACGTCTCGACTCGGAGAGGTTTAATTTGGTTTCCCAACTTGTTAATTCTAACGAAAGGAGTAGAAGCCAAAAATTTCTTTCTGCGAACACGTTTGCTCCGATTTGCCAACTGCGAAAGTGGTGACAGACAGACACACACACACATCCAGTGTAATACCTCTCCGTGACGTCATCGTCACAGAGACGTAAAAAGAGAAGTCAGGCTATCACAACTATAAATCAACTCTTAATTATTTCACCAGAATTCTGATGTCACAAGTTCACATGTTAGATTGGTAAGTTGAACCCAACCATTCTTACAAGCCAATATTGAAGTTGAAGAATTGTTCATCGATTTGCTTGGTACTCTCTTTAAAAATATCGGTTGCCTTTTGATGTTTACGTCCGTCGCATTTTTCTTGTCAAAGTTGTCAAGAAAGTGAATAAACACTCTCTTTTAGAAACATAGATCTTATTTTAAATAAAATGAAACATAACAAACCGTCCTATTTAAAGGGAAGTGGAAATTAATGGAAAGCAGGATATTTTTGGTAACTGTAATTTACGATTTTCTCAGGTAAATTACGAAAACGGTAATTACCCTGGTCATTTCCGTGGAAGGAATTTCAAATTACTGCATACCATTGAGTTCCTCCCTAGTACTCTATTTACATTTCGTTACATCCCGGAATAATGTGGCACATGCTCCAAAATATTGCCCTTCACATTTTGAATTGGCCAAGGGTTTAAAGCCTCTCTCAAGATATGGTTGATTACAATTATAAAATTGCCGAATACTTCGACACATTTTTGCGAAATATTGCCATTCACATTTAGCAAATTGCTGAATAATTAACACCTTTCGAAAATTTTCCGTTCAAACTTAACAAATTGACAAATAATTTGACGCCTTTCTAGAATATTGCTGTTTACATTTATCAAATTGCCGAAAAATAGGCACCTTTTCCAAAATATAGTTGCAATAACTTCACACGTTTTCCAAAATATTGATGTTGACATTTGCTAATTACCCAATAATTTGCCGCCTTTTCCAAAATATGGCTGAAATAACTAGACGCCTTTTCTAAAATATTGATGTTGACATTTGCTAATTACCCAATAATTTGCCGCCTTTTCCAAAATATGGCTGAAATAACTAGACGCCTTTTCTAAAATATTGATGTTGACGTTTGCTAATTACCCAATAATTTGCCGCCTTTTCCAAAATATGGCTGAAATAACAAGACGGCTTTTCTAAAATATTGATGTTGACATTTGCTAATTACCCAATAATTTGCCGCCTTTTCCAAAATATGGCTGAAATAACTAGACGCCTTTTCTAAAATATTGATGTTGACATTTGCTAATTACCCAATAATTTGCCGCCTTTTCCAAAATATGGCTGAAATAACTAGACGCCTTTTCTAAAATATTGATGTTGACGTTTGCTAATTACCCAATAATTTGCCGCCTTTTCCAAAATATGGCTGAAATAACAAGACGGCTTTTCTAAAATATTGATGTTGACATTTGCTAATTACGCAATAATTTGCCGCCTTTTCCAAAATATGGCTGAAATAACTAGACGCCTTTTCTAAAATATTGATGTTGACATTTGCTAATTACCCAATAATTTGCCGCCTTTTCCAAAATATGGCTGAAATAACTAGACGCCTTTTCTAAAATATTGATGTTGACGTTTGCTAATTACCCAATAATTTGCCGCCTTTTCCAAAATATGGCTGAAATAACAAGACGGCTTTTCTAAAATATTGATGTTGACATTTGCTAATTACCCAATAATTTGCCGCCTTTTCCAAAATATGGCTGAAATAACTAGACGCCTTTTCTAAAATATTGATGTTGACATTTGCTAATTACCCAATAATTTGCCGCCTTTTCCAAAATATGGCTGAAATAACTAGACGCCTTTTCTAAAATATTGATGTTGACGTTTGCTAATTACCCAATAATAAAATTAAAACTAATAATTTATACACAAATGTCCCCAGATATAAAGTTGGAAGACGGTTTAGGTCCCCACTTGTAAACCGGAAATTAGCTCAAAACTTAAGTGTTAAGTTAGAAATAGGTCCGATTACCTAAATTTCATTATAATAATCAATATTTTAGCTATAAAACTTTAATATACATGAAATTAGAAAATGTGTGTTTAAGAGACCCCACTTGTCGGTTAAAATGACTGTGGAGGTCCCCACTTGTAAATAGTTGGAGCGTAAATAAAGTTCATGAAATACTTGATGAAGCCATAGAGGCTTTGACACTAATTCAAAATCTAATAATTTATACACAAATGTCCCCAGATATAAGGTAGGAAGACGGTTTAGGTCCCCACTTGTAAACCTGAAATCAGCTCAAAACTTCAGTGTTAAGCCTTAAATAGGTCCGATTACCTAAATTTCATTATATTAATCATTATTTTAACTAAAAAATATAATATACATGAAATTAGAAAATGTGTGTATAAAAGACCCCACTTGTCTGTTGAAATGACTGTGCAGGTCCCCACTTGTAAATTTATCGAGTGTGAAAAATGAAATTGAAATACTTGATTGAACCATATAGGCTTTGACACTAATTTAAAACCTACTAATTTATACACAAATGTCCCCAGATATAAGATTGGAAGACGGTTTAGGTCCCCACTTGTAAACCTGAAATCAGCTCAAAACTTAAGTGTTAAGCCTTTAAAAGGTCCGATTACCTAAATTTCATTGTAATAATCAATATTTAAACTATAAAATTAAAATATACATGAAATTTGAAAATGTGTGTTTAAAGACCCCACTTGTCTGTTGAAATGACGGTGAAGGTCCCCACTTGTAAATTTATCGAGTGTGAAAAATGAAATTGAAATACTTGATTGAACCATATAGGCTTTGACACTAATTTAAAACCTACTAATTTATACACAAATGTCCCCAGATATAAGGTTGGAAGACGGTTTAGGTCCCCACTTGTAAACCTGAAATTAGCTCAAAACTTAAGTGTTAAGCTAGAAATAGGACTGATTACTTAAATTTCATTCTGATAATCAATATTTTAACTATAAAATTATAATATACATGAAATTTGAAAATGTGTGTTTAAAAGACCCCTCTTGTCTGTTGAAATGACTGTGAAGGTCCCCACTTGTAAATTTATCGAGTGTGAAAAATGAAATTGAAATACCTGATGGAACCATATAGGCTTCGACACTAGTACAAAATCGAATAATTTATACACAAATGTCCACAGATATAAGGTTGGAAGACTGTTTAGGTCCCCACTTGTAAACCTGAAATCAGCTCAAAACTTAAGTGTTAAGCCTTTAAAAGGTCCGGTTACCTAAATTTCATTATAATAATCAATATTTAAACAATAAAATTAAAATATACATGAAATTAGAAAATGTGTGTTTAAAAGACCCCACTTGTCTGTTGAAATGACGGTGAAGGTCCCCACTTGTAAATTTAGCGAGTGTGAAAAATGAAATTGAAATACCTGATGGAACCATATAGGCTTCGACACAAATAAAAAATCTAACAATTTATACCCAAATGTCCCCAGATATAAGGTTGGAAGACGGTTTAGGTCCCCACTTGTAAACCTGAAATCAGCTCAAAACTTAAGTGTTAAGGCTTAAAAAGGTCCAATTATCTAAATTTCATTATAATAATCAATATTTAAACTATAAAATTAAAATATACATGAAATTTGAAAATGTGTGTTTAAAAGACCCCACTTGTCTGTTGAAATGACTGTGAAGGTCCCCACTTGTAAATTTATCGAGTGTGAAAAATGAAATTGAAATACCTGATGGAACCATATAGGCTTCGACACTAGTACAAAATCTAATAATTTTTACACAAATGTCCCCAGATATAAGGTTGGAAGACGGTTTAGGTCCCCACTTGTAAACCTGAAATTAGGTCAAAACTTAAGTGTTAAGCTCTAAGTAGGAATGATTACTTAAATTTCATTCTGATAATCAATATTTTAGCTATAAAATTATAATATACATGAAATTTGAAAATTTTGTTTAAAAGACCCCACGTATCTGTTGAAATGACAGTGAAGGCCCCACTTGTAAGTTTTTTGAGTGTTAAAAAATACTAAAGAAAATTTTCCATTTATTCTATTAGATGACTCTCACAACTTTCCTGAAGCACCGAAATATCAAGCTTATTACGTGAGAAATGTATGTCAGTTTTTACCCTAAATCAGAAAATGATGAATCGTTGGTTACGTTAATTTCAAAAATATATTGATGATTTCCAAACCGAGAATTCTTGAGATTTCGCTCAAACTCTGAGTATAGTTGCTAACAAAGATTTTACTCGGGGGAAAGAGATACCGCTCAAACTCTGAGTATAGTTGCTAAACAAAGATTTTACTCGGGGGAAAGAGATACCGCTCAAACTCGGAGTATAGTTGCTAAACAAAAATTTTACTCGGGGGAAAGAGATACCGCTCAAACTCTGAGTATAGTTGCTAAACATAGATTTTACTCGGGGAAAGAGATACACGAAATCCGAGCTGTGCTAATTAATTAGTTAGCTATTTAAAAATCTAATTAATTGGCATTTTTCACTAATTGAAAATGGTAATTGAATTTTAATTAATTTACAGCTAATTGAGGTATAATTATAATAAATAAGTGTGCATCGGAAAGTTATTTATCTATTTTAAAATTAATTAGATTTAGTTTTGGCTTATTAGCCAATTGGATTTTCAATTAATCTCTTTCGCCGATTTGTAGTAAAAAATCGAGTTTCATCTAAACGGGAGAGAATGCGTCCCACTACCAGTAGTGAGGGGGGAACAAAATTGCTAACCCACCCACTGTTTCCTCTCTCTCCGTTTCACAGTGAAAACTGACTCTTTCGTAAATCGTAACTTCCGTATTTCGATCATGATTTTTCCCTCTTGAATAAATAGCAGTGCGCATGGATTTAAAACTCCGGAGTCCGTTTGCGGAACAGTGGCAAGAAAAATGATGAAATGAAACTAAATTTAGCATGATGGAAGTTTCGAGGCTTTTCTCATTTCTCGAGAATAATACATGTTAGGCTTTCATACCCCTTTATCGAAAACAATAAATGCATAACCAAAGGCGGAGTAGGAAGTCCATGGGCACTTTCATGGTGTTATTTTTTACTTACAGTTTCTTTTTTGACCCTAATTATACAGGTAATTAATTAGAAATTTGTAATTGAAATTAATTAGTTTAAAAATAAATGACTAATTTCTTATTGAATTGAATTAGTTTATATGTCAAATTACTAATTGGCTAATTAATTAGTTTAAAACATTTTTCTTACTGCTAATTGTAATTATTTAGTTGCCAGCTTAATAGCATAGCTAGGCAAGAAATTAACATATTAGACGTATTCGGATTTTTTTGTGATTTTGAAAGATGCAAACAGTTTTCACAAGAGCGATTGCGCTGAAATTTTCCTACTATTGAAGCGTTTTGTTATTACAGCCCAATAAAAGAAACCTTTATTAATTCTGTGATGCTAGAACAGATCCAATTAAGACTACAGATTTTAAAGAAGCTAAATACGAATGATATTGCCAAGAAATTCGAGAAGAATTGGTTCGGCATTGTATTTTAATAACGTTGCGTTACTTATTTATAACAAATTTCTTTATAACGGTGTTTTCATTCCTAAATTTATCGATATTTCAAAATAAAAAATGGCTTGAAAAGAAAATAATTTTAACCACTTAATATTTTTATTTAAAATTGACTAAGTTCCTTTAATTAACCTCCCTTGTAATTTGAACAATATTTAAATTACACTCTCTAATACGATTGAAACAATGTGTTTCTAACCTTTTTGTCTATTCATTTAGAACTGTACTTCTAGACCTTCCAGAGTTAAAATATAATAGAAAACAAAAGTAGGATCCTCAATTATTCATAATAGATAAATCGCGCCAGCATTTATTACAATCCTTTTAAATCCTACGACTCATACCGTTCGAAGCTCTCTGTTTGAACTTTCCATCTCTAGGCACTGAGTGGCGATTGAGTCTCGAGTAATTAATTATGGCTTTTAAAACTATTTAAACGATTGAATTTGCCTTATTTATTATGAATACGAATTATTACTTACTAGTATTTTCAATCCACCATGAGGTCATAAGGTATGTTCCATAAGTTTGTCACCGGTAACTGAGAGTTTGTCTTGAAGTGACGCTGGCAAAACGTCATAGATTCTGTAAAAGGCTTAACAAAGACTAAATAGGAAGATGGACTGAAAAACCGAGTGCACTCAATTCTCGCGTCGTTAGCGATAGCTCTAAGTAAGTCTCTAGCATAAGTTTCATACTTATGGAACATATCTTCTTAACTTATGATCCACCTTATTCCCTATCGCCAGAACATAGTCTTATCTCGGGATTCGTGGAGGAGAGGAACGGGAAGAAATTCATCTGTCGGCTGCTACTGTAGCATACGGCAGACGAATTTCTTGATTTTTTTCCCGTTAATCCTCTCTACGAATCCCGAGATAGCCCCAACTTCCGACGATAGGGAATAAGATGGATTAGCTGGCATCCTTATGGTTTTCTCATTTGAGAATGATTCGCGATCCTAAAGTAATAAATCTAACCTTGATATCTCACAAATGTCTGCGGTAATTCAAATTAAGCTTGGAACCAGTTTTCATTTAAACGACCCTTTATTTAATCAGGATTATGTTAAATTTGTGTAATTAGTCCAAAATAAACATATTGCGAGGGAATTCCAAAATACATGCGAACATACTAGAAGCCTTCCAGAAGCTATATTAAACCCATAATTCTTCCAATTAGTTGCAACAATTAATTCTTCTTTTCAACAGAGAGACACTTTGCTTTTACGCGACTCTAAAATCATATAACACAAGCCTGCAGCGTACCACGTGACCACGTCCACGTGTTTAATTATTCGTAAACCTTTGGTTGAGAAACCCAAAACGTACCAAAGAGAACCGAAGAGGAAATTTGCTTGTCCACTTTTAAAAATAAATTAAGTCCAAGTCCCAAAGGCCCCACGTCAAGTGATACTATCTGTCTCTGTTATCGGAACTATTTTATCCCTTTCATGAATTATCATTATATATAAATCCGTCTACAATTCATCACGTAGATTTTCTCGTCAGAAATAAATGAACTTAAAGCTACGACTCTATGTTAAATTTAATTTTCAACAAGCCGTTAATATAATTTTAAACATATTTAGCCTTATCAAACACAATAAGAAACTCTCACAGATAATAATAAATACATTTCAACCATAAGATTTCTGGAAATTAGAGCCGAAATTCAAAAATAAAGTTTTCGCGCCACGGTAATCTACTTCTGTCTCCTTTTTTACCAGTCTTTGAACACCCCTCCTACCCCAAACCCGATTTCCATCTGTTTCCTTCATGTACATGTAAAGAACCTACAGTAGTTGGCAGAACAAAAATGCAGGTGCATAATTCTCCCCTACATTCTCTGCACTGTCATAATGGATGACAACCAGACAAGACTCTCTCCTCTCGTTTTGTTGGGAAATCATAAACGCGTGAAAAAAATTGTTTTCTCGCTATAGGATAGTCGACTCCGAGGGGTCGGTCATTCACGAAATCCAACTTGAGAAATCCGAAAACAATAACAAAATCACAAATCCGGCAAGAATTCAAACTTATTTCCTGATTTCGAAATCTCACAAAAAAAACCGAAATCAGTAACGAAATAACGAAATCACAAAATCGGTAGCGAAATAACAGAATAAAAAAATTAGTAAATAAATCACAAAATCAGTAAAGAATTCGCGAAATCCATTTCAAAATTCACGAAATCCAAGAAAAAGTCTCAAAATACAAGGAAATCACAGGAAATACCTCAAAATCCATGGAAATCACGGGGAAAATCTGACAAAATTTGTGGGATTTTATCGAATCTTGAAATGAATCAAAATCCGACTAAATCAAACGATACCCGAAGAAATCAAATTGTATTTCAAAATCCCGTACATTTTATCCAAAACGTCCGACCCCTCGCTCTACTCCTTATCTCCGACGGCAGCTGATGCGATATATACACTGTTCCAGCTTCGGTTGTCAGTAAGCGCAGTGCTAGGTCTCTATGTGAGGTAGGTTTTTGCGTACTGCCAACAGAAGAAAGCAATACTGATATTTAGGATTTTAAAACGCGATATTCTGTACAGATAGTTTTCACACATGGAGGATTCATACCATTTACACAAGGAAGACGGGCTATCTGGAGGACAAAAGCAGACGGGTTTTTGTCCGCCTGATAGCCCGGTCTCCTGGTGTAAATGGTATGAATTCTCCATGTGTGAAAACTATCTTTACTGAAAAAAAATAGTTGTTCGTCGTTACATAGAGACCTAGTTTGGCTAGTGCTGAAAACCAATGCTGGAACAGAGTATATATCGAATAATCAAAATAAGTTGCCATCGAACGGTTTAAAAATTTATTTACAAAAATCCTTCCTCGTCATTCAAATCAATAAAACCACAGGAACAAATGAATCTAATCTATCAAACAACAAAATACATCCTCCTCTCGCAAAGACTAAATAACTCATACTCTTACACAAAAAAATTCTTCTGCTATCAACAAATGTTTAGCCATTAAAACAAAAATTAAAAATAATAAGAATGGTGAAAATGGAGCTTAAAGAAAAAGTTAGGCATTGACTTAAGACGAACCTCAACTTAAACTCCATAAATTAAAACTTAAAAATTATATAAAACCCAAGGTTTACTCGTTCAGCACACGCAAAGTGAATTTGTTTACATTAGGGTTCGGTGCTAATAGGTCGCGGGAATCTCAGAGCAGGATTCTAGCTATGTCAATATCAGGTTAATGTCAATATTCATTATGCATGACGTCACGAGTGTCGACTTCTACACCTGCCCCCATTAATTGACGCAGAAAGACCCAGAACACGGCTGTTTAAGATTCCAAGCAGATGAAATCTATGAATTCCTCCCAATATATTTGGGGAGAATTCTTAACAAACACTTCGATTTTGAATTTGTGTCAAACCCTATACGATTGTTTTAGGTATTTCAACAGACAAGTGGGGTCTATTAAACACACTTTATCTAATTTCATGTATATTATAATTTCATAGTTAAAATATTGATTATTATAATGAAATTTAGGTATTTGACCTATTTCTAGCTTAACACTTAAGTTTTGAGCTAATTTCAGGTTTACAAGTGGGGACCTAAACCGTCTTCCTACCTTATATCTGGGGACATTTGTGTATAAATTATTAGATTTTGAATTAGTTTCAAACCCTATATGGTTCCATCAAGTATTTCAATTTCATTTTTCACACTCGATAAATTTACAAGTGGGGACCTTCACCGTCATTTCAACTGAAAAGTGGGGTCTTTTAAACACACATTTTAAAATTTCATGTATATTATAATTTTATAGTTAAAATATTGATTATCAGAATGAAATTTAAGTAATCAGTCCTATTTCTAGCTTAACACTTAACTTTTGAGCTAATTTCAGGTTTACAAGTGGGGACCTAAACCGTCTTCCTACCTTATATCTGGGGACATTTGTGTATAAATTTTTACATTTTGAATTAGTGTCAAAGCCAATATGGTTCCATCAAGTATTTGAAGATAATTTTTCACACTTGATAAATTTACAAGTGGGGACCTTCGCTGTCATTTCAACATACAAGTGGGGTCTTTTATACACACATTTTCTAATTACATGTATATTATACTTTTGTAATTAAAATATTTTTTAGTATGATGAAATTTACGAAATAGGATATTTATGTTTCCTTCAAGTATTTCAAGATATTTTTTAAAACTCGAAAATTATACAAGTGGGGACCTTCGCTGTCATTTCAACGGACAAGTGGGGTCGTTAAAATATATGTTTCCAAATTTCATTTTAATTCACTTTTTTTAATTAAAGTATTGATAATTATGATGAAATTTACATTATTTGTAACGTTAGTCCCATTTTAAAATGTGGGGAACTTGGCCGTCTTTTTAATGTACATCTGGGGACATACAGTTTTTTAATCGAGTTAATGTTTTAAACGAAGTTAATTTAATGACGCCTAAAGAATTAGGAAATGTGATTTTCGTACGTCAAGTGTAATTAAATTATGAAAAAATCACCGTTCGGTCTGTGAGATACAAGATTTTAAATTGTTATCGCTAAATAATGTATATTTTGTATTTCTAAAGTAACGACATCTATCTGTTCTTAATGTAATGAAAACCCATTTTTGAGCCCCCACATGTACGCCGAAGAGACCATATGGTCCTCATTTCGTACAACTGGGTACCCGGGTGTGTGAAAACCTCTGGCGACATCTCTCGGATATGTGTTATTTTCCATGGTCCCCACTTGTAATGTGAAAAACCCAAGTACCTTACAAGTGGGGACTTTTTCAAAAAAATTAATTTGGGCTCTAATTAGTCTAATTATATCATTTATCTAATTACTTACATGTGAGGACTTTAAAATGTCCCCACATGTAAGTCGGGTCCCCACTATGTGGGTGAAAAGATTGTCAGAATCCCCACTTGTCAATCGTATGCAGACGCACACACACACACATATATATATAAATACATATACATATATATATATATACATAGAGTAATTTCGGTAGAGAGGGGGAGTGAAATGCGTATCCCCAATGTTGGGGGCAACTTTGTAAGAGAGAATACTATTTGCCCCGCATACAAGTCAACTTGTATGCGATCCACTGAAGCGGCGCTATGCTTTAAATTTTAAAGGAACGTTGGACATTTTGGGCTTTTTCTTATAAGTTTTTACGTTTTTGGGCGGGGAATTGGGATCCTTTCCGAATTTATTTGGGCTGAAGTTTGGGCTGGTTTCAGACTCGCGGTTTATTTAGTTGGGCTAGACATCGGGCTTTTTTTAACAATTTGGGCGGGACATCAAAAATATTTTCTGGCAGCCCTGGTGAAGGAAACACTCTTAGCAGAATATGATCGACAAAAGCATATGACATCAACGGATGAGACGCAACTAACAACGGCCATGGTAGCTTAATCTGAAGAATCATACGATATCTTCACCCACAATAATGGATCAGAAGAATCGCTGTCACAAATGCCACAAGATCGGTCACTTCGCCAGAGATTGTCGTATAACAGAAAGTTGTCACAACTGCAACATGATAAGCCATGGACACGGGACTGCCGCAAAGCTCGCCACCCTAATCAACAGAGACAAGGGAGATATTCAAGAGATTCAATGACATCACATCATGCTATATTATCCAGTAGCCAGGACGTTACCTATGAAGTAGACGGGACAACAAACGGAGGCGCACACACACATTACGCCACAGCGACAACTATGATTACACAAGCATCGAAGAAAGAGGGATGGGTGTTTGACTCTGCCGCAACGCATCATTTTTGTAATACGAAGGGATGGCTATATAACTATTATGAAATCGAAACACCCATAACAATTGCGCAAGGAACAGTTAAGGCGGTTGGGAAACGGTCCGTGACATTTAGGAGCCGACACTTAGCCGCCAAGACAATTATGAGCCGTGGCAATTAGGCGCCGCCACATTTAGGCGCCGCGACATTTAGGCGACGCGACATTTAGGCACCGTGACATTAAAGGCCCGTTCACATTACCCAACATTAGTCAGCTGACAAAGCCGATCTGACCAGTCAGGCCAGATTGTCAGGCAATATGAACGTTTCACCCAACCGTACTATTGTCAGGCTCGAGCTCGGATTTTAATCGGGTAGGTAGGCGATTGGAGTCGAGCCGACTAAAGTCAGAGAGGGAGCAAACCAATCACAATAAGCCTTGGCTATTACGTCATGGGACACGTGCTGGTTTTCTTTCAGCTCGAGAGAGAGAACCGAGAGTATCGGCCATTATTTAATTGTCGATGAAAGCCTAAAAAAGGATTTCGGGCCTTGGCCATTTTTTAACATGGGTTAATTTTTACGTTTTGATGGTTGTTTCTCATTGAATATTATCAGAAGTAATATAGTAGGGAAGTTTCATATTACTCCTGATATTATTGAACTGCAGAAATTCAGTGGGAAATGCTTTGATGCTCGTAAAGTAGTCGAATTTATTCGAGAATATGAGTTCATTTATAATCCAAAACAAATCATTCCTATCATTATGTACCGCTTTGTACGTCCTCTTGTGTTTCAAAGGTAGTCGGCCCGACTGGTTGCGTGGTGTGAACGAGTGACCTGACTTGACTAAACTGGGTGACAAGTCGGCCTGACAAGTCTATGATTTGTCAGCTGACTAAAGTTGGGTAATGTGAACGGGCCTTTAGGCGACGCGACATTTAGGCGTCGACACATTTACGTGCCAATAATTTTTCCATTATTTCTTCAAAAATCCGTAATGACCACTCAATTTGGCAACCCGTGTATTGCCCCAGTGCGTCACTGCATGACTATGTTAGCAATCCCCATTAAAGCACACGACACCTTACTTGTTTTTACAAATCAATCCTAAAATAATAAAAAAAACATAACCTAACCTAACCTATGTTGGGAAGTCAATGAAAATAAACAACAATATTTTGGAAAAGGCATATTATTTTGGAAAGTCAACGAACATGAACAACAATATCTTGGAAAAGGCATATTATTTTGGGATGTCAAAGAAGATAAACAACAATATTTAGGAAAAGGCATATTATTTTAGGAAGTCAAGGAAGATAAACAATAATTTGGAAAAGGCATATTATTTTGGGAAGTCAATAAAGATAAACAATAATATGGAAAACGCATATTATTTTGGGAATTCAATAAAGATAAACAACAATATTTTGGAAAAGGCATATTATTTTAGGAAGTCAAAGAAGATAAACAATAATTTGGAAAAGACATATTATTTTAGGAAGTCAAAGAAGATAAACAATAATTTGGAAAAGGCACATTATTTTGGGAAGTCAATAAAGATAAACAACAATATCTTGGAAAAGGCATATTATTTTGGGAAGTCAAAGAAGATAAACAATAATTTGGAAAAGGCATATTATTTTGGGAAGTCAATGAAGATAAACAACAATAGTTTGGAAAAGGCATATTATTTTGGGAAGTCAATGAAGATAAACAACAATATTTTGGAATAGGTGGCAGCTAATTAATAGGTGAATATTTTGGAAAAGCTGGCAACTAATTAATACGAGAATATTTTGGAATAGGTGGCAACGAATTATTGCAACCATTGTTTTGGAAAAGGTGGCAGCTAACCATTAGGAGAATATTTTGGAAACAGTAGCAGCTAATTAATAGGAGAATATTTTGTAAAAGGTGCCAGCTAACTATTAGGAGAATATTTTGGAAAAGGTGGCAGCTAATTAATAGGATAATATTTTGAAGAAGGTGGCAACTAATTAATAGGAGAATATTTTGAAAAAGGTGGCAACGAATTATTGGAACCATTGTTTTGGAAAAGGTGGCAGCTAACTATTAGAAGAATATTTTGGAAAAGGTGGCAGCTAATTAATAGGAGAATATTTTGTAAAAGGTGCCAGCTAACTATTAGGAGAATATTTTGGAAAAGGTGGCAGCTAATTAATAGGAGAATATTTTGAAAAAGGTGGCAACGAATTATTGGAACCATTGTTTTGGAAAAGGTGGCAGCTAACTATTAGGAGAATATTTTGGAGAAGGTGGCAGCTAACTATTAGGAGAATATTTTGGAAAAGGTGGCAGCTAATTAATAGGATAATATTTTGGAGAAGGTGGCAGCTAATTAATAGGAGAATATTTTGAAAAAGGTGGCAACGAATTATTGGAACCATTGTTTTGGAAAAGGTGGCAGCTAACTATTAGGAGAATATTTTGGAGAAGGTGGCAGCTAATTAATAGGAGAATATTTTGAAAAAGGTGGCAACGAATTATTGGAACCATTGTTTTGGAAATGGTGGCAGCTAACTATTAGGAGAATATTTTGGAGAAGGTGGCAGCTAACTATTAGGAGAATATTTTGGAAAAGGTGGCAGCTAATTAATAGGAGAATATTTTGTAAAAGGTGCCAGCTAACTATTAGGAGAATATTTTGGAAAAGGTGGCAGCTAATTAATAGGATAATATTTTGGAGAAGGTGGCAACTAATTAATAGGAGAATATTTTGAAAAAGGTGGCAACGAATTATTGGAACCATTGTTTTGGAAAAGGTGGCAGCTAACTATTAGGAGAATATTTTGGAAAAGGTGGCAGCTAACTATTAGGAGAATATTTTGGAAAAGGTAGCAGCTAATTAGTAGGAGAATATTTTGGAAAAGGTGGCAGCTAATTAGTAGGAGAATGTTTAGGAAAATGTGGCAACTAATTAATAGGAGAATATGTTGGAAAAGGTGGCAACTAATTAATAGGAGAATATTTTGGAAAAGGTGGCAGCTTATTAGTAGGAGAATGTTTTGGAAAAGGTGGCAGCTAACTATTAGGAGAATATTTTGGAAAAGGTAGCAGCTAATTAGTAGGAGAATGTTTTGGAAAAGGTGGCAGCTAATTAGTAGGAGAATGTTTTGGAAAAGGTGGCAGCTAATTAATAGGATAATAACCTAACCTAACCAAACTTACAATTTCCTTGTCTGGGTTTGAACCCGAGCCTCTGAATTAAAAACGTGATATTCTACCAAGCTGCAGCAGTAAATCGAAATCCTCCCAGACATTTAATTAACTAATTCTTTCGAATAAATTCCTATTCAGCAGAAAGCCGCCATTGGGCTGGAAATTTAAATATATTCTCCATAAAAAACCAAAAAGCGGTTTCGGTCCAATGGGACTATACCGAATTTTCTTGAAACTAAGCATACACATTCTATTTGAACTCCTCTATCGAATTAACCCGGCAATTCCAAAATATTAAAGTTAATCTACATTGACTATCCAAATTAATTTGCCTTTTCCAAAGGTAAGGTTAGTAATATTTTATAAAAAAACTAAAATGTTACGCCTTTTCCATAATATTGAAGTTTATCTTCTTTGACTCTTCCAAATTAATATGCCTTTTCCAAAGATTAGGTTAGGTTAGTAATATTTTATAAAAAAAACTAAAATGTTACGCGTTTTCCATAATATTGAAGTTTATCTTCTTTGACTCTTCCAAATTAATATGCCTTTTCCAAAGATTATGTTAGGTTAGTATTATTTTATATAAAAAAACTAAATGTTAGGCCTTTTCCAAAATATTGAAGTTTATCTTCATTGACATTCCAAATTAATTTGACTTTCTAAATTAATATGCCTTTTCCAAAAAATTACATTTTATATTCACTTCCGATATTACGTTACTACTTTTTGAATAATTTTGTTCATTAATTTTGTATTAATATATACCCATTTTAAATGAAACCATTAGCTCTGATCATACGAATAAATACTAACTTAAAAAAACACTAATTTGAAAAAAACCCAGAAATTAAAGTTTTATATACTTGACATCAGTGGGGCTGGTTTTACAATATAACACCTGCTACATTTAAGCTAGATTCCCACTCGACGGAAAACATCGCGGAAGTCAGGCAGAAAGGGGTTCGACCGAAAATTCTTTTGGCCGAGCCCGACGGAATTTCCGCTCGGTCGAGCGTAAGTTGTGTTCTATTTCTCGGTCGTTTTCGGCGTTACGCTGGGTCTCAGGCAATGAAATTATCCCACTGATTACGACATAAATTTCAATAGCGCACGCATACGCTAGATAAATTGATGGCCGCCATGGTTTTTTTTTGGTCTGAAAAATGCCACGAACAAAGAAAAATTTAAGTAATGGAAGTAAATAGAGGCAAGATGTTAATAAGGAAGACTTTATTGAGGAGGTTAAAAAATATCCCTTCTTGTACGATCTAAGCGACAATGGGACGTAGATACCAATCCCGAGTGCGAAATATATGTTATGGAAACCACTCTAACCTGTCACGTGACCCAAAATTATCTACCGCCAAACTCAAAATTCAGTCGTAGTGTGAACTGTCTACCGCCGGACGACGGCATAAGCTAAAATTTCTACCGTATGCTGCGTGATTTGCGCCGGTTTTTTCGGTCGAGTGGGAATCTAGCTTTATGAGGCACGAAGTTGTGATAGTCTGACGCAAGAATCAGGCCGTCAGATTAAACTTTAGCCACGTATTTTCAAGTCAGATTTTATATTCTGATATTTAGCTCGACCAGATCTATCGGACAACACCGGATTCATACATGTACCTCATGAGGTAAGAATTCATACCTCATTCGACCATTTTAACCCCCGTGATGGCCCCTTTGATGACGTCAGATTTCATATATTTGGAATTGCCTTTTGCAGCTCTATCATTTGCCACCTTTTATTCATGTACCTCACGAGGTAAGAAATCATACCTCATTAGGGTCAAACATGACCCCGTCCCCCTCAAATGCCCCAGCTGTGACGCTTAAGACTGCCAGATCTATTAATGAGCATCAAAACTAAACTCATTCCAATAGTCAGACCTTTTGTACTTTATGAGGTAAGATCCAAGCCACTGGCTCTTGGTCTAAGAATATGCTAAATTTCATAGCTTTCGAATGAAGATAGGTTAGCAGCATTGCCTCTTCTTTTACGAGGGCATGCTTTATACTGGTACAGGATTAAATCCGTCAGTATGATGCTATTTGTAGCTCAAACCCTAGTCATCCTCACTTAGCTTGGAAAACCTTTAAAAGACATTTTAATGCTCAATTTAGAGATTCTGAAGCTGACTCGAAGCTTGAAATAGAAATTTCCCAAAGAAGTCAGAAGAATAAGGAATCGGTAGAGGATTGTAGATAGTATTAGGGACGCGGTTTCCGCAGCCCCTATTTCTGATGAACAACGTCAGCAATTAGAATCCCTATTGTTAAAATTCCCTGAATTATTTTCGGATAAATTAGGAAGAACAGGACTAGTCTTCCACGAGATTCATACGGGTAATAGTCTGCCCATAAAATCTCAGCCTTATCGCGTTAATGATCAGAAAAAGAAAATAATTGAACAACATGTTAGGGAAAGGTTGGATGACGGGATCATTAGACCTTCCGTATCTCCTTGGGCTTCGCCCGTAGTTTTAGTTGATCAAACAAAACGTGGTAACCTATTGATTATAGAAAACTAAATCAGGTTACCATAAAGGACCCTTATCCCTTGCCTAGTATAAAAGATGTGCTAGCAAGAGTAGGAAGGCCGAAATTCATTACAACCCTTGACCTTAAATCCGGGTATTGGCAAGTGGAAATGCATCCTAAGAGTAGACCAAAACCGCTTTTGTGACTCACATGGGAAAGTACTAGTTTAATGTACTCCCTTTTGGGCTCTGTAACGCCCCTACCTCCTTCCAGCGAGGAAATTTTTAGAGACGCCGACTATTTCCAGTTAATTGACTATTTAGATGACTTAATCTCTCTTAGTGAGAATAGGGATTAGCACTTGACGTGTTTAGAATACGTCCTAAATATATTAAAGGAAGCGGGTTTCACCCTTCAGTTGAAGAAGTGTTGTTTCGCTCAAAAAGAAGCTACTATTTTTGGTCACATAGTTAACGAACAAGGAGTGCATATTGATCCTTCCAAAATTGAAGCCATTGAGAAATTCCCTCAACCTAAAAATGTTAAGGAAGTCCAGACATTCTTAGGAATGGCAGGTTGGCATAATAGATTTATTAATCATTACTCCCAAATAGTAGCCCCTATTAACAAATTAAAAAGAAAAGATCAGAAATTTATTTGGGGTATCGAACAGCAACAGGCGTTCGAAAAGATCAAGGAAGAAATTTGTAAGGCTCATCCTTTAGCTTCCTTTAGAAGGGATTCCCCGTGCATTCCAACTACAGATGCTAGTGATGCAGGGTTAGGTGTCCTTCTTTCCCAAATACAAGATAATATAGAAGTTCCTATCGCCTATGCTAGTACAGGACTTAAAGACGCGGAAACAAGGTACTCCACTGGCGAGAAAGAGTGTTTAGCCATTTGTTGGGCAGTTAAGAAGTTTAGGCCCTTTCTAGAAGGTCGTAAATTCACTGTCTTTACTAACCATCAGGCTTTACAATGGTTATTTAATATCAGGGAACCAAATTCTCGACTAGTTAAATGGGCTATGTACCTTCAAACATTAGATTTTACTATTAAACATAAGAAAGGAGTAGAAAATGTAGTGGCTGACGCTTTATCGAGAGCTCCGATAAACGTCCTAAGCATAAACTTTAGCTCCTCTACTTCTAATTCTACTAGTAATTTGGATCCGACTTGTAGTAGTACCAGATCAAATACCACCAGTAGCAGTTCATCAACGTCCTCTAGTGATTCTGTCGAAGGTCAAATACGTCCTCCAGGTCCTAGAGCCTTATCTCCTGTATTTACTTTAAAAGATGTAAGAACATCACAAAGGGAAGACCCATTCGCTTCCCCTATAATCAATTCCTTGAAAGGACCTAACCCAGTTAGGCATAAACTTTTCGAATTAAAAAATAATCTTCTATATAGAAGACCTTACAGGAACTACCCTGAAAAAATTTATTTACCACCGCGCTTAAGGCTAGAAGCCATGCGATTACTGCATGACCACCCTTTATCAGCTCACAGGGGCAAAGATAAGACCCTTAACAAAGTTACATTTAGATATTTGTGGCCTACCATAGTCAGTGATGTCCAGGACTATGTTAGAGGATGCACTTTATGCCAAAAGTTTAAGGCTAGGAACGGAAAAAGGCCAGGGCTAATGCAATCCTCTGAAATAACAAGTCCTTGGGACCAGATTAGCGTCGATATTATGGGACCTTTCCCTCAATGTAGACACCATTACAAATACCTAATAGTCTTTGTTGATTATATGACTAAATTCGTGGAAATGATACCACTTAAAACCATTACAGCAAAGATTTGTTTCCAAGCTTTCAAGTCTCTTATTTCTAGGTGGGGAGCTCCTAAAGCTATCCTTAGTGATAGAGGGGTACAATTTACCTCGAAACTTTGGCTGCAAACTTGCAGAGCTTTTAAAATTAACCCAAAGTTTACCACCTCCTATACGCCTAAAGGAAGGAAGGAAGAAATTGAAGAACCCCTTCAGGACCCTGATGACCCCAGTCGTACAAAAGCTTTAAAAGTTCTTAAGGAACAATTAGAATTCAGTAGTGAATTATCTAAGTTAGCCAAAGCTCACCAGAAGAAATACTATGACCACCGTCATGACCCTCTAGAATTTGAGGTAGGAACACTAGTATGGATGGAAACACATCCTTTGTCAAGTACGACCGGTCAAATTATGAGGAAACTCAGTCCTAAATGGGCAGGTCCCTTTAAAATCGTTGCAAAACATTCTCCCGTTGTCTACGAGTTAGAAGATGCTAACTCAGGACAGAATGTAGGGAAAGTTAACCTCGAGCATCTGAAACTCTACTGGACAAATGTAGCTGTCTTCAACAATGAAGGAAAGCCCCCACTTCTCAGTCCAAAGTTGCAAATGATACTGAGCTTAGTCCCACAACGAACGGTGGTACCATGGACCACCCTCCTACGGCGACTTCCTCTGACTCAACATCGTCTTCTACCTCACCGTCACCTCCTCAGGACGGTCAGGATGTCGATCAACAGATCATTCCTGCTATACCAGATGTCCCCCATACGTCGACATCAATTACTTTAGATGATCAAGCAGCGGATCAACAGACCCCTCCTGCAATTCCAGATGATTCACATCAACCAACGGACTCTGATAGTGAACCGGGCATGGCCCTTTTTGAAGACCCTCCTATCCTACTCTATACCTATCATGATATGCGAGCTTTCCAGCTCAATCATCCATCTACTGATAGTCCGCCTTCTGTGGCAGGGGAGGCTTCCCCGTCTGATCATGACAAATCAGTCGCGGAACCAGAGCTACACAAGTCAACTTCCAGTTTTACAGAAGAAATTCTAACGCCGGAACACAAATCAACGTCTTCTGAACAATCAGTAGCGGAACCGGCGTTACACCATTCACCTTCTTCTGGCTTTTCGGAAGAAATAGTACCTCCTGAACAGATTCCTCAATCGCTGCGTGCGTCTGACAAATCATCGACCACGTTATCAGAGTCTATGAGAACTCCTAGATTAAACAGGGCTACCTTACCCGATAGTTATTTAGAACCTTTTCGATTGGGATGGCGACGAGAGGTGTGTAAACGTGCGACGGTTCAGCCAGGAGGTAATGAAGTCGATATCTTTTATCGACCTCCTGATAATAAACGATTACGGTCGAAATATGAGGTCCAAGTTTACCTCCAAAATATTAAGGTCCCGAACCTAACAAGGGAACATTTCTGTTTTTCCCGAGAGCCAATCTCTGTTTTCCCATGGGAGTTTATCTCCCAAGCCACTAAGAGACGCTATATATATTGTATACTTTCAGATGGCTTCAAACTCCCCTACTCCACCTTGGCATTTTGATCTCCCTAAAGACTTGAAAACGACCACAAGGAAACAACCAAGAATACTGAGCAAAACGGAGCAATCCGTAACGATTATGGAGGAATATTGCCCGAAAGAACCAGAAAAAACCCTTCAATGTCGAAATTGCAATGACTTTGGCCATGAAGCAAAAGATTGCTATATGCCCAACTAGTGTATGAATTCGAAAGATTCATGTTCATTATGGTACACTAAGGGACATATCGCTAGTTCCTGCCCGTTTGAAGAAGATGAAGAAAATATCCTTGTATTGGAAGACTCCAGAGAGGAAATGGAGCGAATTACAGCTCCTCAGTCCGTCCCGGACCAGTCCCCAGGGTTTCACCCATTTACACCTCCCTCTTTATGTCAGGGCGAAGATGACCCTTGGTCATTAACTCGGTTCCTCCAACATCCTCCTCGTCATACGGAAGTTAAAGCGCCTATCACGGTGTTTCAAAAATTCAACGGCCCCAAAAGTAGATAATTCACCGCGCCAGTGGATCCCCCTGGATGCTAAAGACGAACACGACAGTGAGAATGAAAAGAATTGGGAGCTTTTTGGAACGATGGGGTGGACCCCGAAAAATGGACCTAAATTATTAATTCCTTCGAAAATCGCTGACGCAAAACACCCTTTAATTTGGTCAGCATCAATTTGTTGGCGTTGTCGAAAAATGGGACACCACGTTGTTTCCGATTGCCCTGGAAAACGGAGTAAAGCCTCCTTAGAAAGAAGGGAAAATCGTCGACTATCCCGTTTGGAAAGCAAACGAAAGGAGGAAGAACAAAGAAAGGAAATTGCACCAGAATGAAAAAAAAAGAAAACTTTTTCTTTTCTTTTGTGATAATTGTGATATTGAAAAACTACACTTGCTAAAACGATTTAGGGTTTCTCGGGGTAATCCTTTCTTCCTTTTTGTAAAGAAAAGAAAATTTGTTAGATAAAAATAGTTCCTAAAAAGGGGGGATGTAACATAGGGATCTGGAAGGGTATATATGCCTCCATGTTACATGCTCCTCCTCCCTACTTTACGTTCGTGATATATCGCTGCGATCAAAGGCAGACGTCAATCGTTTCTCAAGAAGAACGATTTAGTTTTGTTTGTTAGTCAAGCACCGTAAAGTGTACGGATTAGGTTGGGTTTATCCCGTTTTCTAGTTTTGATTAGTAAAAGTCTAGAAGTTTTTCTTCTACTGTTGGATAAATAAAGTAAGTTGTCTTTAATTCAATTTTATGGCCCTCGGGAGAATCTCCCTTCGTTAGATTATTCTATAGAGGGTTACAATACATAAATAAATGGGGCTTGTAAGATTTGTTTTTATCTAAACTTTATTGGCGCAAGTAGAACAAATGGTGGCGCACTGCAGCGCACGAAGAGCGCAATCGTTTGCATACATTACCTTCCTTCCACCTTTGGGTGGTGAGGCTGTTCGTTAATTTGGCCCCCCAATTTATTATCCAACTCGTGTGTAAACTATAGTGGCGCAAGTAAAATAAATAATGGCGCACTGCAGCGCAAGAAGAGCGCAATCGTTTGCCTATATTACCTTCCTCCTATCTTTTGGTAAAGGGGCCGACTTAATGGACTCAAATTTGCCCACCACGGACCGCTACTAGTCTATAGCCGATCGATGTTGGGTGATGTACAACCTTAGCACATTGGAAAGCACACGGAGTAATGCAAAATGATTTTTGCCTTGTTTGAGAATGATAAAATAAAGGGGCTAGATAAAATTCATCCCCTCTCACCTTTAGAGAAAACGATGTATAGACATGGAGACCGGGGAGTTCTCGCTAGCGAGCATATATCATTATTATTAAATTGGGCATGAAATTGTTTTTCACCATTAGCTATCAGCTATCAGCTTCATTTTTTGAAGCAAGCTGTTGATGTTTTCTGGGAGAGGACGCAAAAAGAAACTTTCGAAGAATTGTCGGGAAAAGAACTTGTAGTAGCTGGAGATGGAAGGATGGACAGTCCAGGGCATTCCGCCATCTTTTGCACTTACACTTTGGCAGATACTGAATCAAAGAAAATCATAGCTATATCCAACAAAGACGTTCGACACGCTGAAGGGAAAAGCCCGAACATGGAGCTCCTGGCTTTCAAAGGTGCTTCCAAAGAGGTTCTGGAGCTTGTCGCCCAACACAATGTCAAAGTGCTGGAAGTCGTCACAGATGCTCATTCGGGAATTTCAGCTGAGCTAAGTTAGTTTGAAGCACGACATTAACGTTTGGCGATTTTAGAATGTATGGTATATTCATGAAAAAAAATTTATTGGCGACTATACGTAGGGACGGAGGATTCTTGTTTGCCAGGTGTAAAACTTTCGTGGGACACGTGGCATGGTGGCAAAGTAATTTTAAAGAGATTGAACGAAGTAAATATGTTTCCATCTTTATATTTCTTGTCACACCCTTATCAAGTGAATGAAACAGAACGTTTTTCATGTAGATTGGACCAAAATCTAAAGAACATAGAGATTTATGTCACTGGGCTCCTCTACTGCGTAATCATTTCTGGTGGTGCTCCAAACATTTTCAAGGACAGGTCTACACTATGAAGTTATTATGCTATGATTACCTTGAATGAACCTTGAAGAACAGGTGGTCAATTGAAATCCAAATATTTATAGAGTTTGTGGTTGACTTGTCTCCACCATGTTATCAACGAGCATGAGTGGCACTTGGAGATAGGCATGTTCAATCATTGCGACTATGAACCTTTAACTGAAGAGCAGCTGGAAAAACACCCCTGGTTACAAGCCAACTCTCCCACTTTCTTAAAATTAAGAAGCGAAGTTATGAGGAAGTACCTCTTGAAAAATATGGGATACTTCACAAACTTTAGGTATGCGTGAGTACATAGAGAGATGAACTGTACCACCATTCATCACGCGCAAATCTTGTTTGTTACAGGCACACAGGCTTTCTCGAAAGTTGCCACAGTCTAATTCTAATGTATGCTCCAAAAAGAATCGCTTTTGGGTATGCCTAACTTTGTTTCCATCGTTTACTATGTTGACATAGTAACTTTTGTCTGTGATGTAGCTACTGGGGCTACCAAATTAGGATTAAATTAGCCGCCATAGACCACAACAAGCACTGTGGAAGGCCTCGGGTATATAGACAAGATGGACAGCCAAAGTAAAATTTCATTAATAGACTTATTATATCCTATGTGTTTGTGAAATAAGCATAACGGTCATAAATGTGTGGATTCCAGAGATACACGTGCCTAAAGTAAACGAACGAAGGCGTTGTACATTGTGCCAATATATGAGAAGAAAAAATATTCTTATATTCCGGAATTAATGCGGATCATTTTTGAACAGAGGAAAAACTTCAAGGTAAAAATAAAATCTGTTCTTTTTGAGCTATAAATTTATTATGATTTCTAGGGGTCATTGAAACAAAAAGTACCACTGGATGCTGATCACCCGTTAAGGATTGCCAAAACCAGAGGAATGGTAGAAGCCCCTTCAAAGGAGGAATTAAGAGAGAAACAGATATCTCGATTTTAAATAATAAGGAATAACTAAATTTCTTGGGAAATGACCGCAAAGCGACCCCCCACCACCCTAATAACTCGTAAGTCATAGGAAGGGAAATTTGCGGTCATCGTGCACTGGCAGTCCTTGAAGGGAAATGAAATCACTTTTCTTCAGCAATGCACGAAATAAGAGGTTTCAACAGTTGGAATGCTGAGGAATCAACGCTTAATAGGCTTGGGATCCTAGACATAAGAGACCCAACAAAGGCTTGGGATCCTAGACATAAGAGACCCAACAAAGGCTTGGGATCCTAGACATAAGAGACCCAACAAAGGCTTGGGATCCTAGACATAAGAGACCCAACAAAGGCTTGGGATCCTAGACATAAGAGACCCAAGAAAAGCTTGGGATCCTACACATAAGACACCTGAAAAATCTATCACCACCCTCTTCTTTGGACCAACGTTAGTCGTCCCCATCACCAACGGGTAGGTAAGATGGCGCCTACATGACACAATCACTGCTATTTAGTATCCGATCTGGCTTGATATGGATGTCCTGAAACTGACGAAACAGTTTGTTGATGGTCCTTGCAGGTCTTGAGCTAGGGACCTTGTAATGGATGCACCGAGATGGCGTCATTTGGCATTAGTGACCTTTCATCCCGCATATACCCGCTTAGTCGGTATCAGTTAGGGGCGGCATGGTTTGGGCTGACTTGGCGGTATACCGATGTCTCCTTGGTCACTTAGATGGACAACACATCACCATACGATAAAGGACTTCAACCGTTGAAATAAAAGAGAACCAAAGCACGTAACGTATTATTACTTATTAGACTCTAAACTTGGCCTTAATACATCAGTTCATATTTCTTGTTTTATAACCCTCATACTTTAGGACATCGGAGGAGAGGTTCCTCAGTATCAACACCATGAAGGGGCTGGATACCTTCCCGCAATTGGAAGCGCCTGAGGAGTTATCCACATCGGAGGTATCAGCGCGGAAGGACCTGCATACCAATGTACCGTTACCATATCTGGATGAGGAATGTACCGAACGCCCTGGAAGCGGAAGAAGGAAGCATGATGCGCCAGTGTCGAATGAGAAGCCTAAGTTCCTGTGCCACAAGCAACCAAGAAAGAACCCGAGTCGTATTGTATCTTAAGCGATACAGGCTCGAGAAGAGATGCTGTAAAGGAGTTTTCCTCCGCGGTCTAACCCGGTTTCTCCTTTCCATAAAAACTTGTAGTGGTTAACGGTACTAGTTAGTATGCTGTGGCATAGGGGCTAGCCACCACCCCTCTATGCAATGTAAAGGGACCCACCTGTAAACAAGCCACAGACTTGTTTTAGAAATCCCTTCATAGACAAAGCCTAGTTATTATTATTATTAGTCCATCAGAACATCTATATCAACCAATTTTTAAATTTAAATTAAATACAGAATTTTACTTCCTAATTTTTACCTACTACTATTTTGTTTAATAATTATATATTTGTTATGCCTAATAGGATTATCGATTGTAACATTTTATATTTCTGTATAATTATCATATGTGAATGTGTTTGGGGAACAAGTAACGAACCCCGCCACGAGGCGTCGTTTTCCCTTGTGACCTTTGATCCCGAATATACGCGCTTAGTCGGCCTAGTCACTTTTCATTTAGGTGCGGCATGGTTTGGGCTTAGTTGGCGGTATACGGGTGTCTCTCACTTAGATGGAAAACTGTTGGAATAAAAGAACTAAAGGACGTAACGTATTATTTAATTATTAATTAATGGACTCTATAGTAGTAAGATGTTTTCTCTGGCCCGCTAACTAGCTTTAATGTACGGATTGTAGGATTTGGTCTGTTACAGCCTTACTGGCCTCAGCAGATGGGATATTAGGCTTAATAGACACCTGCATTTGATAGACGTTGATACTCATCCTTTATCTCCTCATTGCTGCAGCTACAGTGAGGGTGCACAATATGCATTTGGCATCGTGGTGTGACGTGACTCCTCCCACAATAATAATGACTATAATTAAAGGGTTCCACATCCACAAGTCGCTTGGTAGGTATGAAATGACACTACCTAGCTTAAACCGCACTAGGTGAAAGTAGCGCCATTGTCGCGGAGCAAGATTTTTTCAGTGGAAAGTATATAAAAGGAATGGCCGACCGACTTGTGCAAAGTGATAGTCTTCTGCACATATCAAAATATATTTCCAGTCTTCTGCACATATCAAAATATATTTCCACTGCATATTTTGAGTTTCTATTTTAGAATCAGATACCGCGGTGAACTTCTTGCAAGGTTTTATAATAATTTTGAATTTTGAATTTGAATTTGTTTATTGCGTGCATAACAACGTACATAAATGTACTTTTCATAGTTATACACGCGTTAAATTATATTAATTTAAAATATTTGCTAGCTAACAATTATATCTTTTTCCTTTTAAGACAAAAGTTATTCATTAGATAAATAAAAGAATTATATAAAGTTTTAAAATCCTATATCTTTGACTTTCAGAAGAATCGTCAATAAAATGTGAAAATAATAAAAATGTTAAGAATGTTAAAATTTAAGTTTTTAACAATCATGTCCGTGTCTAGCCTTCCAATAGGTATTTACTAGTTATTTAAAATCTAATATAGCTCATTAGTGGCATTATAGATAATATTAATAATAATAATAATAATAATAGGCTTTTTATTGGAACAATCATTAAGGTGGAGTCCTTATTTACAATGATGTCCAGAGTTAATTTAATAAATAAAAGTAATAGATAATAACTTAGATTAAAAGTATAGAGCCTGTTTACAGATAATTGCAGCCTCATTGGTCAAAGTAGTAGTTGTAGTCCGTGGTATTTATATTTGCGACTTCCGTCGCGGAGGAGTATTTTCGAGTATTGGATATAAATGTATGTATATTTTTGAAAGTAATTGGTTTATTTGTTCACTTTGTTTATATATTGGAAACACTAAGTTGTCCCTTTGATTACGTGTGGCAGAATTGGGCTCAAACATGTTTATTTGCTATTACAATTATGAAACTAAATTAGTCAAACGCAAAGGTGAATCTATTTCTTTTCAACGTCAATAAAGGATCAATGTATTTTATTTGTGGTTTATCATTATAATAAGCACACAGTAAGACCAAGTGTAAGTCACTGAACTAAATTAAATACTTACTAAAATAGGACGAATGCATTTCAATATCGTGGCTATGTAGGATCACATCCGCAAACCAAAATTTTGGAATAAAAATAGTATAAAACAAGCGTTCAATATAAAACTATTTTATTTTTTTTCCCGAGGGACTGAAAATTCTCAAATAAAGAAGAATAAACACCTTCATTTGAGTTTAGACCATCTAAATAATCAAAATCAAACCACCCTTTCACAGTGTGAAGTCTTAGAATAATAAACAACCCGCGCCTTCAAACCGTCGTCTGCTCTAAGTCTAAGCTGTTAAATGGCAACTTATGTCCAGCACTGGTACCAAAAAATGGTCTGATCATAAACCAACCTTAAAAATTAAAGGTGGCAGCACATTCTCCGATTTTTGAAGCTGTGCGGGCAAGTACAACTCTAGGGGCGAATCGTGAGCAGATTTCCGCTTTAATAAAAAAAGTCAAATGACAGTTACAGCAATTTATTGATGACAAAATTTAGGGTTAATAATATTATTTCATATAATTGTTAAAATACAAATAGGAATGTTTTAATAATATTATTTCATATAATAGTTAAAATACAAATAGGAATGTTTTTAAGTAATGGCTGTTTAAAAATTACTTTCAAATCATTAAAGTACAAAATTGCATTAAGAATGTACTATTTTCAAGTTTTTAAACACGCATGATTATGATATTGGAAGGCGCAAAAGATTTATTTAAATAAACATTTGGTTTGATACTTGCCACGTTTATTTACAGCATGTAATTTGGGCTTAATTTCCCTAGTTGTTATTTAATTATGGTATTCATTATAAATTTATTTCAGTCAATAAATATATTGTTATTTACGTTTAAAGGTAAAAGTTGCATATTTTAACGGGTTTTTCCAAAGAAAATTGTTTTTTGACACCAGAAAGGCTTTTGAGGATAATTAGCAATTGCGTCCTGCTGCCAAAAAATAGACCTTAACAGGGAAAAGCTAAGAGTTACTATAATTAATTTTTAATGAATCTAAAATGTAAGTTTCATAATGAATGCGTGAGAGGGATTTAAAAAATGTTCAAAGACAGTCATACGTGAAGGTTGGATTTAAAAAGTGTGAGAGTTCAACATTATCGTATGAATGCCTATAATAATTTTGTTAATCTCTCAAGTGAACAATTCAATGATGAAAAAATATTTACACACATTTAATCCTAGGATTGTCAAATTGAGACTATATAATTGCCAGAAAAATAGTAAGCACGTGTTTAAATATTATATTTTTTTAAGGTATAAAAAAGGGAAGGGGAGTTTGTTAAATTACTCCTAATATACTTAAAGATGCTTTTTAAAAGGGTAGTGATTTGCTATTGTAGAATCTGCAGTTCAGTTCAGAGAGTTAATGAGGTGCCTTGTGTTTGGTAGCGACATCTCCAATCCAGTTGATTTTAGTTTTTTTATATATTTATTACTATTGAACTCAGATGGCACTACTGCTTAACGTCATTAATTGGCAGCATTTTTTTACTGGTTCCCTCGACCTTGTTTTGTTTGGCAAACGTCCGTTAAACAATGTAATATACCATCATGGTATATTACCTTTAAGGCGTTTTGACGAAAATTGAATCAGTTGGTATTTTAGAGTAAAGAGTGAAGTACTTGAGGTTTAATCGAGTGGTGAAGGAGGAGGGATTTGGGGTATTTCACCACCCGCGGACGCGGGGTAGTCAGTTCCTGTAGGGTAGGCATGCTGACAAGTCCCTTATTCCCTCAAAACTTTGTCGCCCAGAAGCTTGGCTTACAGGAGTGCGCCCAACTCCCGACATAGTCAAGTACATAATTTTAGTAACAAACCATTGCTGTTCTAAATTTTAACAACGTGGAGGAAACTTTTGCCCGAAAAAGGTTTTTTGCGAATCCATAGTTGTTATGAACTTCTATTGTGTTGATGAACTTGTAGGCACGGCTGTAACGTAATTATATAGGGAAACCAAAGAGGTGGCATGTATTATTTGGCCTTGATACAGCTTGATGTTCTGTAGACACTGACTCAAGCCAATAGAAAGGTTACTTCTTTGAATATCTTTGCTGTTCTTAATCCAAAGACGCTCTCACTCTTTGAACACGCCAGTCTAAAGTGTCTGTTATTTCGGTGGAGAAGTTGAATATATATTTTGATTTGTCTATCGAAGTCTTGTTGTGTTTTTTTTATAATGATGATGATCATCATCATATTTTTGAGATGTGTAGTTTTAATCTTTTATTTTTATAATACTGGTAATAGTAGCTATGATGAATTATCTTTCTGTTGAAGCTTAGCAGTTGGCACGTGTTGATGCGATACGCATGTAGTTGTACGAAATTATCTTTAAATTGTATGTTTCAAACTTGAAAATATATACCGCTTATAGTATTTATTTCGGAATAATTTTGATCTTCGTTATATTAGTTATGTAAAGGGGCGGGGGTTGAAAGAAAACTTTACAATTTACTGGCAATTATATGTTCATTTAAATATAAGATTTTGAGGGTCTATTTTTAAAATTTTGTCACGCAACTCTTAACTTTAAGTTTGGAAACAGTGCTGCTAGAACATGGCAATTATTGTTTTGCGCGTGGGTTACCAAAGGGACAATGAAAAGGTTGTTAATTTTTGGGGAAAAAAGTATTCCAGGAGGCTTTGCAAATTGTACCCCTGTTGGATTTACGCAATGCAACCTGCCACACAGACTACCCCAGCTGGTGCAAAACACAAAGAGACTATGCAAAACTTACTGGAATATTAATTGGAAAAATGGTTTAGTTGTTTTAATTACTAGGGTAATGTCTATATATATATTGGTAACCACAATTTGGGAAATAATTTTCACACTTTATAAAAACAAGTTATACAACAATAGTAAGATATTAGTTATAGGACAAATTAATAAGTTCTAATGGCTTATACCATTATTGATAAGTTATAGAAAGAAAAGGTTATATTAATAGATAATATTTAAACATAAAATCTTTGCTAATCTTTGATATTGTAACAGGATAATATTAGATTAGATTAATTTAATTTAATGTTTTTTGAATGGTTTTAAATTGTTAATGTAAAAACGTTATGGGCGTCTTAATTTAAAAAAATAGCGCGCTTAAAAGAGAAAAAAATGGAAGATGCGAAACTGATATTTAGAAAACTCTTTGAATATATTAATTTTAATAAGTATTTATTTAAAATTTGGATACGAGTGTCTAAATCTCAGTTCAAAAAATCTGTTCAATGTTAACTAATAGAATGAGTTTGTCTCAATAGTTTCACCAGCTTATTAAAGAATTATATTTAATCACATAGCATTACCAACAGGGGTTACGTTTTTAGCGTGTTTTTACACAAAACACCATTGGGGCAAGACTAATACAGAGTACTAAAAACCCTTCACTAGAAAATTCTAAAATGAATGCAAGAATCATCGCCTTTTTTTCGTATCAATAGCATGGCCCTACAATCCTCCCTCCCTTTCACGGTTATTATAGTAGGCAACATCAAAATTACTCCAGAACCATCGTTAACCTTAAACTTCCTCTAGGATTAACAATTTTACCCAATCATATATTACTTTAAAGGGAATATGAAACTATAAGTATATCTTTGACAGATATGATGCTCCTTTCTGGTACGAATATTGAAATTTTGGACTTTACACGGGGTAAATTTGATATGGATTCTTCAAGCACGTTAGATTCTCTTTAATGTGTCTGGACCCTTTCCAAGAGCAGAACAGTGACGTCAGTCAAGTTAATGACGAATGTGTCCCTTTTTCTGATCATAGTATCACTGACCTCGTACCGGCCGTTGTCTTTTCTCACAAAGTTCACAAAATGTCCCTCGGCCAACGATTCACCTTTATGAAGCATCTTACTCATAGTGACATTTTGATTTTCAAAACTTGATATTTTGGTCGAAATCTTAATTGGTCGACCATCTTTGTAATCGCCACGGAAAAGACACTAAAATACGTACTTCCCGCTGGATATCAATACATCACGCTCTTGTATTTTTGGGTTAGTGGAAGATTGAAAATATTGCTTTCAACAATATTCTCCGAATTTTGTTCAACTTGACATTGGGGGCATTTGGTAACGTTTCGCGACTTTGACCAAAAAAGATCTTTTAGAGCCTTAGAGTAATTGGCTTCCATTTCTTGACTAAAGGTACGTCCGCACTAGGCGTAAATTTTCGCTCGCCACGCTACGTACGCTACGCTCGCCACGCACGCCGAGAAAAACCACTGTCCGCACTTGGCAAATTTTCGAGCCAACCGCGCTGGGCGAAGGAAGCGTAGAGAGAAAAAATGTTCGCCAAGTTGAACTTTTTACGTCGGTCTCGCCGGCGTTGGTGGCGTACATCCAATCAGCGAGCGTCTCTGGCTCACGTGAGAATGTTGTCTGCCTTCTACATTAAAATAGCGCCTGTTTGTAGCAAAGTAGAACGATTAGCTCACGCAGTTAATTAAATAGTTTCACTGCTTTTAATTCAGAAACGTAAACAAAACGTAAATAAACGAAGAGTACGGATTAGAGAAGTTTTTAAGGATAGGTAATAGATGGCGACTTTAAAAACCTAATTTCCAAAGATACAGGGATTATCTTTTTGTGGAATACTGTCGATATACACCAACCCAATTTGACTATTTGTCATTAATATCGAGGGTAATTAAGGACATGGCCATATTTAAGTCATTCACGACGATAGACTATTCAAATAAGCACCGTATATATTTTTTCAAGCAGACGACATTCGCACGTGAGCCAGAGACGCTCGCTGATTGGATGTACGCCACCAACGCCGGCGAGACCGACGTAAAAAGTTCAACTTGGCGAACATTTTTTCTCTCTACGCTTCCTTCGCCCAGCGCGGATGGCGCGAAAATTTGCCAAGTGCGGACAGTGGTTTTTCTCGGCGTGCGTGGCGAGCGTAGCGTACGTAGCGTGGCGAGCGAAAATTTACGCCTAGTGCGGACGTACCTTTAGTGTCGTCAAAAGCACCATGAAAAATTCACTGGCGTCTTGTTGATCGTTTTGCGTAAAATGATTTCCGACAGCCATTCTCAGTTCCAACCCTTTTCGACTGAAACTTCTTTGAGAACTCTCGATGTCGTTTATCGTGTTATGGAGGCAACGTAAAACAGGTTTTTCAACGAATGATCCATTGTAAGATTTAACCAATTCTCATAATTCCGGCACTAATAAAAGTAGTTGCTAAACGCTATTAGAATAGCAAGTTACTTGGTCATCGTTAGCTAAACCCTTCAAGGGCAAACTATCCGAACTCTGTTGGGCTTTCCTTTTCTTCTTAGGTGTTTCTGCACATCTCTCTTCCTCGCCTTCTAAAAGGCTTTTAGATAGTGTAGGCGCACTTCTTTTGCCACCTCGACTTTCTTTCGACTCCGTTATTTCCAATAGAGGCAAATCTGGCCTATATTTTTTGCGAAGCCTGTTATACTCCATAATGGTTCGTTAATCCGCCTTAATTTTAGTCGGATCGAACTGTAATAGATGGAGTCCGGCCAAGGACGTCACTCTCGATAAAGCCACATACGCCATGCCCGTTCCGAATAAATTCGAACCCAAATCCATAATGGCGCATTTTAAACTCATGCCTTGGCTTTTGTGTATCGTAATAGCGTACGCCAGGATGACGGGAAACTGGGAGCGTTTAACGTAAATGTTTGCCATTAGCAAAAATTTGACGCAAATTTTCTCAACTAAAAAGTCAGTGTTAGCGTCGTCGTTATTCGGTTCGCGATCTACTCTGAGAAATATGCCGACAACGTTTCCATGTTCGTCCTTCTTGAATCCAGTTACGAAACCCATCGTACCATTCAAATTTGATGTTCCTTCTGACCATTATACGGCAGCCAACGCAAAGAATTAACTCGCTCTCCAAACCGCCCGTTTTGGACGGTTCGTTTCCTGGACTTTGAAGTCTCCTCAAAATGTTTTTATTCATTTTTTTGCCGTAGTCAGCGAGTCTATCCTGGAAAGGAATGACTTCAACTTTCACGCCGTTTTTTCGCAGCATTTCACAGTTGAATTTTTCGCACATGGCTAATTTAGGCATCAAACAAATTGGGTGAAACCCTTCATTGGACAGCTTAATGAAAAGGTACATAGCCACCTCGATGTTTTTTCCTCGAGCAACCAATCTACTTTTTAAGGTTGCAACATCAGCTTTAGAAATATTTCCAATTCTAACTCTGCTTAAAATGTCGCTGTAACTTTGGTCGTTGGCTTGTCTAACATTTTGCGTTAGTTCATCGTATTTAAAAAACTTCCAAAGATCACTTCCTCCGATGCAATTGAATCTAAGTCTGGCTTCTTCGGAAGTGATTTTGATGAACGCGGGATTTCCTTGAACCGGAGGCAATTGGAAAAAGTCTCCCAAAACAAGGATAAATACAACTCCACCAAATGGTTGGCTCATTTCCCAAAATTCGTTCAGTCTCAAGTGAACGTGAGTCAGTAAAACCGATGAGACCATAGAAATTTCATCAATAATTAACAGTTTTAAATTTCCCAAAGTTTCTTTCATAATGCTCATATTGTCAGAACTTAGGGAATGGTATTCGGCAATACGCCCATGATCTACCGGCAACATTAGTAATCTGTGTAACGTTACGCCATTAACATTCAACGCTGCCAAACCAGTTGGCGCGGCAATGGTCACGCTAGCAGGATTTTGAAAGCGTCGCCTTACAGCGCTGGCGAGAGTGTCGATAAGAATCGATTTGCCAGTTCCACCAGGTCCCGACACAAAAAGGCACTTGTTTCTAGATTTTTCTCCCTCTTGGGAGAAGTGATTCATGATCTGATCATAAATTCTCTTTTGATCCGAGGACGCCACATTGTCAACATTAGTCTCGAAATTCATTTCCATGGCAGCTTCCACATCAGCCATCGCGTGTTCGGTTTCGATAACAATTTCTTTCCCTTGCAGCGCATTTTCATCGTCCTCACTTTCTGCCTCCGAAATTATGGTTTCTGGCTCTTTCGCCTTTTTAGAAGCCTCCCGTTTCTTTTCAACTTCTTTGGAAACCGAAAGTTTCTCGTGATATTCTCTCATGTCCTTCAACACCGAAAGCGAGTTTTCGAAAGCATAGGCGTATGTTTCAAAATCGCCCATTAGCTCAGTTTCAGCACGCCACGGTTTGAAGAGGATCAATAGGGCGTGACCATACTGTTCTTTCTTCTCTATCGGGTCGTGAATAAAGTGCTCTATTATGTAGGGCTTAATTCTTTTTCTCATGAAACCCAGATTGTTTTTCAACTGGATTACATTTAGGCCAGGACAGATAGGCTAAAAAAGGGCTTGACTTAGAACATTTGAACATAAAATGAAAATTGGTACATGTGTTGTTTTTAACCCAACAAAAAATATACCAAAAGTCCCCTGCTGTAGAGCGCGAGCTTTCGCCGCCATCTTGGAAAATGGCCGCCGGGAATGCCAGCTTCAATGTATTCCAAATTCTTCTTCAAAAACTATGAAAACTGGTAAATATTATGATTGTATCCACCTGAACATCAAAGTAAAATTTTACAGCTCTGGGTTTTATAGTTCTGTCGCCATATTGGAAAATGGCCGCCGTGAATGCTGGGTGCACTATATTTCACCATATTGTTGGAAAATTATGATAATCTATGGATATTATAATCAGAGCTGTGTGAACCTCATTGTAAAATATTAAAGCCATTCATGAGATAGTTTGGACGCCATATTGGAAAATGGCCGCCGGGAATTTCATTTAGATACAGTTTATATTTCAAAAACTATGAAAATTGGTAAATATATTGTTGAATACCGTCAAAACATCATACTAGAATATTGAAGACGTGCTGCTGATAGTTTGGGCGCCATCTTGGAAAATGACTGCGGGAAATGGCAAATATATTACCTAATTTTTTTTTCTATATTTCTTTATTGAGTACGAACGTGTTAAACACCATAAAATAACTATTTCTAAGTCTAAGTTATCGACCCCATCTTTGAAAATGGTCTCTGAAAGATTACTATCCCAAAATCTGAAGCACCGAAAAGCAAATCTATACTACTCATTTGTTGATTAGGTAATATCGTTTAATATGGGGTTTATACATTCTTGAGTCGTTAAAGATTAGATTTAAGACACGTTTTGAACATTTCGTTCATATTTATCGCCATCCTGAAGATTTTTTTTATTTTAACTAATACCTTGACAATGACCGCACATTGCCGAGAAATCCAATCCCGATCGTCTACATTCACAGTTCTTTACACAAGATGTTCTGCAGACTGCAGGTACAAGTAGTAAGTGTTGTAAGTTCATCTCATGCAGGAAGGAGAGTGGTGTGAATGGGTCTTCGACTTTCGCGATCGCGAACATATCCCCACTGTTCGGGATAAAATCGTTTCCTAGCTATTGTTGACTTAATATTGTCATTAAAAACTCTCAACGTATTTGAAAGATGTTGATTATCTGTCATTACTTCAAACAGCGCCTTATCATAACCACATCCAGTTACAGCATGTAAATGAAAGAAATGATCTCTTTGAACTTTTTTTTCTCTAATGTCTCGATTTGAGATTCTCTTCTTGGTGTGCTTTTGGTTTCAGATTTCAGAATGAAGACGTTCCAATTCGGGTGTGATATCCTAACAAAAGAAAAAAGAAATTCCGCTACTACAATGGCTGGGAAACGATTTAAACCCCAAAGAATGGGGTATATTCGGGATCCCGAATCTTAAGACCCATCCACACCACTCAAGACCAACTTTTAATACTCATTATCTTTAAGTGCGGAACCTCTTGTGTAAAGAACTGTGAATGTAGACGATCCGAATCAGTTTGCTTAGCAATGCATGGATATTGTCGCGGTACTAGCTGTGATGGAGCAGAGCAAAAGGGTTTGTCGTGGCTGAAGGGGCTCGAGTTCAGGGTGCCGGTTCGGGAGTTGCTTGTGTTCGCCCTTGGTTCAGACCGTTCCATGCCGACCCGTTTCCTAAAGGTTTTGCTCGGCCGCTTCGCCCCCCGCCCAGGTGTTGCCTTAATTGGCTTTCCCCGCCATTGGCAACCCTCTGAAGGTCCTAGATACATTGTATGGGCCGTATGGCACTGCTGTGCTAGGAGGGAACTCCCCAGTCCCCCTCGAGCCCTCAGCTGCATTAATCCTTCCCTGTTACCAACCACCCTCTGACTAAGCTCGCCGCTGACGGTGTCAAGATTCTGTCACCTGCTCAAGTGGCGTTTGTCGGGCCCGCTGGCCGATCTCGTGTGCCATGACGGCGGTTCCTCAGGTTCAATTTGGAATATGATAAGCGAAAAAAATCCTAAGGCTTACGATGAATATGAACGAAATGTTAGAGGTTTGTCTTAAATCTAATCTTTAACACACTAGAATGTATAAACCCCATATTAAATTGTATTCCCATATGCAGAGAATTACAGCTTTGAATAACTTTTCTTTCTTTCAGAATATAAGGTAATATTTTTGGGTGGCCTTTTGTAAAAATGGCGTCGATAATTTCGACTTGGGGATAGTAATTTTTGGTGTTTATTACGTTAATGAAAATAAACTACTCAATATAGGAACTTCGAAAAGGTTTATATATTTGAAATATATTTAGCATTTCCAGCAGTCATTTTCCAAGATGGCGCCCAAACTATCAGTAGCACGTCTTCATTATTCAAGTATGATGTTTAGACGGTCTTCAACAACATATTTACAAATTTTCATAATTTTTTAAATATAAGCTGTATCTAAATGAAATTCCCGGCGGCCATTTTCCAAAATGGCGGGCAAACTATCCCATGAATGGCTACAATATTTTACAATGAGGTTCACACAACTCTGATTAAAATATCAATAAATTTTCATAATTTTCTAACAACATGGTGAAATATGGTGCACCCAGAATTCACGGTGGCAATTTTCCAATATGGCGACAGAACTATGAAACTCAGAGCTGTAAAATTTTACTATGATGTTCAGGTGGATACAATCATAATATGTACCAATTTTAATAATTTTTGAAGAAAAATGTGGAATACATTGAAGCTGGCATTCCCGGCGGCCATTTTCTAAGATGGCGGCGAAAGCTCGCGCTCTACAGCAGGGGACTTTTAGTATATTTTTTGTTGGGTCGAAAATAACACATGTACCAATTTTCATTTTTATGTTCTAATGCTCTAGGTCAACCCCTAAAAGTCCTGGGCTAATTCGCATTTTTCTCGACACCCTCAGAGAGCATCGTTTAATCGTAAAACTGTCCAAATTCCGCAAACTAATATTTTCCAAGCAAAAGTTTACCGATTGTTCGAAGTCATTCATTTTCTTCTCGATTTTTTTCAATGAATCAAGCTATCCTGACATATCCTTCATCATACTCATCAAAATAACTAGTTGGTCATTAGTTGCATAGCAAGCTTAATTACCAGTCGAAGGTAATCTAGCTTAATTACCAGTCGAAGGTAATCTAGCTTAATTACCAGTCGAAGGTAATCTAGCTTAATAACCAGTCGAAGGTAATCTAGCTTAATTACCAGTCGTCGGTAATCTAGCTTAATTACCAGTCGTCGGTAATCTAGCTTAATTACCAGTCGTCGGTAATCTAGCTTAATCACCAGTCGTCGGTAATCTAGCTAAATTACCAGTCGTCGGTAATCTAGCTCAATTACCAGTCGTCGGTAATCTAGCTTAATCACCAGTCGTCGGTAATCTAGCTCAATTACCAGTCGTCGGTAATCTAGCTTAATCACCAGTCGTCGGTAATCTAGCTTAATCACCAGTCGTCGGTAATCTAGCTTAATCACCAGTCGTCGGTAATCGAGCCGAATCACCAGTCGTCGGTAATCGAGCCGAATGACCAGTCGTCGGTAATCGAGCCGAATGACCAGTCGTCGGTAATCGAGCCGAATGACCAGTCGTCTTTAATCTAGCTGAATGACCAGTCGTCGGTAATCTAGCTGAATGACCAGTCGTCGGTAATCTAGCTGAAAAAACCAGTCGTCGGTAATCTAGCTGAAAAACCAGTCGTCGGTAATCTAGCTGAAAAAACCAGTCGTCGGTAAACTAGCTGAAAAAACCAGTCGTCGGTAATCTAGCTGAAAAAACGAGTCGTCGGTAATCTAGCTGAATCACCAGTCGTCGGTAATCTAGCTTAATCACCAGTCGTCGGTAATCTATCTTAATCACCAGTCGTCGGTAATCTAGCTGAATCACCAGTCGTCGGTAATCGAGCTTAATGACCAGTCGTCGGTAATCTAGCTGAAAAAACCAGTCGTCGGTAATCTAGCTTAATCACCAGTCGTCGGTAATCTAGCTTTATCACCAGTCGTCGGTAATCTAGCTTAATCACCAGTCGTCGGTAATCGAGCTGAATGACCAGTCGTCGGTAATCTAGCTGAATGACCAGTCGTCGGTAATCTAGCTGAATCACCAGTCTTCGGTAATCTACCTTAATTACCAGTCGTCGGTAATCTAGCTTAAACACCAGTCGTCGGTAATCTAGCTTAATCACCAGTCGTCGGTAATCTAGCTTTATCACCAGTCGACGGTAATCTAGCTTTATCACCAGTCGTCGGTAATCTAGCTTAATCACCAGTCGTCGGTAATCGAGCTGAATGACCAGTCGTCGGTAATCTAGCTAAACGACCAGTCGTCGGTAATCTAGCTGAATGACCAGTCGTCGGTAATCTAGCTGAAAAAACCAGTCGTCGGTAATCTAGCTGAGAAAACCAGTCGTCGGTAATCTAGCTGCAAAAACCAGTCGTCGGTAATCTAGCTGAAAAAACCAGTCGTCAGTAATCTAGCTGAAAAAACCAGTCGTCGGTAGTCTAGCTGAAAAAACCAGTCGTCGGTAATCTAGCTGAAAAAACCAGTCGTCGGTAATCTAGCTGAAAAAACCAGTCGTCGGTAATCTAGCTTAATCACCTGTAATCCGGCTTAATTACCAGCCGTCGGTAATCCGGCTTAATTACCAGCCGTCGGTAATCCGGCTTAATTACCAGCCGTCGGTAATCCGGCTTAATTACCAGCCGTCGGTAATCCGGCTTAATTACCAGCCGTCGGTAATCCGGCTTAATTACCAGCCGTCGGTAATCCGGCTTAATTACCAGCCGTCGGTAATCCGGCTTAATTACCAGCCGTCGGTAATCCGGCTTAATTACCAGCCGTCGGTAATCCGGCTTAATTACCAGCCGTCGGTAATCCGGCTTAAATACGCAAAGACATACAAGTCCAGTAGTGAAGGCTCTATTAATACTCTTTGTAGTGACGCGTGAAGTTCCAAGAAAAGAAAGAGTTTGAAAAGAAAGAGTTTTAGACGTTTGAAAAGAAAGAGTTTTAGACGTTTGAAAAGAAAGAGTTTTAGACGTTTCAAAAGAAAGAATTTAGGGAGTGGTGAAGGTCATGGGCAACTTGAAACGGCATCTCTGCTAGATTTTCAATAAAGTGTAACACAGCTGCAAAGCGCTTTCTAGTGCCACGGTATTTTAGGAAAAATAATCCTCGCTATACACTCACTTTCCGTTCAAGATGAGATGAACCATGAGTAAAAACTGGTCTTTTTATTTGGATCCTTATGGCAGTGCAGAATTGTATCTCAGCTATAAAGTACATTGAATACTACAAGATCGTACGATTGCACAAGAAAAATCGGCCTTTCACTGATTCGAAGATAGTTTATTTGCTTTATTATATAGGATATTTATATATTTTTGTGGTATATAGACTTATTTTGATAATGTAACTAATTAAGAAAAACTTATCATTGTCGTGTCAGGTTTGATTTCTTAAAATCATGTGAATAAAAAAATTAGCGCGCTTCACTGAAATATTATATACTAACAAAAACCTTGTATTTCATTTGGGGGAGGTATTTTTTGTAGAAATTCAAACAATTTTGCCAACGGTTTAATTTAAGTACGTCACCATCTGCCTAATGGTTTATCGTAAAGCCTTTTCTATCTGGTTTAATATCAAACCATTTAGGGTTTACTATAAAACCTTTTGGATATGGTTTTGTGTCAAACCATTTAGACATTCCGTTAATGGTTTAATCTAAAATATGTCTTATACCCAATATGGTTTACATATTCTTTAAAACCCTTTAAATTCCATTCAAAGTTCCATGTGGGGTGGCTCTTAGATTTCAAACCATATTCAGACCATTATTTTTTGCAGTGAGTGATAAGTAGTATTTTAAATTTCGATAGTGGATAACGTAATCACGTTTGTTGGTTAGATCAGTCACAAGTTTTGGTAACGTGTCCTTGACCGTTAAACCATTTTCTTTCATCATAAGCTTATAATACGCTGAAAACATGTCCGTGGTTATTCGTTTGGATTCCGGTGCCAGAGGGAGGCAATTATGATTTTGATGAAGTTCAACTGGGTAATCCAAATCAACGGATAGTATGAATCCGTATAGAGAGTCATCTGGTAAATTCGTTATTTGGTTCTCCGTTTAATCTAAAACATTTTCAGATTTCACCCAGGCAAACCTTCTCGTAGGAAGATAATACTCCATAACTGTTCCTAAAGAAGTTGAGTATCGGTAATTTTGTTACAACCAATTAATATATTTCCAAAAAGTTTTTATTACCATAGAGATTGTTGACATCCAAATAAACTATATAGTTTGATGGTTTGGCTTCCTCAAATGTCTCTGGGAGATATTTGTTGTTGGCTTCTGCGTGTCTATGAGCCACCATCGAAACACCACCACGAATACCACGCTCTGAGATTAAGTAAATTAGTATTTCTTAACATAATGAGCCTTACGAAAAATTTACCTAGAAATAAGTGTATATCTGGGTCTAAAATTAGATCGAGTTTAACCTTCGTCATGAGTAAGGCAGCCTCCCATGCAAAACCTATGGTATGTAAGCTTTAGAAACGTATTTTTTACTGTTTTCAAATCTAAAATATTTACCGGGACCGGTGAAGGCGTGAGCGCAGTCTAGTTAATAATATTCCAAACACATATTCCTAAACTGCTCGAATACGGAGGCTAGTTGAAGACAATCGCAGGTAACATATATACCATGTAGCTCCCCTAGGAATAGGTTTAATATTAAACTCTGGAATTATTAATTTAAAAATTGTTTAGAGGGTAACGTACCTAGGGTTTTAATGTTGAACTCTTTCCAAACCTTACGTGTATTTTCATATCTCTCTTCGTAAATATGTTCATTCGTAAGAGTGTTGTAGAAATCGTCTTTGGAAGGTAGGATACATTCATCGAATCGCTCCATATCACACATGTAATTATATGGATATGCAAGTTTGGTCAACATGAGTTTAACCTTTTGCAGTGGATATATTGCGTTAAGAATGTGAAACTTTTCAGGACCACCCACGGCTAAATTGGAAACTAGAGTTTCCAGTGACGCTGCAAGAAATCTCATTGAGTCAACAAATCGTAGTTTTCCAATGCTAAAACTGATATAGGTTTAAGAATTTGAGGGGATACACGTGATTCATTTGTCTTCAATCAGGCTGAGTCCTGTCAGAATGAGATGTGAATCATACCTGTATAGCGTTTAATGGTAATTGCTAAATATTTTAAACCTCGGTTCCATCATAGGCAAGTTTAATTATTTACCCGATTAAATTATGAGCGATCACTGGAATCACATATCCATTTCTTAGCTTCAGATTGCATGATTACCACGAAAATCCCATAAAAATTAGATTAGTATTTTTAATCTAAAAATTAGATTATTTTGGAATTAATTCCATCCTTTCCAACCAAACTCTAAATTTTTATGATACTAAAGGTTTTTGTAAAGTTTATACCGCTGAAATGACAATGATCGCGAACAGCTGGATCCTCATCAGTCAAAATTAGGTTGCATATATAGCAATTAGTAGCCTTCTGATGTTCTTCTTCCTCCATAGGTGTTAATTCCATTGGGACAATATGTTTCAATGCTTCAATGATTAACCCCTCTTCTATTAAAAGACTTTCGATGAAAATTTGGATAGAGTCACTTCCTTTATACGTCACCGGTGCCTTAGGAGAACCTAAGATAGATATATATGAATATAATGAATATCCAGTCGGATTAAGATTTTAATGACTGGATTTACCATCAGGACCAACTACCACATAACTAAATCCGCATGCCAAGTGTTTATCGAGTTTAGTGGTTGAGGATTGATTTACGTCAGGTGTACAGGTGTGAAGGGGTTTCAAAATACTCTCAAAATCGCAATAAATAACGTAGGGTTTCTATGATTAAGATTTAATTTAATAATTAAACAATATATTCTAGAAAAATGATTGTTAATAAACTTACTTTTTCATCCACTCGTATTTCTCAAAAGTGAGAATGGGTTTTTGAAACGGAATTTTCACCCGTTGTGGTTTATGCACGCTAAAGTTAATAACATGCTCCGAGTGATTACGCTCCGAATTTACTCCAGAATGACGATGGAGACAATATCTGCCTACCCAACTTTTACGATTCTCCCCCATTTCACCCAAAAACAGTTTCCCCAATTCCCATTTCTCCCAAACTCATTTGTCCCAAAATATTTTTCCCCCAAAAACAGAAACATTGGTTATTAATTTCTCTTACAATATCCTCTCGATCCGTGCCTTCCACTGCTTTAATAAACTCGGTGCGTATTTATGACTTACATGGTACACTTAAATATTGTACAATTCTCTTACCAGGAGAGAAAAATAATTCGAGAAAGGTTTTTATTTCGGAAGAAGATAATTGTAAACAGTAATTTTTTGGAAAAGGCGTAACATTGGTAAACCATTTCCAAAACATTACTAACCTAAGCCTAACCAAACGAAACAACCTAACCTAACCTGACCAAATACTATTTAGTTCAAATAATCAACTTAAGCCTAACCAAATTATCCATATCTGACCTAGTTCTTTTTGAGTTCATATAACCCAGCTGGGCCAGCTTACACCATAATAAACAACTATAGTTTTTCGCATAACTGTTTCTCCGCTCTTTAGAGAACCGCTGTAACGGTACGCTGCGTTTACAAGAACCGCTATATCGGTAATTGCTGTAATGGGTAAACTGCCATTTCGGGAACCGCTATTTAGAGAACTATTGTTATGAGGACCGCTATTATTATTGAATCAGCTCATAAGGGAACTGCTCATGTGAAGGCTTCCCACCCAACCCAACCCAACCTAACATAACCTAATCTAACCTAACCCAACCCAAAGCTAATTTTTTCTAGGTATTTCTTATTTCTATAGGCTAAAATTAAATCTCAACTTCTGGGCTTGGGCGAAATGGGAAAAAATCTTTTCGGCGAAATGGGACAAAAAATCTTTTGGGCGAAATATCCCTTTTGGGTATTATGGGATTGGTGAAAATGGGAACATACCAACTTTTACATCGATGGTTGGTAAAACCACTTAAAAGTTTGCTTATGTCTTTGATCATTGATATAAATAGCAGGTCAACCTGTCGCGCTTCGATGACCCTATTTTCACTAACATAACGGGGGAATACACCGTCTTCATATGCATATACATTAATAGACAGCCCGTTTTTATCTTCAAATTTTTTTAGCTTGAAAGGATTTAATTCAAACGGGAAGCTGATATCCTCACAGTTAAGTTCTGTCGCGTATTCACGATATTTACTCACTCTGGTCGCATTTGATTTTACTGGGTGTAACTTTGCCAGAATACAGCATAAAAAGCATTTGCTATCTGTAGATATTATATTTTCCAGTCCATGAAAGAAGCGCTACCTACTAATAGAAATCAAATGGGACAAACGTTGTTCCTACTCGTCCAAGGATAGCCGCAAAGGCCCCTACGGGACTTGTACCTACACAGACTGAACCAATGGCTACCGCAGCCGATCTCGCCGCCGCCCTGGCGTCCGCGTTAAACGAGCTTACCATTCGTCACGTCCCGCCGAAGTATGATCCCGACACCACTGAAATCAATGACTGGCTCGAGATTTTCAAGCAAAGTACTTCCCAGCCAAATGCAGACAGGAAGTCTTTTCTGCCTCAAGTATTAGGGAAGGCACTGAACTGGTACGCCCTGCAGCTCCTTGACCCTAGCAACGCGAACCGCGAGTGGCAAGCTTGGAAAACAGCTCTAAAAGCGGAATTTAGCAGGTCCCCGAGAGCACTATTCAATGAAGACCCCGTAAAATACTATAGGGACATGTTAGTACTATGCTCTCAAGCCAATCCCGCCATGACCGATCAGGAAAAGGTCAATCACCTCCTCCGCGGATTAGCACCGGAAGTCAGGGACCGTCTCGTTTTAATGGAACCTACCAGCACATCGCAATTCCTGGAAAAACTGCAGATCCTTGCTACCGTCATCAGTGCTTCGACAAACAATGTCTCACAGGGTGAAGGCCGGATCTTGGACCTGCTTATTACCCTTCTCAAAACACAGACAAACCCATCCAACCCTCAGAGTGTAGTCGCTCCTCTCCTATACACAGAATCCACAAACAATGACATTGAGTCTATTCGCAACGAGGTGCGCTCCCTTAAAAGGGACATGGAGGAAATGAAGCAGCTTTTACGGCGCCGAGACACAAGTCCTGGGTTTCAGAGTTACCGCTGCGGCTCTAACACTCACCTGGCGTCCTACTGTCGTACCGATCGCAATTTCCGTAGCCGAGAGCGCTACCGGTCTCCAGTCGACAACCACAGAGAAAGCTACCGATCCCCAGTCGACAACCACAGAGAAAGCTACCGATCCCCTTCTGGAGAACGCCAACGCCGACCCGAATACCGCTCGCCCTTTACTGACAGACGGGACAGCTACCGAACGCTCTCAGAGGATCGCAGGTGATCTACCTGGAGGGAAGGAAAAACTACCCCCATCCCTATAACAGAAATTCGGGAAACGGGAACCGGCGGTTGTAATAAGGGAGGTCAAGCCGTCCGTCCACATCGAACCTTTCCTCCTTAGTAGTCAAGTTAAACTCATCATCATCCCTGCTTGTTTAAAGGACACACAGAACGAAGTCGTCATCGATTCAGGCAGCGCTAAAACATCATTAGTCAAAAAACTTGTAACAAAATCGGAGCCATAATGCACCCTGCGTCAGATATTCAACTAAGGGTGGCGGACGGATCACTTACAGCTCCTCTCGGCATAACACTCCTCAACTTAAATATCGGAACCCAACATTACGATATCCAAGCGCTGGTTCTCGAAAAATTCAACCATGAACTCTTGCTTGGTCTCGAATTTTGTTCCACCTACGGGGTGGACATAAGCTTCAACAACCGTACAATTCGAATCCAAGACTTCACCTACAGTCTACCGGACTATATTTTTGACCACTCGTTTAAAGTACGATGCGCCTCGACTATCACCATCCCACCTCAAACCGAAATGGCTCTGGAAGTTCGTATCCCGAACGCATCCGATGATTTCCTGGTTGAAGCCACCCCAGACGCTTTCGAACGCTTCGGGGTCCTCGTATGCAAAACGTTCGTCAATTTCAATGAAGGGTCGGCCTCTATACGCGTGGCAAACCCTCATGAACGTCCAATCGTAATACCGAAAAGAGCCACTATCGCTACCGCCCATGAAATACTTGACCTACAGCTACTAGACGAAGCCAACGAAAAACAAGAACCCAGAACCCTCGTAGACTCCCTCGACATAGGAGAGCAACTCACGGAATCCGAAGTTCACCAACTGCGACACCTTCTTGAGCTCTGTTTTCTCGCGCCATGAAACAGATCCGGGCCGGACTTCGCTAGTGACCCATAATATCTGTACCGGAGACGCTGCCCCAGTACGCTCACAGCCATACCGGAAGTCAATCAAGGAACGAGACATTCTTAAAAGGGAAGTCGCGAAACTCATGAAGGCCAAGATAATTCGGGAATCATGCTGCCCTTGGGCTGCCCCCGTCGTCCTATTGAAGAAAAGGGATGGGTCCTGGCGCTTCTGTGTGGACTGGCGGAAGTTGAATAAAGTCACTAAGGATGTTCACCCAATTCCACGGATTGATGATGCCCTCGATAGATTAGCTGGTTCGACCCTCTTCACCACGCTTGACCTGGCATCAGGTTACTTTCAAGTGGAGGTTACTGAAACCGATAAGGAGAAAACGGCTTTCATCACCCCGGATGGGCGGAACGAATTTAACGTGTTAGGCATGGGTCTTTGTAATGCGCCAAGCTGTTTCCAACGTTTAATGTACAGTCTGTTAGAAAAGTCTTTGCCCGTTGATTTTTTTTCCGATTATTTTGAATAATTCAAAAACCGTTGATCACAGAGAATTAACATTTGACACTAAGATAGATATTTTAGTTCTCCATCAAATGAGACCAAATTTGAAGTCGTAGGTCGAAGCACGTGCTAAAAAACGCGAATTTTTCGAAAATCTGAAAATGTTCAACTTTTTAAATATTAGTTTTTGGAGAAAATAAATGTGATTTTCGTTATCAGGGGGGTCAATTTATATTCAGAAAGTGTCTTCAATTTCCTTGTATCTTTAATATTTCGCAAGATATTTCAATTTGTTTAAATTCATAAAATTGAGAACGCTCTAAGTTCCACAAAAAGTGAAAATGAAAACCGTTTACCCAGATATCTAGAACATCCCATATAGGGTATTTCTACCTATCTTTTTGTTGATATGACGAATTAGTAAGTTCCTGCTAACTTTAACTTTTCATTATGTTTAAAGGGATACATAAATGTTCTAATTTTAAGAATTTAGTCTTTCACTTCAATATTACCTGACCGTTGTAAATGTCACAAGGAATTTTTTTTAAATGTAAAGACTACTTTCCCATTGGTTTAGTAGCAGGGCCTGAAATAAGGTAAAATTATTATATAACGTGTGTCCAGTAACCTCTCCTTTGACTGGAAAATATATAGAACCCTGTCCTCCGGAGTTTCCAAAAATAGTGTCGAAACCTAATAGTCAAGCTATCTCAACTTCGGAAATATTTATCGGTCAAAATGTGAAGTGACCTTAATTTTAAAAAAAATATGGGGCATTTTCAAATTTAATTGGACAATGTCCTGTGTCCTGTGCTTATTCCCGGCCCTGTTTAGTAGTGTTTACCTGTTTGGATTAAATCTCGTAATCTAAGCTGCTGTTAATGACCGAGCATCACGATATTTTGACTTCACCATGAATAATCAGAACAGTCGGTCTACTTAAGCCAAATATAACCCATAAGGTGAAGGTTCATAAGTAGCTGTGATCTTATATTTGAAAAGTTAGTTGGAATTTTAGTTTATTTAGTCTTTATGCACAGACACGGTTAGTTACCCAATTTGACCACTAACAATAGAGGATGACTTCACATATGGATTAGCTGAGGCTGGGTCTACGAATGTCTAGTTATTCACTCTCTTAGGGACGTCCTATTATAGACCCGCAACATATAAGTTTTATGAATAAACCCTGGTTAAGCATTGTTATTTTGAATTTGAGAGTTGTCAAACACCTGGTTTAAGTCAATTTTTACACCCGAATAACGCCGCGTAGCTAGACTAGTTTGAAATCCTTACACACCACACTAACATATTCATGGAAATAATGTTTAAATTTACGATTGCTGTGACGTTCAATTTCTGAATGTCTTGTATGGGTCATGAGTGAAAACAGTATTTTCAAATGATCATTGGTATGAAATTTTGGGCTTTTCTATTGCCAGGCCTATCGTAACATTGTTAGTACGACAGCAGTTACCACAAATACAAGTGGATTTTTAGTTCCGAATCTTAAATTTACTTCGAAACGGTATACGGACTAAATACCCTCAAGACCGAAACCCCATGTCATAATCCCCCGTATTGAAAGAAAAACAAAAAACCCCTCCTTAGACAAAACCCCCGGTCGTTTTCCCCCCTTCTCTAGGCAAAATCCCCCGGTCATTTTCCCTCATCCTAGAAGAAAGAAAAGCCCCCCATTCTCCCATTCTCAAGGCAAAATCCCCTCGTCATTTTCCTATTCCAAGAAGAAAGTAAAGCCCCCCATTCTCAAGGCAAAATCCCCCGGTCATTTTCCCTCATCCTAGGAGAAAGTAAAGCCGCCGCCATTTTGTGAAAATATATCGAGTGACGTTTAAATGGCCATATAGGTTACGTCGAATTATGGACTACTAGAAGAAAAGCCCGTTGCGGTTTATACACCAACGGGCGGTAGCGAATAATGTTTTTGCAATTTTTTCCCCTTGGTGACAACTACTCCTTGGTGGCTAAAATTGAATCTAAGCCCAACCTATACTAGAACCTGCAGATAAAACGGCAAATCGACACCCCAAAACTGGAAGGCAGGCCAGGGCGTTACGCTATTGGCCGAAGGTGCCAGTTTTAAATTATCGATGAAATCAGAATCTATTTTGATTTTTAAAATCATTCAGAGATATTTCCTGGATGTTTCGCTATGCAGATAGGTCTTATAACTAGTAGATGAATCGTTTGAAAATCACGAAAAGTGAATTCGGACGGGCGGCGCGAGAAAAAATGGGCTGTTATATATTAGATGAGTCGGGGTAGTACCAGTTAGATCCTGCGGAACATGAAGGGATAACGTAAATTCGAATGTGACATGAAAAAGATAAATATGGGATTCAAAATCTGCAAATTGGTTTTAAATATTCCTTTATTTTTCTGTTTGTTACCATATAGAAACGTAAATAAATCAAAAGCGAGAAAAACTTACAAACGAATTTTTGGAAACAAATATTTAGCAATACTGATGGCTAACTAGATTAAACCGTTTTGCATCAATTTGGCAATAAAAATAAACCGCTTGCAAAAATCAATTTGTAAACAAAAAAAAAACTTATCAATATTTAATTAATACGGCAGCGAATTGCCCCTCACGCGCAAACACATTCGTAGCCTTTTCCTAAAGGACACACATAATTTCCGGATGAAATCAGGTGACAAAGCGTTGTAAGCCGCAAGAACCATGTTGAGAAGATCTTCTCGAGTGTCCGGGATTCTCTTTTCCATGTTGTTTGCCATATGTGCCCACATGGTTTCAATGGGATTTAAGTCCGGCCAGTGCGATGGCCATTCCAACACGTTAATTCCTTCGTGGTCCAAGAAATTGGCCACAATTCGGGCATTGTGCGCGGGGCAGTTGTCCTGTTGGAACCACAGGCTGAAATATTTATGTGATAAGTCAATAAATTCCATAGAATTAATGTTAATAAACTTACCGGTTTTGGTCTTCCACGTCATAAATAGCGGCCACAGAGGGAAGCATGGAGTCCCGCAAAATCCGAATATAGGACTGGCCGTTTAGACGTCCCTCAATTGGGTGCAAAATGCCGACCCTGCCATCGCCAATACATCCCCAAACGTTGACGCTAAAACGCCCGCTCCTTTTCGCATGATTGACGAAGTTCGGGTCGTATCTTTGATTTGTGGTTCTCGTGACCCACACCACCGGTGACGATGGCGAACTTTGAAAGGACTATAAAATATCAAGAATAAAATTAATTGAAATTAGCATAAGAAATTACCCAGTTAATATTTACGTTTTCATCGGAGAAGAGAATGAACCTTTCCAAGTCTTCCCGTGGCCAAGTTAGCATTTCTTCGCAAAATTCCCGACGAGCGCGCTTATGGGCTGCCGTGAGAAAAGGCTTATTCGCCGACCTTCGTCTCCTTACTCCCGCCTTCTTTAATTTGGCCCAAACGGTTGTTGGCGTAACGTTGACACCAGTGTTGTTTTGCCACCTATTTCTTAAATGTCTGATTGAAAGAAATTGGTTGTTCTTGGCGTCCCTGGTGAGTGCCCTCGTCTCTCCGGCATTGCCGGCGATCGGTCTACCAGGTCTATCTAAATCCTACACGTAGGGGAACCACCTTATACTTTCTACATCTCTAACCTTATATAATCAAACCAAAGGCAAACATTAAGCAAAACCTTACTTGAACCCTTTGGAATCTTTCATATCGTGAATACGTGTAACGAGCACCTCTACTTGAACATCCAACACGATTAGCGATTGCATCCCAGGTCCATCCTTGTCTCCTTAGAGTAATAATTTCGACTCTTTGTCCTTCCGTGATGCGAGGCATGATTGAAACTGTTTACTTTCTTAAGGAATGTAGGCATTTTTATATCAAGTCACAAATATTTTTGAGTGCGTTTCCCGTCTATAGAATCTCTATTTAGAACCAAAGCAAAACGTTTTTAAATAGAGATTCTATAGACGGGAAACGCACTCAAAAAATATTTGTGACTTGATATAAAAATGCCTACATTCCGTAAAGGGAGGGTGAAGTAGAAAATCAGGTGATTTTTTATCAATTCTTCTACTAATTACAAGACCAGTCTACATAGTGAAACATTCAGGAAATACTTCCGAATGATTTTAAATTTCAAATTAGGTTCAGATTTTAAGGATAATTTTAAAGAAGGTCCTCCGACCAATCGCGTAACGCCCTGCCTCTTTATTAACAAAATTCTCGTGGCACGTTCCGTGTTGAATGAAATTTATCACGAGATTTGATAAAATTCGCGCGCGACATGGAGCGTGCCACGAGAATTTTGTTAATAAAAAGGCAGGGCGTTACGCGATTGGTCGGAGGACCTTCTTTAAAATTATCCTTAAAATCTGAACCTAATTTGAAATTTAAAATCATTCGGAAGTATTTCCTGAATGTTTCACTATGTAGACTGGTCTTGTAATTAGTAGAAGAATTGATAAAAAATCACCTGATTTTCTACTTCACCCTCCCTTTACGGAATGTAGGCATTTTTATATCAAGTCACAAATATTTTTTGAGTGCGTTTCCCGTCTATAGAATCTCTATTTAAAAACGTTTTGCTTTGGTTCTAAATAGAGATTCTATAGACGGGAAACGCACTCAAAAAATATTTGTGACTTGATATAAAAATGCCTACATTCCTTAAGAAAGTAAACAGTTTCAATCATGCCTCGCATCACGGAAGGACAAAGAGTCGAAATTATTACTCTAAGGAGACAAGGATGGACCTGGGATGCAATCGCTAATCGTGTTGGATGTTCAAGTAGAGGTGCTCGTTACACGTATTCACGATATGAAAGATTCCAAAGGGTTCAAGTAAGGTTTTGCTTAATATTTGCCTTTGGTTTGATTATATAAGGTTAGAGATGTAGAAAGTATAAGGTGGTTCCCCTACGTGTAGGATTTAGATAGACCTGGTAGACCGATCGCCGGCAATGCCGGAGAGACGAGGGCACTCACCAGGGACGCCAAGAACAACCAATTTCTTTCAATCAGACATTTAAGAAATAGGTGGCAAAACAACACTGGTGTCAACGTTACGCCAACAACCGTTTGGGCCAAATTAAAGAAGGCGGGAGTAAGGAGACGAAGGTCGGCGAATAAGCCTTTTCTCACGGCAGCCCATAAGCGCGCTCGTCGGGAATTTTGCGAAGAAATGCTAACTTGGCCACGGGAAGACTTGGAAAGGTTCATTCTCTTCTCCGATGAAAACGTAAATATTAACTGGGTAATTTCTTATGCTAATTTCAATTAATTTTATTCTTGATATTTTATAGTCCTTTCAAAGTTCGCCATCGTCGCCGGTGGTGTGGGTCACGAGAACCACAAATCAAAGATACGACCCGAACTTCGTCAATCATACGAAAAGGAGCGGGCGTTTTAGCGTCAACGTTTGGGGATGTATTGGCGATGGCAGGGTCGGCATTTTGCACCCAATTGAGGGACGTCTAAACGGCCAGTCCTATATTCGGATTTTGCGGGACTCCATGCTTCCCTCTGTGGCCGCTATTTATGACGTGGAAGACCAAAACCGGTAAGTTTATTAACATTAATTCTATGGAATTTATTGACTTATCACATAAATATTTCAGCCTGTGGTTCCAACAGGACAACTGCCCGCGCACAATGCCCGAATTGTGGCCAATTTCTTGGACCACGAAGGAATTAACGTGTTGGAATGGCCATCGCACTCGCCGGACTTAAATCCCATTGAAACCATGTGGGCACATATGGCAAACAACATGGAAAAGAGAATTCCGGACACTCGAGAAGATCTTCTCAACATGGTTCTTGCGGCTTACAACGCTTTGTCACCTGATTTCATCCGGAAATTATGTGTGTCCTTTAGGAAAAGGCTACGAATGTGTTTGCGCGTGAGGGGCAATTCGCTGCCGTATTAATTAAATATTGATAAGTTTTTTTTTGTTTACAAATTGATTTTTGCAAGCGGTTTATTTTTATTGCCAAATTGATGCAAAACGGTTTAATCTAGTTAGCCATCAGTATTGCTAAATATTTGTTTCCAAAAATTCGTTTGTAACTTTTTCTCGCTTTTGATTTATTTACGTTTCTATATGGTAACAAACAGAAAAATAAAGGAATATTTAAAACCAATTTGCAGATTTTGAATCCCATATTTATCTTTTTCATGTCACATTCGAATTTACGTTATCCCTTCATGTTCCGCAGGATCTAACTGGCTCTACCCCGACTCATCTAATATATAACAGCCTATTTTTTCTCGCGCCGCCCGTCCGAATTCACTTTTCGTGATTTTCAAACGATTCATCTACTAGTTATAAGACCTATCTGCATAGTGAAACATCCAGGAAATATCTCTGAATGATTTTAAAAATCAAAATAGATTCTGATTTCATCGATAATTTAAAACTGGCACCTTCGGCCAATAGCGTAACGCCCTGGCCTGCCTTCCAGTTTTGGTGTGTCGATTTACCGTTTTATCTGCAGGTTCTAGTATAGGTTGGGCTTAGATTCAATTTTAGCCACCAAGGAGTAGTTGTCACCAAGAGGGAAAAAATTGCAAAAACATTATTCGCTACCGCCCGTTGTTGTATTAGCCGCAACGGGCTTTTCTTCTAGTAGTCCATAATTCGACGTAACCTATATGGCCATTTAAACGTCACTCGATATATTTTCACAAAATGGCGGCGGCTTTACTTTCTCCTAGGATGAGGGAAAATGACCGGGGGATTTTGCCTTGAGAATGGGGGGCTTTTACTTTCTTCTAGGATGAGGGAAAATGACCGGGGGATTTTGCCTTGAGAATGGGGGGGGCATACTTTTTCTAGGATGAGGGAAAATGACCGGGGATTTTGCCTTGAGAATAGGGGGCTTTGCGTTCTTCTAGGATGAGGGAAAATGACCGGGGGATTTTGCCTTGAGAATGGGGGGGGCTATACTTTCTTCTAGGATGAGGGAAAATGACCGGTGGATTTTGCCTTGAGAATGGGGGGGGGGGCTTTGCGTTCTTCTAGGATGAGGGAAATGACCGGGTATTTTGCCTTGAGAATGGGGGGGGTTTACTTTCTTCTAGGATGAGGGAAAATGACCGGGGTATTTTGCCTTGAGAATAGGTGGCTTTTCTTTCTTCTAGATGAGGGAAAATGACCGGGGGATTTTGCCTTGAGAATGGGGGGGGGCTTTGCGTTCTTCTAGGATGAGGGAAAATGACCGGGGATTTTGAATTGAGAATGGGGCCTTTACTTTCTTCTAGGAATAGGAAAATGACGGGGGGATTTTGCATTGAGAAGGGGAGAATGAGGGGGCTTTACTTTCTTCTAGGATGAGGGAAAATGACCGGGGATTTGCCTAGAGAAGGGGGAAAACGACCGGGATTTTGTCAAAGGAGGGGTTTTTGTTTTTTTTTCATACTGGGATTATGACATGGGGTTTCGGTCTTGAGGGTATTTAGTCCGTATACCGTTTCGAAGTAAATTTAAGATTCGGAACTAAAAATCCACTTGTATTTGTGGTAACTGCTGTCGTACTAACAATGTTACGATAGGCCTGGCAATAGAAAAGCCCAAAATTTTTTTACCAGTGATCATTTGAAAATACTGTTTTCACTCATGACCCATACAAGACATTCAGAAATTGAACGTCACAGCAATCGTAAATTTAAACATTATTCCATGAATAAGTTAGTGTGGTGTGTAAGGATTTCAAACTAGTCTAGCTACGCGGCGTTATTCGGGTGTAAAAATTGACTTAAACCAGGTGTTTGACAACTCTCAAATTCAAAATAACAATGCTTAACCAGGGTTTATTCATAAAACTGATATGTTGCGGGTCTATAATAGGACGTCCCTAAGAGAGTGAATAACTAGACATTCGTAGACCCAGCCTCAGCTAATCCATATGTGAAGTCATCCTCTATTGTTAGTGGTCAAATTGGGTAACTAACCGTGTCTGTGCATAAAGACTAAATAAACTAAAATTCCAACTAACTTTTCAAATATAAGATCACAGCTACTTATGAACCTTCACCTTATGGGTTATATTTGGCTTGTGTAGACCGACTGTTCTGATTATTCATGGTGAAGTCAAATATCGTGAAGCTCGGTCATTAACAGCAGCTTAGATTACGAGATTAATTCAAACTGGTAACACTACTAAACAGGGCCGGGAATAAGCACAGGACACAGCACATTGTCCAATTAAATTTTAAAATGCCCCATATTTTTTTTTAAAAATTAAGGTCACTTCACATTTGACCGATAAATATTAACACTATTTTGGAAACTCCGGAGGACAGGGTTCTATATATTTTCAAGTCAAGGAGAGGTTACTGGACACACGTTATATAATAATTTTACCTTATTTCAGGCCCTGCTTCTAAACCAATGGGAAAGTAGTCTTTACATTTAAAAAAAATTCCTTGTGACATTTACAACGGCTCAGGTAATATTGAAGTGAAAGACTAAATCTTTAAATTAGAACATTTATGTATCCCTTTAACATAATGAAAAGTTAAAGTTAGCTGGAACTTACTAATTCGTCATATCAACAAAAAGATAGGTAGAATACCCTATATGGGATGTTCTAGATATCTGGGTAAACGGTTTTCATTTTCACTTTTTGTGGAACTTAGAGCGTTCTCAATTTTATAATTTAAACAAATTGAAATATCTTGCGAAATATAAAGATACAAGGAATTGAAGACACTTTTTAAATATAAATTGACCCCCCTGATAACGAAAATCACATTTATTTTCTCCAAAAACTAATATTTAAAAAGTTGAACATTTTCAGATTTTCGAAAACTTCGCGTTTTTAGCATCGTGCTTCGATCTACGACTTCAAATTTGGTCTTCATTTGATGAGACCTAAAAATATCTATCTTAGTGTCAAATATCAATTCTCTGTGATCAACGGTTTTGAATTATGAATTATTTAAAAATAATCGAAAAAAAAATCAATCGGGCAAAAGACTGTTCTAACAGACTGTACATTAAAAACGTTGGAAAAAGCTTGGAGCCTTACAAAGACCTCATGCCTCCTAACCGTGAAATTCGTTCCGCCATCGGGGTGATGAAAGCCGTTTTCTCCTTATCTGGGTGTTCAGAACTCCACTGAAAGTAACCTGATGCAGGTCAAAGCGGGTGAAGAAGGGTACGAAAACCAGCTAAGCTATCGAGGGGCATCATCAAGCCGGGGAATTGGGTGGTTGAACATCTTAGCTGCCTTATTCAACTTCGCCAGTACAAAAACAGAAGCGCCAGACCCATCCCTTGTATTCAATAGGAAGACGGGGGCAGCCCAAAGGGCAGCATGATTCCGAAGTTATCTGGCCTTCATGAGTTTCGCGACTTCCCTTTAGAATGTATCGTTCCTTGATTGACTTACGGTATGGCTGGTGAGCGACTGGTTGGCAGCCCGTCTACGGTATCAGATATTAGGGTTCACTAGCGAAGCCGCCCGGCATCTGCTTCATGGCGCGAGAAAAGGAAACACAGAGCTCAAGAAGGTGTCGCCAGGTGGTGTGAACTTCGGATTGGATTCGTGAGTTGCTCTACGATGTCGGAGGAGTTACGAGGGTTTGGGTTATTGGTGTTTCGTTGGCTTCGTCTAGTATGGTAGGCAAGTATTCGGGAGGTTAGCGATGATAGTGGAGCTCTTTTCGTATTACGCGATGGGACGGTCATGGAGGGTTTCCACGAGCTGGATAGAGGACGACCATTCAATTGAAATTGACGAAACGTTTGCATACGAGACCCGAAGCGGCGAAAGCGTTCTGGGGTGGCTTCAACCAGGAAGGAAATTCATTCGGAGGCGTTCGGGATACGCAATTCCAGATCCATTTCGGTTTGAGGTGGATGGTGATAGTCGAGGCGCATCGTACTTGAAACGAGTGGTTCAAAATATAGCCGGTTAGACTGTAGGTGAAGTATGGATTCGATTACGGTGTTGAAGCTTATGTCCACCCCGTGAGGTGGGAACAAAATCGGGACACAAGAAAGTGAGTTCATGGTTGATTTTCGAGAACCAGCGCGGGGATATCGTAATGGTGGGTTCGATAGTTTAGTTGAGAGTGTATGCGAGAGAGCTGTACGTGATCCGTCCGCCACCCTTAGTTGAATATCTGAGAAGGTGGCATATGGCTACGATTTTGGTACAAGTTTTTGACTAATGATGTTTTAGCGCTGCCTGAATCGATGACGACTTCGTTCTGTGTGTCCTTAAACAAGCAGGGATGCTGATGAGTTAACTTGACTACTAAGGAGGAAAGGTTCGATGTGGACGGACGGCTTGACCTCCTTTCAACCGCCGAGTTCCGTTTCCCGAATTTCTGTTATAGGGATGGGGGTAGTTTCTTCCCTAAGGTAGATACCTGCGATCCATCTGAGAGCGTTCAGGCAGCTGTCCGTCTGTCAGTTAAAGGTGCGAGCGGTATTCGGGTCGGCGTTGGCGTTCTACAGAATGGGACGGTTAAGCTTTCTATGGGTCTGTAGACTGGGGTCGGAGCTTTATTCTGTGGTTGTGACGGGAGACCGGTGCGATCTCGGCTACGGAAATGCGATCGGTACGGACAGTAGACGCCAGGTGAGGGTTAGAGCCGCAGCGGTAAAGGGTAATCTCTGAAACCCAGGAGTGTGTCTCGCGCCGTAAAACCGTAAAAGTGCTTACATTTCAGCATGTCCCTTTTAAGGGAGCGCACTCGGTGCGATAGACTCAATGTCATTGTTTGTGGATGTGTGGATAGGAGAGGAGCGACTTAAACCCCAACTTCTTGGGAGGGTTGGATGGGTTGTCGGGTTGGAGAAGGGTACTAAAGCAGGTCCGAGATCAGGCCTCAACCGGTGAGACATTGTTTTGTCGAAGCACTGATGCAGGTAGCAAGGATCTGCAGTTTTTCCAGGACTTGCGATTGTGTGGTAGTTTCCATTAAACGAGACGGTTCCTGAACTTCCGGTGTGATAATCGCGGAGGAGGTGATGACCTTTCCGGATGGTCATGGCGGGGAGGCTTGAGAGCATAGTATAAAATGTCCCTCATAGTAATTTACGGGGGTCTTCATTGAATCGTGCTCTGGGGACTGTAAATCCGCTTTAGAGCTGTGTTCCAGCTTGCAACTACGCGGTTCGCGTGCTAGGGTCAAGGAGCTGCAGGGCTTACCAGTTCAGTCGCCTTCCCTACTGACTGAGGCAGAAAAAGAATCCTGTCGCAGTTGGCTGGGAAGACTTGCTGAAAATATCGAGCCAGGATTGATTTCAGTGGTGGTTGTCGGGATAATAATCGGCGGGACGTGACGAAATGGAAGCTCGTTTAATGCGGACGCAGGGCGGAGGAGAGAATACGGCCTGCGGTTTAGCCATTGGTTTCAGTCTGTGTAGGTACAAGGTCCCGTAGGGGCCTTTGCGGTATCATTGGACGAGGAGGAACAACGTTTGTCCATTGATTCTATCAGTAGTGAGCGCTCTTCATGGATGGAAAATATAATATCTGACAGATAGCAAAAGCTTTTTTTTTTTATAAGTATTCTGGCAAAAGTACACCCAGTAAAATAGAAATGCGACCGAGTGAGTAAAATTATCGTGAATACGCGACCGAAACTAACTGTGAGGATATCAGCTCCGTTTGAATTACTCTTCAAGCTAAAAAAAATGAAGATAAGATAAAAACGGGCTGTCTATTAATGTATATGCATAGAAGACGGTGTATCCCCGTTTGTTAGTGAAAATAGGGCATCGAGCGCGAAGGTGACCTGCTATTTATATCAATGATCAAAGACAAAGCAAACTTTAAGGGGTTTTACACCTCGATGTAAAAGTTGGTAGTTCCCATTTCACCAAATTCCCATACTACCCAAAAGGGATATGCCAAAAGATTTTTTGTCCCATCGCCGAAAAGATTTTTTTCCCATTTCGCCCAAGCAGAAGTTGAGATTCATTTTCGCCTATAGAAATAGAAAATACATAGAAAAAAATTAGCTTTTGGGTGGGTTAGGGAGAGTAGGTTTAGTTAGGTTGGGTTGGGTTGGGTGGGGAAGCCCTTCACATGGAGCAGTTCATTATGAGCTGATTCAAATAATAGCGGTCCTCATAACAATAGTTCTCTAATAGCGTTTCCCGAAATGGCAGTTACCTTCAGTACAGCAATTACCGATATTAGCGGTCTTGTAAACGCAGCGTACGTACAGCGGTTCTCTAAAGAGCGGAGAAAAGAAGACACAGTTTATGACGAAAAAACTATAGTTGTTATATGGTGTAAAGCTGGCCCAGCTGGGTTTATATGAAATCAAAAAGAACTAGGTCCGATATGGATAATTTGGTTAGGCTTAGTTGATTATTTGAACTAATAATTTGAGTCTGGTTAGGTTAGGTTGTTTCGTTGGTTAGGCTAGGTAGAGTAATGTTTTGGACTGGTTTACCAATGTTACGCCTTTTCCAAAAAATTATGTTACAATTATCTTTCTTCCGAAATGAAAAAACCTTTCTCGAAGATTTTTCTCTCTGGTACGAGAAGTGCTAAAGATGATTTAAGTGTACAAGTACAGTCAGACATACGGCACCGAGTTTATTTAAAGCAGTGGAAGGCACGACGGAGAGGGATATTGTTAAGAGAAAGTCATAAACCAATGTTTCTGTGTTGGGGGAAAATATTTTGGGACAAATGAGTTTGGGAGAATGGAATTGGGAAAGGGGCAATTGTTTTTGGGTGAAATGGGGGAGAATCGTAAAAAGTTGGGTAGGCAGATATTGTCTCCATCGTCATTCTGGAGTAAATTCGGAGGCGTAAATTTCACTCCGGAGCATGTTATAACTTAGCGGGCATAAAACCACAATAGGGTGATTAAATTCTTTTCGTTTCAAAAACCCTTCTCATGTTGTTTGTATGAAATGAGGAAGTGGATGAAAAAATGAAGGTTTATTAAACAATCATTTTTCTAGAATAGATATGTTTAATATTAAAATAAATCTTAATCATAACACCCTAACGTGTTATTGTATTGCGATTTTTTGGAGAGTATTTTGAAACCCCTTCACACCTGGACACCTGAGTTAAATCAATCCTCAACACTAAACTCGATACAACACTTGGAATGCGGAGTAGTTATGTGGGTAGTTGGTCCTGATGGTAAATACTCATAAAATTAATTCCGACTGGATATTCATTATATTCATATATATCTATCTTAGGGTTCTCCTAAGGACACCCGGTGACGTATAAGGAGAGCCTATATCCAAATTTTAGCGAAAGTCTTGAATAGAGAGGGGTTAATCATGAAGCATTGAAACATATTGTCCCAATGGAATAAAAAAAACTATGGAGGAAGAAGAACATCAGAAGGCTACTAATGCTATAATGCAACCAATTTTGACTCGCTGAGGATCCAGCTTTCGCGATCCATTGTCATGTCAGCGGTATAAACTTTACAAAAACCTTTAGTATCATTAAAAATTTAGAGTTTGTTTGAAAGGATGGAATAATTCAAACAGAATCTAATTTTAGATTAAAATACTAATCTAATTTTATGGATTTTCGTGGTAATCATGCAAATTGAAGCTAAGAAAGAAATGGAATTGTGGGATTCCAGTGTCGCTCATTAATTTAATCGGGGTAAATAATTAAACTTGCCTTTATGATGGACCCGAGCGTTTAAATATTTAGCAATTACATTAAACGCATTACAGGTATGATTCACCATCTCATTTGACAGGACTCAGCCTGATTGAAGACAAATGAAGTTCACCGTGGATCCCCTCAAATTCTTAAACTATATCTAGTTTTAGCATTGAAAAATACGATTTGTTGACTCAATGAGATTTATTGCAGTCGTCACTGGAAATCAGTTCCAATTTAGCCGTGGGTGGTCTGAAAAGTTTCACATTCTTAACGCAATAGGATATCCACTGCACACAGGTTAAACTCAGTGACCAAACTTGCATATCCATATAATTACATGTTGTGATATGGAGCGATTCAGATGATGTTATCCTATCCTTCAAAGACGATTTCGTACAACAGCTTACGAATGAACATAGTACGAGAGAGATATGAAAATACGTAAGGTTTGGAAAAGAGTAAAACATTAAAAACACTAAGGTAGTTACCCTCTAAAACAATTTTTAAAATAATAATTCCAGAGTTTAATATTAAACTATTCATAGGGGAGCTACATTGGTTATATATGTTACTGCGATTGTCTTCAAACTAGCCTCCGTATTCGAGCAGTTAGGAATATGGTTTGGAATATTAGTAACTAGATGCGCATCACGCCTTAACAGGTTCCCGGTAAAGATTTTAGATTGAAAAACAGTACAAAATCGTTTCTAAAGCTTCATACCATAGGTTGTGCATGGAGGCTGCCTTACTCATGGACGAAGGTAACTCGCAATCTAAGTTAGACCCAGATATACAACTATTTCGAGTAGGAAATTTGTAAGGCTCATTATGTTAAGAAATACTAATTACTTAATCAGAGCGTGCGGAATTCGTGGTGGTGTTTCGATGGGGGGCATAGACACGCAGAAGCAACAACCCCCCAAATACTCCCGAGACATGAG
>JAEQBA010001632.1:35055-129480 GCA_019434445.1 Phalangium opilio | reverse complement strand
CCTCCAAACCACCCGTTTTGGACGGTTCGTTTTCTAGCCTTTGCAGTCTCCTGAGAATGTTTTTATTCATTTTTTTGCCGTAGTCAGCGAGTCTATCCTGGCAAGGAATGACTTCAACTTTCTCGCCGTTTTTTGCAGCATTTCACAGTTGAATTTTCGCACATGGCTAATTTAGGCATCAAACAAATTGGGTGAAACCCTTCATTGGACAGCTTTATGAAAAGGTCCATAGCCACCTCGATGTGTTGTCCGTCAGCAACCAATCTACTTTTTAAGGTTGCAACATCAGCTTCGGAAATATTTCCAATTCTAACTCTGCTTAAAATGTCGCTGTAACTTTGGTCGTTGGCTTGTCTAACATTTTGCGTTAGTTCATCGTATTTAAAAAACTTCCAAAGATCACTTCCTCCGATGCAATTGAATCTAAGTCTGGCTTCTTCGGAAGTGATTTTGATGAACGCGGGATTCCCTTGAACTGGAGGCAATTGGAAAAAGTCTCCCAAAACAAGGATAGAGACCACACCACCAAATGGTTGGTTCATTTCCAAAATTCGTTGAGCTCAAGTGAACGTGAGTCAGTAACACCGACGAGACCATGGAAATTTCATCAATAATTAACAGTTTTAAATTTCCCAAAGTTTCTTTCATAATGCTCATATTGTCAGAACTTAGGGAATGGTATTCGGCAATACGCCCATGATCTACCGGCAAATTAGTAATCTGTGTAATGTTACGCCATTAACATTCAACGCTGCCAAACCCGTTGGCGCGGCAATTGCCACGCTAGCAGGATTTTGAAAGCGTCGCCTTACGGCGTTGGCGAGAGTGTCGATAAGAAACGATTTGCCAGTGCCACCAGGTCCCGACACAAAAAGGCACTTGTTTCCAGATTTTTCTCCCTCTTGGGAGAAGTGATCCATGATGTGATCATATATTCGCCTTTGATCCGAGTTTAGTAACGCCACATTGTCAACATCAGTCTCGAAATTCATTTCCATGGCAGCTTCTACATCAGCCATCGCATTCTCAACTTCAATAACAATTTCCTTCCCTTGCAACGCATTTTCATCGTCGTCACTTTCTGCTTCCGAAATTACGGTTTCTGGCTCTTTCGCCTTTTTAGAAGCCTCGCGTTTCTTTTCAACTTCTTTGGAAACCGAGAGTTTCTCGTGATATTCTCTCATATCTTTTAACACCGAAAGCGAGTTTTCGAAAGCATCCGCGTAAGTTTCAAACTCGCCTAATAGTTCAGTTTCGTCACGCCAAGGTTTGAAGAGGATCAGTAGAGCGTGACAATACTTTCTTTCTCCTCTATCGGGTCGTGAATGTAGTGCTCCACTATGTAGGGCTTAATTCTCTTTCTCATGAAACCCAGATTTTTTTCAACTCGATTACATTCGCATTTTTCTCGACACCTTCAGAGTGCTTCGCGTAATCGTAAAACTGACCAAATTCCCGCAAACTAAGATTTTCCAAGCTGTCGGGACGATTCGGATACTTGTCGTCGACGAACCCTTTTTGGCAAGTGTCCTTGCTTTCGGGGTCAGTTTCCCTCAAACGAGCGAGTTCCTTGTAACCTTTCAAAATTCTCGATCGGTTTTCTTTCAAGTTAGTGTTTATAAATTTAGTGCTGTCGGACTTGTTGTAAAGATCTTGGCCCAGCATCATATCAAGAGCTTCATAAATTCCTATTTGCTTGCACGTCAAATATTTCAATCTATAGGCAAATAATTTTTTGGACAAATTTTCATTCCCTAACTCGGCAAAAGTTTGGTCCATGTCAGCTCGGTCTCCCTTTGTCACGTACGCAGTGACATAGTTTGCCACAATTTCCGATTTGTCAGCGACAAATTGCAAATCCATATTGGCTTTGGAAGCCAAAAGAAGCGTGGGATTATTATCATTTATTAACTCTTCGTGTTGTTTTCTCGGCAAGTCGTACAGTCGTTTCTGCACCTTTTTCATCTTACGATGACGAGTAACTGATCTGACGGAATTCATAGTGGCAACGTTTGTTACGTTTCGAGGAAAACCGTAAGGACACACTTTTGATCCCTTTTTAGAATTTTTCACCTTCTTACAAACTGGAGGTGCATTTGTGAGTTTGAAATTTTTTACCAGCCGGTGCAGCTCCGGACTTACCGATGCGCTTGGCATCGAACACGTGACGTGTTTTTGCACGTAATCCAAAATAGTCTCGGCCGAAGAAGTTCCAATCTTTGGAGCGCCCTTGGCCCACAAAAGCATGTGGTAGTGAGGTAAACCTCGAGATTGGTATTCAACCCGCCAAAAATGATGTTCTATCATGCCAAGAACTGGATTTTGCTTACACAAGACAAAGTTGTTTAACAGCGACCGCACTTTGTTGTGAAAGTGCAAATTGACGCTAAGTGGATCGAAATTCAACAATTCAGCCACCGTCATCGACTCTACTCCTGGAACGTCTGAATTCACTTTTCTCAAGTGATCGTGCAGTTCCACATCATCCTATTCGGCCGGATTAAAAGTCAAGAGCCAGGTGGGAGGGCCAAATTCCCGAATCATCGCTAGAACGGATCTAAGGACTTTATACCAGTAGTCCTTAGTACCTCGAATATGGCCCAAGAAAGTAGCTAAATTACTCTCAAGTTCTTTATCGCCAGATTCAACCCGACTGAGCAAAGTTCCAACTCCAATTGGCATGGGTTTTTTAACACGAAGAACGTAGTTCAAACTGCTAGAAATCGCTTTCATTTCGCATTCTTGATAAGAATGAAACAAATAGGCGTAATCTCGTCTAAAAATTGGACTTTTGTTCAAAAGACGGGATAAACGATACTCGGTTTCCGTTATTTTTCCAAATCGTGCTTGCCAAAGCGACCCCGAGGGAACAAATGAACGAAGCTCATGTATTCCAGTTTTTTGTCCCAAGTGCTAACCGGCTCGGCTTCGACGCGCTTCATTTGGTAAGTACCCAATAAATCCTTCGGTGGTTGGACGTTCACCGGATGAATAGAGTAGTGATCGTACAGATCATTGGCTTCGTATTCGGAAAGTTTTCGCAACAAAGCATCGGGCTGCGTTAAAATTGCGTAGGCGTCGTCTGCTGCAAGGTTCAAGTGATTTTCACCCTGCACGCCCATATTTGAAGCGTTTTGGCCAGCTTGCATGTCGTGACCGCTATTCACCGCTTCCATTGGAAGCGCAGCGGGAGCACGTGGCACCGCATCACAGCCATCGTTGATCAGCGCTAGTGGATCTGTAACGCTCAGTAATTCATCGGGAGTCAATGAATTTTCTCCGCCATCAACATTTTGCGTCCCACAAATATAATCCAGATTCATTGCCGAAATATCAATGTCTTTGTAAGAAGGATTAATTTTTTTAGCACACTGAATGCTTTCAACATTTTTTCGAGGCAAACAAGCTGCTGCCAAACTTTTTTGTCCGCAGTGGGAACGCCATTCACCAAGATATGCAGTTCGTGATTTGTGGGCAACGTCTTAGGAATCATCTTCAAATTTTTCTCCACGGGAATTGGAAGATAAATTACTCTTCCCTTTAAAGCTTTAACCGTACCAAACTGCATGTTGGAATTGGTTTTGGTGCCTAACCGCACCACAGTGTGGAACGGCTTCACAAGCTGAATTAAAACTTTCTCAAACATGTTTAAAGAGGTGACATCTGGCGGAGGATTGTCAACCGCCAAGTTGTTCAGAAAACATCTAATGGGAACTTTACCCTTTCCCAAATCCGTGGCGCAGTAACGACATAGAAGCATGTCTGCTTCTCTCGTGTCGGAATTATTCATTATCCAACCAGCTCTTAAAATCAAATAGGCCTCGTTATCAAAAACGGCACTGTTTACCAGTTTTTCTACCGCTCTTAAATCAGATTTTTTCAGTAATCTTAAACAGCAGTCGCAGGGTGTATCGTGAAATTCGTTGGTATGTAGCATTGCCCGAGCGAATTGATTCTCGTAAAGACTCAAGATTTCATTTTCATCGAGACTCGGCCGAGGAGCGTTAACGCTTCCTGTAGGAGCATCGTTTTGTTCCTTATTCAAATTTTTTCCACGTGTGACAAGGATTTTTCTCAATTCCGCCATGACTTTTGTCAGAGACTCGTAATCACCACGTTCAATTTCAGTTGAAATTTTAGTTAAAGCGTTGAGCAACGCTTTGACGCGATAAATATTATTCAGAATACTTCTAATTCCCGAATAATGAGGAGCGAGTTCAGCGAAAGAACGCAAATGACTTTGGCACTCTTCGGTATCAGCGCAGTAAGCAGTGTGTCCTAGAAACGGAACTATTTTCACGACTATTTCGTCCCCATCTGGTGGTATAGACACGTTTGATTTTGCGCAAAATTGTTTTCTTAATTCGCAAAGGTCCAAATCTGACTCAATAATTTTAGTCAAAGATTTTTCATTGGCAGTCGCAACTGTGTTTACGAAAGCTAGTACTTTTGAAATGGCTTGATTTCTAACTTTGCAAATATGACTGCATTCCCAATAAACTGTTTTGGGTTGGGTTTCAATGAACCCATCTTCGTTGATCACTAAATTTGCTTTGGGGTTCTTCTCCTCATTCTCAACAACGTTGAAAAGATTCGTAACAACCCCCGACTCATTAATTTGTAAGACTCGTTCAATGACATGAGTTTTGTCATTGTTTCTTATTTCAACGAAATTTCCCATTTCATCAACAAACAGTTCTTTAGTCGAATTGGAAGCACGGTCTCTCAGAACCTTTCGTACACTACCATCAGAATTCAATTGAAAAATTTTGGTATAGCGTGACTCTTCGTCATTTTTCAGTATTCTGCCATTATTCCCAATTGCATAATAGGTAATTTCATGAAAATAGGCTTCTTTTAGGCTACTGTGAAGCCTTTTCCCACCCACAACTTCCGTCAAATTGTCACAAGTGACTGACCCAATTTCTTTGATTTTTTGACAAAATCCTTAAATTCGCTAACCATCCCTGATAGTTGGGCGTGGTATGCCGAATACATTTGCCTTTTCAAATGCAATATTTTACCAGCTAACAATTGGCATTTTAGCTTGTAAGAGACAAATTTGGTGCATCTTTTACTAGTCTCACCGTCAAAAGACTTCAATACTGCCAGCCTTTCAGTTAAACGTGTGACTAGAAACCGTTTGTAACTTTCGGCTATAAATTTTTTGTTTTTCGTCTTGAAAATCCCCGCATTAAGGAGTCTTTTCGCAAAGACAAATTTATCCCGTTTATTTGGTTTTCTATTTTTTGAGCGCAAATTAGCGTCTCCACCTGGCGGCATAGTTCTCTTAGGTTTTTTCCCTGTCTCAAGTAGAGATTTACGCTCCACATAGTTTTTTGCACTATTTCTCTTAAACAACGCCTTGTTTTTAAGATAGTACCGTTTACACTTAAGTTTGTTAGTTTTATCATGTTTCAATGATTTACTCTGAACTTGCGATTTTAACTTGCCTTCCGCTCTTTTTTTTCGCATTACTAAGCGCTTATATATTTTCTTTTGTTCTGCTCGAGAAACCATTTCGAATATTCGTAAAGAAATATAACACAGTTCTGTATTTTTGAAACTGATTTTAATTCCACGCTGCAATTTTCAACTTGTGTTTGCAAAGAACCCGAATTAGCTCTTGCACAAAGAACACCTTTGATCCGGAAAGAAATACAATAAAGCGTTGCACAAAGAACGCTTTGGAACCACAAAGCTATCCAATAAAGCGTTGCACAAAGAACGTTTTCGAACCACAAAGCTATCCAATAAAGCGTTGCACAAAGAACGTTTTGGAACCACAAAGCTATCCAATAAAGCGTTGCACAAAGAACACTTTGGAACCACAAAGAAGTACAATTATATACACTCTTAAATAAAAACAACATACAGTGAAATGTAATAAAAAGTATTAGGCTTAACGTGAAGGGAAAAAAGAATAAAAATTAAACAAGAGAAAAAATGTAAATAATTTAATACAGACGTTGTAAAGTAATGGAACTAATAAAAGCAGTTATTAACCCTTAAAAGATTAATTAGAAATGAAATTAATTGTAAGTCTTAGTAGTAGCAGAGGAAAATGTGTTGGAGAATACGTACCAAAAGTCCAAAACACCGAAAGGCACCCGAAAACGTGGCGCACTGGCGCTTAACATAAAAAAGGCTTAGTCACAGTTGTGTACAGGACCGAAAATAAGCACAAGAACATTTATAGGCTGGGCCGGAAATAAGCACAGGACACTCCACATTGTCCAATAAAATTTTATAATGTCCCATAATAGTTTTAAAAACACAGGGCGGCTCCTTTATGGAGCTCAGCATTCACACAAATATTTAAATTTTTAATTATTATTATTATTCCTCTCTTTTATTTTACACTGTCAGTGCATAGCCCACTCGATCACGCGCTCCACGACGGTGGAGTGCGTGATCGAGTGGGCTATAGTCAGTGTCGCAAATTTCAAATTTTAAGGAACGAAAGTGAGTTCTATGCCAAAATTTATTTAAGAATTAATTTTCTTTTATTAGTTTTTAAGCTAAGTCATATATTTAACAACTTGAAGGTTTATTTATATGAATTAGTTTGAAAATAGATAGTGAGCACTTTCTAACGTTAATTGTGATTTGTTTTTAATTCCTTGTTAACCGGCCAAGGCTTACAATGGACAGCTGGAAGATTACGGGCAACGTTTACGTGACGAACAACAGTGGTGGTGGAGGCGGTCGCGGCGGTCGTGGTGGTCGCGGTGGTCGAGGCGGTAAACGTGGGGGGCGTCCGCGCATTTGTTATTTATGTAAAAAACAGGCCATTTCATTAGAAATTGCCCTGTCCTGAAAGGTACGGATCCTTTTTTAAAAGCTGATGGTGTGACCATGGATAAAGAATGCGCGTGAGGGAATTTGTTTTAACGCTATAGGATAGGCTACTCCCTATCTCGAACGACAGCTTATTCTGTATATACTCTGTTACAACATCGGTTGCCAGCACGCGCAAAGCTAGGTCTCTATGTAACGTAGTTTTTCACGCGTTGACAAGAGACGAGGAAAATAAGGATCTTCAGGATTTAAAATATCCGCGAATTTTTTAGCTCGAGTGCATGGACCTCTAGGCCTTAGGCAATTTGACCCGTATTTGAAACTAAGGCCTAAAGGTCCGTGCAGGCGTGCACTGGAAGTAAGAAACTCGCGTCTCGCGCATATTTTAAACCTGAAGTTACTGAAGTTTTTCGTCTCTTAACATTACGCACAAAGCTACGTTACATAGAGACCTAGCTTTGAGCGTGCTGATCACCGTTGCTGTAACAGAGTATAATAATAATAATAATAATAAAGTTTATTGACGGGTAAAAAGAAAGCCAGAGGCTTATTGTATAATACAGAATAAGCTGTCGTCTGAGACATATAGTAAGCTCGCCTGGAGCCGCCTCTGGTGCAGATCTTGGTGGTAGTAGCAATTTGCCCTATATGTGTCATTTAAATATTATAACAAGTTAGAGCCAATTTATCAATAAGATCAACTCAGTCTTGATCAGCGTGGGAAATAAGGCGGTGGCACAGGGCAAATGACCAGGTTAAAAATTGCCTGGACCAGTTTAGAAATTAAATCGGAGGGGGTCAGTGGTCCACTTGACCACTAATAAAATTCAAGGGTAACCAGAGTCCAGACATTATCTCAACTGCTTGAATTATCCACTTCTTTACTTTAGCAGACGACGCGTCCTGGTGAATGGTCATGGACCAGTTTATTTATTCCAGGGGGTCGCTGTCCCCATGTCCAGTTTCAAAAAAATCCTTATTTCCCACCCTGCATGTATTTTAAGAAATGATACAACTCCGTGGTTGCAAGACTGGCAGCACAATACTATCTCTCATGACTAGTAAATTGTAAACACTGGGCCATTTTTTATCCAAATTCTAGTTCCTAAACTATATTTAGTTTTCACATATGGGGGATTCATATCATTTACGCCAGGAGGGCAGGCTACCTGGCAGACAAAAACCCCTTTTACATTTTTTCCTCCAGGCGCCTCCTAGCCTTCAGGTGTAAATGGTATGAATCCTCCTTGTGTTTACTAATTGTTAGACCAAATGAATGGCTTAGCAAACAAAAAGATAGTCTAAATTCAATAAAGATAGTTAATAGCCTATTTATATTATTGGAAAAGAAAAAAAGGAGGAGGAAATGCCTCAGGGCAAGGAAGGAGAGGGGGTGCCACCGAAGGCCCCCAGGATGTCGTCATCCAAATGGAGGATGACGACAGGGAGGAGACTGTCGCCAAGGAGACTGTTTAATTTTTGTTTTGTAAGTAAAATAAATAATTAAAGTTCTTAGAAATAATGTGATGAATTATATTAAACTGGGGCACTGGAAAAAATGTTAACAGTTTTTATTAATGTTAGACATGAATATTATACTAAAAAATTTAGGTACAAATACAGGGTGTATCTGAAATGGACGTAGGAGCGGAAGTATTTGGGTTCCTGGGGCCAATATAAGACGAAACTGTTCCATGACATTTTGTCGTACGCTAACCCATTTGGAAGTTACTTGAACCTAACACTTGCTAGTTTGCATAAATCACAGCATGTTGACTTTGTCTAAAACAGTAGGAATTAAGTTCAAGATATGATGATTATTGCAAATTAGTGGTTGCCAGCTGAAACAAAAAAAGCCTCATAGCCATAGAGTTTATCGTAAATTTTTAAGGAGTAGAAAGTTTTACAGTTGGTGACTCATAAAGGAACATCAATGTAAAACAACATGTTACGATTTAGTGTGTTGAAACAACTGACCGATACTAACGGTAAACTGACAGCGATAAGTAGCGCAATCTAATAAGGAACACCGACATTTTGCTTCATTCTGCAAACAATCGAAAGGTTAAATTTAGTTTAAAGATTAGGTTAATGTTGCAACTTATCGTAATCGGTATTCGTGAATAAATGTTAGTGGGCGAATGTTTGGGATGGGCAACGCCTGTTAAAACTGAGCAGTAAAATGCATAATTTGCAAAATTTAACCCTTATCAACAAATAATGATGAAACCTAAATGTTGAAAATGAATTAAACCCTTATAAAAATCAACAAATACTGATGAAACCTAAATGTTGAAAATGAATTAAAACTTTTTATGGTTCAAAGTGACCAAAAAAGGGAACATTCCTTTCTCCAAAAAATTACAGTGAGGGAGTAATGGCATTTTTCTTGGTGCCTCACCCGAAACTTCACCCGTAACAAATTAGGTATGCTATGTTGAATAGCGTACTTAGGAGTGGGCTTCATAAAAACCTAGCATTCCTTCTCAAGGTCACACACTACTAACTTGTTCAAGAAAGGGTTGAAAGGCTCGTGATTGGCCTACACTGATTACGAGGTACCACCAAAAGTAATAGCAGAGAAAAAATTTTAAGAAGAAATTTTCGTTCTTCATTTCGGAACCGAACGGATGACCGCAAATAAAACTAAAGAAAATTTGAGAAAAAACCAAAAGTGGAGGGTTAACTTAAAACTAAGAAAAAACTTCGCAAATAAATTAATAAACGATTAAACCTTAGTAAATTTGCAGACCACCCTAAAACTTTAGACTTATGACGTTTACTAACTGGTAGCAATCTGCCAGCGTTGAGAACGACAGGAGACATACGTGCAATGCAAGATGCAATGTAATGTACCCATAAGAAAATGTACATTCTTACTCCTTAGAATTATTCTATGAAAATTGATATTAAAAACGGTAAAAAATGTACTTATTTTAAAGGTTCAAAGTGTTTTAAAGCATGTAAAATATTATTTACTAATTAAATGGAAGCAAGACGTCGCCGGATATGTAGTCTTGTACACAAACAAAAAAGAACGCTTTTACAACCTTTCGATTGTTTGAAGAATGAAGCAAAATGTCGGTGTTCCTTATTAGTTTCCGCTAGTTATCGCTGTCAGTTTCCCGTTAGTATCGGTCAGTTGTTTCAACAAACTAATCGTAACATGTTGTTTTACAATGATGTTCGTTATGAGTCACCAACTGTACAACTTTCTACTCCTTAAAAATTTACTCTTTGGCTATGAGGCTTTTTTTGTTTTAGCTGGCAACCACTAATTTGCAATAATCATCCTATCTTGAACTTAATTCCTACTGTTTGAGACGAAGTCAACATGCTGTGATTTATGCAATCTAGCAAGGGCTAGGTTCAAGTAACTTCCAAATGGGTTGGCGTACGACAAAATGTCATAGAACAGTTTCGCATTATATTGGCTCCAGGAACCCAAATACTTCCGCTCCTACGTCCATTTCAGATACACCCTGTATAATGAATGACGAAATATAGTTCCTTAAGCAGTAAAACTCTGAGCATATTTCTCCAGAATAGGCAAAACTTTGGTTAGGGCTAAAATGTATTATGAGTAAAGTCTCATAGTTACAGATTAGCCAGGACGTTGTGGGTGTCAATGAAGGGACCTGTTGCTAATACGCGCGAAACTTTAAACTAGCCTTACAATTAGTTGTTACTGGCTTTTCTACCAGTATTATATGGTTAATTTAATTTCCTGTGCCCCAATAAAATTCTTCTTAGAGTATAATTTTTCTTCTTGTTTTATATAGGATCATCATTCACCTGTTTTTTTTTTATTTTTAGTTTGTAAAAATCACAAAAATTTCATTGTTTTAAAATTAATTAAATTATTAAAATTACATAATTCACTTTTCCATTAATCATTTAAATTTGGTCTATTATTCCAATTTTTTAGTTTACACCCGGGAGGGGGGAGGGGGAAGGTGTACGGGACTAGGAAATCATAAATGGTGTGCAGTTTTATAATGATTTATTCAATTTACTTGGTTTTATTCCGTGAGTATAAAACTGGGAACTCAGTAAACCGCAATAATTTTTACCTTTAATGAAGTATTTTAATTTAAATAATGTAAATGTAAAATAATATTAAATGAAAGAATCTATACAGTTCTGTTTGGCATAATTTCCCTTGAAAAGTTATCGCCAAAGTTTCGGCAGCGGAGGTTTCATCATTAAGGTTTAACACGTATTTGAGACTGAGGCCTAGAGGTCTGTGCTGTGCAGTTTTCGGACAAACACACTTTGCATGTGCTGTCAGCCTGTCATTGACAATTGTAATTCCTTGCCCAATGAATCATGTCGTCATTCTAACTAATAAATCCCATTTTCGTCGTAAATTATTAGACATTTTTTGTATTAAATTGTAAGCATTATACTTCTTTCCCCTTCAACCTAAATGATTATTATAAAAAATTGCATTAATGTGCAGGGAATTCCTAATTAACTGACATTGTTTTTATTGTTATTATTATTTTTTTAATATTACATTATCCATTTTTGTTCTCGTATTACTCTACTCCATTATTGTCTTTCCGCAACTTGCCTAGTGTATTAAACTCCGATGTTGACACATACGTCATATGTGACTTTGTGAACAACACATTCAATAAATAAATAAATAAATTATTAACACTGACATAAACGAATTATTTACACTGACATAAATGAATTATTTACACTGACATAAATGAATTATTTACACTGACATAAATGAATCATTTACACTGACATAAATGAATTATTTACACTGACACAAATGAATTATTTACACTGACATAAATGAATCATTTATACTGAAAATAATGAACAAACATGAATACTGACAATAATGAACAAACATGAATACTGACAATAATGAACAAACATGTATACTGACATTAATGAATCATGTCATGAATGAATGAATGAATGGAGTCATTTAGCTACTGTTGTATAATATTAATAATATCTATTAAAATTGTCAATTTATTTATAAATTTGCGTTAACAATTTTGTCCACATAACAAATTTCCACACATCTCAAAGAATATCTGTTAGGGTTAATTTAACCCGACGGCACTAGATGCTCCGCTAACCTTGGCAAAATAAACTTTTTCTGCAAATGAATAATTTTACAACAGTAGGAACATTGGTTTTTTTAAACTGAGTTATGGACAGTGACTGGACACGCGAATATTTTATTTATAATTAAATTTTTACCTAATAACAAATGTTGGGCATTAAATACTGATCTCAACATTCCATTATTTGTTGTTCAGAAAACTATGTTAACGCTAACGCAGAATTTTCTCCGTCAAACTGATGGAAGTATTTTGTTGAAATAAACGAAAAATACTAGCAGCATTCTAGGAAATTATTTACTATTTTTGATTTACTCACAATAGTCTATTTGGTTAGAAACCATTGTTTGTTGGTTGGCTCGCGTACCAAACTGAACTTCATCCATCAAGCGTAACATTCATATAATCACAATTAATAATAAAACTTGTTAAAAGCGTGTCAATTAAAGCACTTTGAGCTAAAATTATAATAAATGAGGACTATTAGTTAACAAAATAAGGTGTGCAGTCATTACTTATTTCATTGGAAAATCACCGTTAACGGCAGTGCTATTTCTTGTGTTTAATAGTTTACAATGTAAAGAAAGATGTTACGTTGGTTGTTCTGTAGTAAGCGTGGTCTTTCAAAAAGCATTACCTAATTAAATATTTCAATTATTTGGGTAGAAATGCCAATTTTTATTTAATACAATGGAGATATGGAAATAGCGGTAACGGATAAAAGCCCAAGTGTACTAAAGAACACGACTACATTTTTTTCTACCCTGATTTGAGCAAATTAGATAACGGTATCCTAAATTAACTAGCGCTACTGTTACCTATGTTGACGAGATAAACAAAGCATTAAACTTCGAAGCCAAGAGCAGAGGATATGAGGAAACCAGGAGCCAGGATGGGATAAGAACCGTGCTACGGAAATTGTTTTGACCAAGGCTTAGTGAAATGAAATAGATTAATTTACAATAATTTACAAATTTAATGATAATTCTTACCTTAAGCGTTTTATATTTAAATAATATTAAGTTTTAGCAACTAAAAATACTAAAATTAGACCAAATTACTTTCCAAAAGCTTCATAAAGTTCATAAACGCTATTTAAGGCGACGATTCAGACTCGAGTATTTGATGGCGTCGCCGACTATCGCCATTTCAACGTCACGGGACTCACGGCGGCTGCGCGGCATTATTAAAGCCGTCTTATCGCGCTCTCTATAGGCCATTTCATCCATAAAGCTTTATGAAGAAACTCTCAAATTATTATGAGGCAACTAAGCGTTAAAAAAGGCCAATTTTAATCGCGCTGATATTTTCTAGTAAATTAGTGTATCCATGATATAAAATCGCAAATCGAGTTATGTTCTAAATGTTATCAAAATTAATACTTAAACTTAATTATTTTCCATGAAAATAGCTTAGCGGAATGAAAAATGTTGTACCTTTTATTTAAGACCGTTCCCAAAACTAACAAGCGTATAGTTTTTCTAATATCGGAGCCACCGGATCGTTTTTTTCAGAAAATTTCCCATGTTATTTCTATGGGAAAAATTCCGGTTTTTCAACAAAAGGTGTGATGAATTTTATGGAAATGAAAACCACCCTTAGCAACTTTATTTTTTATAAGAAAAACTAATGGATGGATCTTTTTGAAATTTTAACCACATATTTAGGGCCCTAATTGTAGTTCTGTGGAATTTTTTCAAAACAGTAAACTTTATACAAAAAAAGTTACATCCAATCAAAAAACCACCCTTATACATTAAGGGCAGTATGAAGTCTTATCTAAGAGAGCTACCGCTCTCTCAGAATACATAGTTCCATCTAACTTGCCCCGTGTTGCAGAGAAGAAGGCTAGCAGTTCACTTATATTCCGTCCTTCACCAAATTAACTTACAGGGGCCTGACAACACTGCACTGAAGTTTAGGCTGGGAGAGGAAATATCCATAAACCCTTTAGTGAAAACTATAGAAATGGGCTAGAAGGCCGGGAGTGTGGCGCACTCCTGTAAGCCAAGCTTCTGGGCGGCAAAGTTTGAGGGAATACGACACATGTCGGCGATCCTACCCTATACGTGCCGGCTGTCCCGTGTCCGCCGGAGGTGACTTACCACAAATCCACCTTCCGTCACCTCCCAAGTAAACCTCAATCCTTCCCTGCTTCTACACATACGACCTAGCGGCCCCCGTCAGCGCTGGGCCGCGTAGGGCCTCCCGCTCAATTCTTCCTGGTGCTAAAGGCCTAACGGCTATGCACTAGTGTTAGTAGGTGGTAAATAAAAAGGGCTTGAAGACAAGCAACGACACCCGCACTGAACCTATCCTATCACACTATGGGTTGTCATTTTATCATCTAGAGTAAGTACCCATTCATAATCAAACCATGGTTAGAATGGGTTTGGAACAGTATTAAGGACTAGTTTGATGTCACTTATCTTTGCCCAAAGAGAATAAACCACTGCCAAACGTAGGATTATGACGTGGTAGGCGCTGATGTTATAATTGGGATAGCCCTATACTTCATCACTACCACAATACATATAACGAAAAATAGCGAGATTGGAAACTGACCTTTAACTTGATAAATCCATGTCTTCCCAAATGAGGATTTAACATGCATGGAGGTGGTGTTTCGCGCTTTTTCAAGTAAAAAAACTGTGACCAACCAACGATAATAATTCGTAGGAAGCACCTCAAGACCACGATCCATCCATAGAACGGAGGAAGAAAGATTAGTGAAGCCTTGCTGAATATCGACATGGCACAAAATTATTATGCCTAACGTTTAATGGTCACGTCTCTCGCGTACCTTTGACCAACGAGACATAACAATAACTTTGTTTATTTCTTGAGAGACCCACGTTGGAACTTGGAATTATATTTTTCACTTTTACCTACAACCAACAACCAGAACAACCTACAGCGCTCCCTATCTCCTCCCGTACTCCTGCTGACTCGAAACAGCTGGGAAGTATCGTTATCCGACTCTCGCTTGTAGACATGCAGAGTCGCTGATGGAGATGTTCAATCTGAATAATATTTATCAGTATAGACAGGGGTCGGCTTGATTAGAGTGGAGTGTAGACCGAGTGGAGAAATGTAAAGCCCCGCACATTGACATGCGCAGTAACCACTAGATGTTGAACTTCCAACAGCACCACCTAAATGGCGGTTAAACCTACTTTTTACCGCGAAATTTAAAAAGCTTCGTTTTAGTACATTGGGGTTGCTAGAGTTAATGTTTCTTTATTGGTGAATGTTCGTGTTATTATATAGATTTTAAAATATATTTCCCACCATGCTTTAAACACAAGATACAATTTTTTTATTACTAAAAAATAAAAGTGAATATGTTTAAGTTCTTGAGTTTTGCAATATTAAAATTATAATTATGGGAGCAGGTTGTCTTTGGGGTTTAAAATTATAATTTCTTAAATAAATATGAGTTGTAAATGCCCATTCTCGAGTTGCAGAAACACAGAAATGGATGTATATTTATTTCCAAAATAAACCCAACGTAGGGAAAAATGTGTTTAAACCGTGATAATGGACCTGGTAGTTTTTTTTTGGCCCAACTATGGCACCCCCCACATCACAAGGTTTCCTAAGTGAATTTTATCTGGACGTCTTAAGCCGGAGCCTCCGAGATATCTAGGCCAATGCATGTAGCGAAACGAGAATATTTTTTTGACTAATTTAGTTCGCCGTGTTTTCCCGCTTGGTGGCGCTTTCAGCACCGTAAAATAAGCAAGTTCAGCCTCATGACCCCGTCGACTGCTACAAAATTAGGGCAAGGTATAGACGTAGAGCGGTGAAGCCGAGGTCGCCGATAGTTAAAAAAAATTTGGAAAATTTCTGAAGACCTTTATTAAACAATCATTCCCAAGAAGTAAAGGATAAAAATGTTAAGTTTAAAAAAATGAAAGGTTTTGAAGGGGTAAAAAATCCTCTAATGGTATATGAAAACTGTGAATTGGCAACTTCAAGAAGTTTTGTTTTACTAAAAAAACAACAATGTTAAAATCTCATAATTACTTTTTTGTCCATACAATCTAACCAATAGATTCAATAAAAAGTGAATAGCCCCTAAAAAACTACGTTAATTTAAAGGTGAAACCTTTCTCTTTCATAAAAGTTTTATAATTGGCCCCTAAAATGTCATCGATAATTTATGGAAGACCCCGGTCGCAACGGTCATTAAGGCGCCACCTCGTACACACAAAGGGTAAAAATATTTCCTCTATGAAACTGGATATTTCCCCACGTAAAAATCGACATGCATGGGCCTAGATATCTCGGAGGCTCCGGTGCAAGTGAACTACAATAATAAAAAAAACCCACCTAACCCCTAAAAATACCTTAATACAATATAACAAAAAATAAAAACCTTGAACTTTCAAATTCTAAAGACCACCAGCGCTTTAAAAATAACCAAAATACAACTTTGTATCAATAAAAAAAAATTGTAAAATAACCTGTCAACCTTTGTCAAATGTAATCTAGAAGATCTTCTCTCTCGAGCTAGCGAAAGGGGAACGTCCCCAAAAAACCCAAAAAACACCACCAAGTGACCAAAAACTAATGCACGTGTACCGTAGAAAGCTCGACGATGATTTGCTATCTTAGAGAGAGATCTTGAATAATACCTTGTATATTTTAGACACTCTTTACCTTGTAGCTGGACCCGAATGGTCACCTGCCTAAGCGGGAAATTTATACCAAACCAAGTTTTAAAACTTTAAAATTATCCCTTTTACTTTATGTCGCTGGACCCGAATGGTCATTGTAATCCTTTAAATTTTTTATCATTTAGTATGAAAATTATTGCTTAGTTAAAACCGAGTCGCAAAATAATACCACAAAACTACCAGTACCAATAAACAACTACCAAAATAACTATTCATCCATTGTTTCAGTCCGGTGGATGGATATAAATTAGCTCTTTCACTAGCGCTTTTCTACATGGTGCTACGGAAACACGTGATAATCGGGACGATTTAGATTAAACCGCGCGCGAAACCACGCGAAACGTATGCCAGACGGCGGACGCAAACAACGCGCTCACCCCTGGAAATAACGAGGAAACTAACTCCGCCACCACTGAAGGTAACCAATTGAGTTCCGCTGGTTCCAAACCGAGGGGTCGGTCATTCATGAAATCACGGAGCTAGTTTAATGCGTACAAGTATATCCTTATTGGATGTAAAATGTCGTCTGATTTACAGTATATTCGCTATGCTTTGTATACTGCTGTAATATTTCATAAATTTTAGCTTCAGTATTTGTTCATAAATAAAAAAGAAACATTTCCATATCTGAGTAAATAAGTTTGTAAGTAGTCCTCTTGACTCGAAGAGGTAATATTTTGGTTTTCCCAACTTGTTAAAATTTATGAAATATTAAAGCAGTATACGAAGCATAGCGAATATACTGTAAATCAGATGACATTTTACATAAAATAAGGATATACTTGTACACACGTTAAAATCATCCGATGGGGAAAAAACGGGAAATGAAGAGATAAAACTTTGGAGGGATATTACCTTTTCGTGTTTGTAAATGCCCAATTTTCTACTCCTCAACTGTATACCCTCTTTGTTCAAAGCCATATTCACAACAGGTTTGCCGTGTAAACACTATCCTCTCGTTTCAACTCAACGATTTTCCTAGTTTGTCAACATAACTGTTAACGTTACATAACACTGGCTACATGCACTGAAAGAAAATGCGCACCATAAAAAGCATGAAAACACGAAGCTATAATCCGATTACGATCAGACCTTTCACTGATCTGCGTTCAGCAGAACTCGCCAAAAAAATACAGCGGATATTGGAAAACGTTTGCCAGTGAGCTCTGTCGTCATAGCTTTGTTGAACGCTTTTCTCCGGTCATCGGTGTTTTAAAAATGACGCTAGCGCAATAAAGCGTGCAACCAAAGAGGGTAGAAAGAGGGGGAGTTAAAGCTTGCGGCTTTGGCAAGGCATTTTGGGTGTTCTCGCTTTTCCTTTTTATTTATTTGTTATATTTAATATTATGTTTTAAGCTCTCTCTCCTTATGTTTACATTTGGATTTGGGTATTTAATCACTGAAATTTTAGAGAATAGTGTCCCTGGACACATTTCAAAAGTTCTGCTTATTTCCGCTCACGCGAATTTCCAGGAGGCTCAAAGAATTTGACTTATTTCCGCCCCAATAACCTTTTTTAGCTGTGATTTATTTCGTCGGATTTATTTTAAGCAGGGACGGAAATAAGATAACTTTGAGACACTTATAGGGGTCACTGCCTCACTAGACCGATGTCCTATAAATTGATTAGGTGTGCAAAAATATTCTGGTTGTTGGACCAGCTTGTTTTTTCTAGCATTCTGAGAAATCGTGATACGACATCGTTTATTTTAGTTAACATCTTTATTGTTCTGCATAATAAAATTTATTTTAGATCAGGGATAGATTTAATTTTAGAAGTAGGAATGGAGAACGGTTTGTATTTACTTCAGCCCTTCTCATAGCCCCGTATAGAGCCCCTCCCTCCAACACGTAACGAAAAGTTTAAATTATCTAATTGGCTCACTTAAACTACGTTTTGATGACGTTGCTGACTTAAAAGGCGAGAAATACGCAATCCTTTTTTACCCCTGTCGCTAAGAACCACCTCTTCTTTCTTACCCCTCCGTTCCGTGAAAGGACGTGCACCCAGATTACTCTGTTCTTCATTCCTACTTCTAAAATTAAATCAATCCCTGATAAGATCAATTATTTGTTTTGAGAAGATCTACAAAAAAGTGCTTTAGGCATTAATTACTTTGACAAGTGAAATAGAGTACATAAATAATTTCAATTATTCTTATTTCTGCGCTCGAAATGCAGAGGCATTTCATGAAGTTTATTGACAACGTCATAAGCAGGAATTACTTTATCTCTCGGCAATTGCGAAGTGATTCGGAAATGACGAAGAACGTTCGCTAGAATTAATTTCAATTCAATCGCGGCTAATCCTTGTCCTGGAAAAGAGTTGAAATTGAAGCGAACCGATGCAATTGCGGGGACCAGCTACAAATGGGATGTAGGCAAATGGGTGTCTTCCTTCGCTGTTCTCCGGATTGAATCTGTCCGGGTCGAATACTTCTGGATTGGGATAATGTCTGGGGTCGTGATGAACGCCTTGTATCAAGATGCCGCACGTCGCACCCTTTTTAAGAATTATTTCGCCTAAAATTTGCAATGGTATTATTTTATCGAAATATTTTGAAATATAAATAATAGTGTATTAAAGCTAAATGCTCTGTTCTAAATGTTAAACGTAGAACCAATAGAGAAGGTGACTTTTAATTAATTAATTTATGAGGGCAATAGGTAAAATAATGAATTGTTAATGTTAAATAATAATTATAGTTAGAAAGAAATTAGAAAGCTGGAAATGAACCGATTTGTAAGTCTTGAGTGAGCTCGCGACCAATCAACGGAAGTGGAGGACAAAGCCTTAGCGATTCCTGCAAATGGTTAAGTAGGCTTTTACTGAATATTGTAAAACTTATAAAAAAGTTGCGATAGCTTTTCAACTATTAACCTTGATGACATTTTCGAGGTAGGTCAAGTGTTTTAAATCGGCGTATTCAATGTCTCTTTCGGTGACCGTTCCACAGACGCAAATCAACTCTTGGTAGACCTTTTCTTGAATCTCAGGGTAAAGACCGAGCATGTACAGGCTAGATGTTGTAGCTGAAGCGGTGGAGTCGAAACCCTGCCAAAGTCATTTAGTATTATAACCTTTTAACAATTAAAGCGCACTTTGTTGTTTTTTACCGCTGCAATGACAGTTACGCATTCGTCTCGAAATTGTTTATCACTCATCAATTCTGGGTTTTTATGGAGCATTTGTAGAATGATATCCGCAAAGTTCACGCTTCGAACGTTATCGTCGGGCTCTTTCATATTGGCTTTCTTTTTCATCAACATCGTCTGCGAATGAATTCGTGGTTTTGTTCGCAATTTTTCAAGTCCGAATTTCAAAAATATAGTCTACTTACTTGGAAAGTCTCGTCAAATAGTGCAACTGCATTTACGGTTTCTTTTCCCTTGGCTGTCAATTTGAATAACTTCTCCGATATCAACCATGGTCGAATTAACTGAAGCTTTCTTCGCAACTATATTTAGTCAAGTCATAGTAATTAGATGTTTTATTCAAATCATAAACATTAGATTAAATAGATAAAGCTAGGCACGTGAGTTTAATCAAATAGTGGAATTGAGTTATTGCGAAATCAAGTAAGTTATGTTGTATGTACCTTTTAATGGCTTTGAAAAAGTTATCTCCGACATAGTTGTTACTTTGATAATCTACGTCAGAAACAGCTTCTACAAGAACAAATAATTTACTTTTTATTAACTTTATTTTTTAAGGAAAGCTCAAACATTTGCGTACAAAACAGGCTCCTATCCTATTGAACGCTATCATGAGTGAATAATATGTTAGCTTCCTATAAGTTACTCAGGCTCCATAGGCGTAATGTATCCAGCGATTTCTTCTCATTTCGCCCGCGCGGGAAAAAATTCGAATGTTGCGCTCTCTCTTGCCGAAAAAAATCCCGCTTGTACGGCTCCTCGACCTCGGGTCGTCGGCTGCTTTTTCACCAAGGGAGTGTTTTACTCGTGAATGTTTATGTTTTAACAATTTAACATTAAATCATGTGTTTGTGTCAGTACTGAGACAAAAAATGCAGGAATTAAATGTAATTTACCGATATTGATAAAATATTCTAAACATAACAGTTCTTATTGTCACTTGAAACCAGAAAATTATACAACTGAGCTAAATCCAATCCAGTGATCTCTTAACTGTTTTCTTAACCGAGGCTACTGAGCGAAATATTCGGCTGCTTAAATAGTCCAATATCATTGGCTAGCTTCCACTACACGCCAGTCTGGGAAATAGCACACTTCCTCTGGTCCAAAACCAGTTTATTAATTGTCTGGACTAGTTTTTTAATTCAAGAAGTGGGGGTTACTGGTCCTCGGGACCAGTTTATTAATTGCAAATCTATAGGAGAACAAAGGCTGGGACCACTCCGGAGACCACTTTATTTATTCGGACACTAGGGGGTCACTGGTCCCAAGGACTAGTTTAAAAAATATCCTTATTTCCCAGACTGCTGAGTACACGCGCTTCCGGAGAAAAACCGGAAAGAAGAGTAAATAAGATTTTCGTTCACGTGGTGGCCGCAGAGCGTCGCATATAATTGGGAAGCCGGCGGCACGGTAGAAAACGCTGGAGTATAAAAATGAATTGCCTGAGTAACATATAGGGAGCTAACATATTAACTCATGACGCTATCAAATTAAATCACATACCGACAATTGTGCGAATTTATTTTCAAAACATTTCCATTTTGTTAAAGGATGTATTTTTTGGACGAAGATTTACATATTTTTAAAGAAAGACACGTGCTTATGCCTAACACTAACTTATCCTTACGTAACCCTAACCCTACTCAACATAACCTAACCCATTAAACTTAAACTTTATCCTAATTAGTGGTTAGCGATATCTAGTTAACTAGGGAGAAGGTATATAATAGGAATGCATTCGCTCGCCATAGTCCCAGTACCACTTTCAAAATACTAGGGGGGACGAAAAAGGAGTCCGGACTATTTCGCCTCGCCTCGGTCGGAAAATATGTAATTTTCGTCATTCGCGTTGCGCTGACGTGAGTTTTCAAGAACCAATGAGATGCGGGTTGTAATTTAGAGGCGGAGATTAACATCGGACCTACGATTGGTCTGCAGATAAAGCTACAAATTTGGCTTATATATAAGCTTTCCCTAGTAAACTAGATATCCCTTCTTGGTCTTACTTAATATACTGAATATTTTTAATTATTACTTAACCTGGAATTTAAAAACAGATTAAAGAGATAGTTTCAGGTTTATCTGAGTAGAGAAAACTAACATTAGTTTTAAATAAATTAAGAACCCTTTGAAACATGGGAGTCAGTAAAAATCGCGATACAAATTTATTAATTAAGATAAACGTGAATAAAAATATAAGTTTCCAATACCGCCTTCAAAATCGGCCACCATTTTCTACCCATTACCTACGCAGGTAAAAGTCAGACTATGATTGGCTGCTAGCATTTGGGATGAAAACTGCAATTTTCGTAGTAAGAAATGGTAGGAACTGGAAGGGACCGAGCGCTTCATGCCTGACTGGGAAATGGTCGTCTGCTGCAATTGCACGTGTACCTAGTTCTATGAAAGTACTAGCAGTACCAGTACGCGGAGGCGCAGACTTAGCAGTAAATACATAAAAGCATCCATAATTATTTAGCTTGACCAAAGCCGACTAAGAAACAAAATATACCTTGCCTTCGACCGAAAAAGATTTAAGAGTCAGCTTTTAAAGCCAAATAGAAAAAATATAACCCTAATTACCGTTTCTTTTCCCTTGGCTGTCAATTTGAATAACTTCTCCGATATCAACCATGGTCGAATTAACTGAAGCTTTCTTCGCAACTATATTTAGTCAAGTCATAGTAATTAGATGTTTTTTACAAGTATAACAAAATGAAATTTATTGAGGCAAGAATTGCGATGTTAAAGGCTTCGAAACGAGAGGTTTCTCACTCAAGTTTTCTGTTTGAGTCGCACCATTATAATTATAACAAATGTAAATAGATTGTAGTTAGGATTGCGGGTAATCATTTTAGCACTGTTAAAGGTACGGTACAATAAAGCTACTATTACGAGCCCAGCAAATGGGATACCTTGTTTTTCCAGTTTAAATACATTTAAAGAAAAAAGTCAAACTCACAAGTTGTAGAGGTGATTTCTTTAACAGGTGGAAATAGTTTTAGAAATCTGGCGTGACCAAAGGCGAAGACCGACTTGAAACCGTAATTTGGGTAATAATCCCAAATTGGCGGTAATGGAATACTTTTAAGCAGGGACGACATAAATGCCACCAATTTATAAATCACTTCAAACGCCAAAAGTAATATCCTCAGCGACATGGTTTTTGTTTGATGGAAAGACTAATTGTGCAGCGATCAACACTTGGACCCGCGGTGTTTATACTCAAGATGGAGTCGAGTTCATTTATTATTCACACGAAACTTCGTTATTGAACCGGTTAAATTATATTTATAACTGATAAAAACGATAGCAAACATGTTTTCCTTATTTATCATCGAATAGGCGTATTTAATTACAGATTGGAGAAAATTTATTAAACGTGCCAAAAGGAAGTAAATTATGATTTTCGCGTTTCTGACGTCAAGGTTCTCTGACAAATAATAATAATTAGCGTTTCCTTAAATAACTGAACTAGAATTAAGGTAAATTACTGACGATTAAAATAATTTATTATAAATAAAATCATTTTAAACATGGCTTTTGTTCTATGTTTGAATTCTAAAGTATGCCTCTTCAAAATTGTTTTCAAATTTAGGGTATATTAGGCGATTGATTCACAGAAAATGATAAGAAAAGCCGCAATTGCGTGAACCTAAGGTGGAAGCCCACCCATTGGGAGGCTGGACGTTTCTCGTAATCGTCGCCAATCACCGCGTTCATTATTTTTCATGAATTTAGTCTTTCACTTCAATATTACTACTTTCCCATTTTTTTAATAGCAGGGCCGGAAATTAGGTAAAATTCTAATATGACGTGTGTCCAGTGACTCCTCCTTTGACTGGAAAATGTATAGGACACTGTCCTCCGGAGTGTCCATAAATAGTGTCGAAACTTAATAATAAAGCTATCTCAGCTTAGGAAATATTTATTGGTCAAAATGTTCAGTGACCCCTTAATTTTTTAAAAAAATTATGGGATATTGTCAAATATAGTTGGACAATGTCCTGTGTCCTGTGCTTATTTCCGGCCCTGTTTAGTGTGTTTACTGTGTTTGGATTAAATCTCGTAAAATAAGCTGCTGTTAATTACTGAGCTCCACGATATTTTGCGCCGAATCCCAATCAACCGAACCCAATCCCATTCGACCGAAAAACCCGCACTTTGGCGGATTTATGATTCGGTCCAATGGGACAACCCCATTGCACCGAAAAACCCGCACTTCGGGTTTTTACCGATAGACTTTAAATAAATAAAATCCCGGGAACGCAAAGATTTTATCTTTGCTGACAAAAATTAAATTAAGGCCTGCGTAAAATGAACACTAGATCGAAACATTTTCTAAATAATTATTTTAAAACTAAGGATTGTAAGAACCAAATAGTAAAAAATCAGCAAAATATGACATAATAAAACCAATTGCTAATATTTATTTATTTTTTTATGTTATATACATCATGAAAATACTTTAAGCCAGCCGTTTAAATATACTTGAAAAGTATAACCGCTCCAAAGAGGAAGAGACGTCCTCCTGACCAAACCTAACTTAACAGTAATTTTTTGGAAAACGCATATTACTTGAGAAGTCAATGAAGATAAACATCAATATTTTGGAAAGGGCGTAACATTGTTAAGTGATTTATAAAATATTACTAACCTAACTTAACCAAATAGTTTCGTTTTATGTTATATTCATCATGAAAATCTCAGACCACTAATATAGGGACAGTAAACTCAATGGCAATCGCCAGTTTACATTTGGCAACGCGTAGCAACCGCCACCTCGCGTCGAAAGCGTGAAATTATCGTACCCTGTGTCATGTGACCATCCTATGTAATTTTAGCCAAGGCTTAACTATATATCTCTATATCACACCATGAAGCTTTCATAATATGTTTATTACTCGTTCAAAATCTACGTAAATTTGAAAATAATAATAACTTTTAACTCACCTTAATATAATTATTTAATTATAATCCTCCTTCACTTAATTTCATCCTAATGTTCATCCTTGAGGCTCGTATTAGTTTGAGCTCATTGAGGCAAGACCTGACCTAAATCACAGCCTACATAACCGTGTTTACTATGTTTAGAGGTACGTGCATCTGTTAGAGTTCGAAATATTCCAAAGTCGCCACCGCGGCGCTGCAATCAGGCGTTGCTCTATTCTAACCTAGCCTCCTATTAAGATGACTGTCCCTATATTAGTGGTCTGAGCTATAAGAGAGGAGTACCCCCCCCCACATAGTCCAAGCAAAATCCTTCGGTCATCTTCCACCATCCTAGAAAAGAGTAACCCCCCCCCCAAATTGTCTAAGCAAAATCCCCGGTCATTTTCCAGCTATCCTAGAAACCATTGGAAATCTTACGGTTTCAATGTTACTTTTGCCAATTCATAGTAAAAGCAAATTCCTTTTTTATATAAAAATATTCTATTATCAAAGTAGTTACATGTGTTGAACTTTATTATTAGTTTTTTAATATGTAAAGCGCCAATAAAATTGATAAAAGAGGCAAACTAGATAGACTGCACAGAAAAATTGTGTTAAAGATTTGGACACATTTTAGTGTTCAAAAATGAAATTTTGGTTTCTTGATATGTTAAAGTGAGGAAAAAGTTTAATTTATTGAACACTGCCCTTAATATTGGTGTTCAATTTCTAATTATTGTTTCTATTGGGAAAAATTGTACCAGTTGAACAAAAAAATCTTAACACTTTAACAATGAACGCGTTCAAACTTTAGGAACAACGAACGCGATCATTTGATTTCTTGTTCTGTAACCATACAGTTGAAGGTGTACTTCGAGAAATGTTTTAAAATTTTAGGCATAGCTTAGACGAACACAGACACGGTTTTTCCATAGATAAAGAATGCGCGCGGGGAAATTTGTTTTCTTGCTATAGGATAGTCAGTTCCGTATCCCCAACGGCAGCTTTGGTTCTCAGCACACTCTATGTAACGTAGCTTTGAGCGTGCTGAAAACCGAAGCTATCTGGGCAACGAGAGAGCTGACATGTATGCTAAAAGGGGGGGCTGAGGCGAAGTTCTTTGGACCTGAGCCTGCAGTTTTTATCCCCCATGTCATAACACCCCCTCCCCAAATTTCAAACTTAGACCCCTCTAAAAAAATCCGTAAACCCTACCAAAAATTGCTCGTATCCCCCTAAAGTTCTGTGGCATTCTAAAATTCGTCCGCAATCTTTACTGCTGCTAAATGGCTTATAAGAAACCCGTCCCCGAAAGTAACAGCCCGTAAGTTAGGGTAGAATTGTTAAGCCTTGGCCCATCAGAAGATTAAAGGTGTAATCCTTTTGTGGGTAAGTTTTAAATAACTATTATGTGATAAATATATGTTTCAATACCTAATAGTCCTTTGTCTAGCAATATAACCAGGAATACATAGATTTACTACTTGGAATCTTTAAGAAGCCATTTTTATGGGCCTGGGTGTCTGACTGAAAGGGGAGGAGGTGTAGAAACCATCACCGTTGACGTCATGCATAATTTATTTGACGTATTTTGCGCCCTGCGCTGCGACTCCCGCGACCTATGCGCGGTGAACCCGAATGTAAACATGATAGTCGTCTGAACAAGTAGACCTAGGATTACATTTCTAAAGAAAGGGCGAAAATACTTGCTTTCAGTAGACCTCGATATTACTATTCTGACTGGGTGGAGTAACAATTTAATTCCTTCCACTCTTCACCAAAGTTATACAAAAACAAAACATCAGTATCCCTATGCAAAGACTTAGGGTTTAAGGGTAGGTAAACGTCATCTTTTCTCGAAATTATTATAGCATTCGTTTTCAATACTGAATTTCGAGCTGCACTAACTTCTAAATCGTCGACTTTAGTTACAGGTAGAGAAATTTCCGCCTCAAAAACGTCGTTAACGTCAAACTGTTTCAAGTTCTCGCACTTGCCGACCATTTCCGAGCCGAAACTGAAGCAGACGACTGCTTAAAAAGTCATGATCTCGATCTGTCCCACACATTCGCATAACCAATGAGACGCGAGGAAGGAGGAGCAGGTGGTTTACAAGTTTTTAGCGCTTCTTCTCACAGTCAATTAGTTATTTGTGTGGGGTCTATGGCCTCTTAAAGATTCCAAGTATTAAATCTGGGAGCACGCCAGCCAAGTCGAGCACTGACATCCTTTTCTCGAAGCAACTCGTGGCACTTTTAAGCCCACTGTAACTTCTTGATGGGTACAGGTAAAAGCCTGAAATTTTGCTTGCCGCGAGGACTGTCAATCGTAGCTATAGTTTCCAAATTTCAAGTTCCTATCCTATATACTTTTCGAAATATCGCAGGTGAAATTTACCTTATTTTGTCACTCAGTCACTCACTCACCGATCATCAAAATTCTAAGGTACTTCTAGAGGAGATAGAAACTTAAAATTCAGGATTTAGTTTTCATTTATTTTATAAAGCACAGAAAAATTAAAACATCCCGAAATTTTTATAAAATTGTTCTTTAGTTCTTTATTTTAAAACTAGATGGCGCTGCCGTCTTTTCCACAGAAATAGTGTGTGTTCTTGATGAAAGGACGTAATGGTCCAAAGTTAACCGAAAGTTAAATATATATTAAAGCTAATAAGAGTAGTAGTTTAAAAGAAATGTGTCGTAACTGATGCTACATTCTTATATTAGGATATCGCGTACAATCTTTATTACATATTCTCTGCGGGTCGAAAGGGGTAATTCAGCGTAAATAAGGACAAACGTTAGCGATTATATTGGCAAACGAAGTACCACGAGAGGGTCTACAAAAAGAAGTGAGATCCTATGAAAAACATTAACATGTACAAAAATGGGCCAAGCCTCGCCTCGAGACCTCTCCGCCGTAAAACGTTCTGAGATCCCATGTAGAGCCAAGTCTGCCTTTTGTTCTCATTCAATCGCCAATTGAACAATTATGTTATAAATTAAGTCCTTTTCCAAATTAATAACCAATATTCTTTGACTCTATCGTTATTATACATCTTTGTTCGTATCAAAAATATCGTGACTTTCAAGCGCAGGTCATCCCCTTCGATTATTTTAAAATAGGCAACGATTTAGTGAATATCCCTTCGATTATTTTAAAAACAGCAACGATTTAGTGAATATCCCCTCGACTTCCTTTTAATATTACTTACCTGCGATTGCCAAGTCACGATATTTTTGATACGAGCAAAGATATATAATAATGATAGAGTCAAAGAATATTGGTTATTAATTTGGAAAAGGACTTAATTTATAACATAATTGTTCAATTGGCGATTGAATGAGAACAAAAGGCAGACTTGGTTCTACATGGGATCTCAGAACGTTTTACGGCGGAGAGGTCACGAGGCGAGGCTTGGCCCATTTTTGTACATGTTAATGTTTTTCATAAGATCTATGTATTCCTGATATAACTTATAGCTCAGTACAGTAATACCATGAATTTATTCATTAACATGAATCTATATGTGTATCATTAGCCTTTCTATCTGTTATTCAGGGATGGAAGGGACCTTTCTATTACAAACGCGTTTAACGTCATTGCGGTAACCAATCAAAATCGAGACACCTGGAAGTTCGAAAAGCTGACGACCAGTTTAACAAAACTGTATGAGGTATCCAATTTTCGGTTAGGTTTACAAAACTGCATCAACTGAATATTAAAAATGATCGCCGATACGTGAATAAATATCTCAACTCGATGTCCGAAGGTGATATTGATCTTTTAAAGGAACAGCACAGGATCCCGTGACAACTTCTTCACGAGGCCGTGCATTCGCTGACTTGCCAAACCAAGGTTATGGCCCAGTTCTTCTCGACTCGATCTCCAGGGAAGTCTAACCTCGTAACGACCATCTTGAAACCGGACAGAGGCATTATGCTCGGCAACGATGTCTTCGTCAGCCTTTGATAGTAGGCCCTCTTCTTTAATACCCAAGGATTCGCTTTCCCAGAATGCTTTCAGGTTCTCGTTAACTTCGTCTTCTATTTCAATGGCTGTATTCATAACGACAACAGCCTGAGCGAATACGTTAGCTGTCATTGGAGTCGGACCCTGGACGGCCCATCCTAATTTATTTTCCAAGGCTACGAAGGAGTTGCTCAAACGATGGATTTTTCCCGTGACTATTGTCCAGTAGTAGTCTGCTGCAATCAGCATGGATATATCTCTCGGTACGGATTTTCCCTCTATCTCCGTGATATCTGCCAGTTTTATTCCGTTTTGTGCCATCTTCTGTCGTATTTCTTCTCCAGGCATCTTGATGGTTGCTCCGAGTATCTTCGGACTCTCGAAAACTGTCAACATGAATCGGCTCTCTGGATCGATGAGATTGATCAGCGTGATTTTGACCTTTCTTCTGACTGAGGTGCTTGACTTGTTGCTCTCAAAACCTCCGTCGTGAATAGTTCCTTGACCTTCAACTGGTAACTTTAGCTTGTCAACCAGATCTTGTGAAATGAACGATCTCTGTGCACCATTGTCCAGAAGACATCTTATTGGGACCTTTTCGCCATCTCCTTCTGCGTATACTACGATCGGTTGGAGTAATACGTCTTGACCATAGGACTGCCCTCCAGGAACAACCGCCGCCATGGACACCGCTGCCGTGTCGTCATCTGCTTTCTCACCATTAGTAGCCGACGTCTCTGATTTCTCGCCATATATCTCCCTGCAGATGGACTTGTGATGCCGACGTTGACATTTCTCGCATCTTCTTCTCGACTTGCAATGATCTCCATTGAATTTTGGAATTACAACTTGGGGTAATTTTACTGCCGTCCGATGGGTAGACTCTTTCCTCAGAGCTTGTCTTGGCCATTCTTCTTCAAATTTTTGTAGCCTTCTCTTTAGCTTGACCTTGTTCGCAGCTACGATCTCTCGAAACTCCTCTACCTCGTTTGTTTCTTCTTCAAGTAAGTCCTCAGGTATCAGTTCTTCGTCTTTGGCTCTCAGTCTTACTTCCTTTCCTTATAGTTGCTCCAGTAGCGTCTCTAGGCTTTCTTTGCTCGCTTCTTCTTCCTTTTGTATCTCACTTGCGATGCTCTGGATTATCTTCGTTGTTCGCTGTCTTAGGGCGCTTCGTTGCTTTAGTATTCGTTCCATATTGCACAACTCTCACAGTGTTCTTGACGACCAGCTCTATTGGTAGATCGTTAAGATGGCTTCTTGATTTCTTAACGTCGTTAGGTCGAGACGGTAACCTCCTTCTTGCTGAGCTTTAACTTAGTTAGCTCCTCCCGGGTTTCGGCACCATTATGTTACGTCTTAATACTGAAGAGTTGGTATATGTGGGAATAACTTTAATCTAGACTTGGTAACGCATCGCAAGTAGTGGTTTATTTTACTATAAAAACTTAACTCTTATTGAGTTGCGTACATGGTATCTTAAAGACTTATACTCGCGAACTGGTTACAAATTAAAACTAGCTTACAACTGATAACTGCGATAACTGAAGTGACAACTGCCTTTTTCGTTACACAATCTTAGTATATATACAGATATATAAAAAACTAGTTGAGTTAAAACACTAATCTTATTTCAACAGTTTAAGATTATCTCAAACATTAAAATAAATATAATTAATATTATATATTTTCATCGATAGTTATTAACCTTATTGCGCGTTACATCGTTTAAAAAATAACTATTGAACATTCATGATAGACTAGACTAATATTGACCTTTGAAATGAACCATACGCCTGTTGTTGTCTTACTCAAATTGGTACATAAGGTTTCGAATCGTAATAATGGATAAGAACAGCGCAGTTGCGTGAACCTTTGGTGGAAGCCGCACCAATGGGAGGCTAGACGTTTCTTATAACCCTAGCCGATCGCCGGGTACATCTTCACCTTAACGATGATGATGGAGTAAAAGCCAGTAAGTACACACTGGTGTCCATGTGGGATGGACAAAAGACCAGATGATGGTGGTGTTTAGAAGCCAGTAAGTGTAGACCGGTGTTAATGTAGAATGGACAAAATAATAGATGATGATGGTGGTGTTTAGAAGACAGTAACTACAGACTGGTGTCCATGTGGGATGGACACATGAGTTAAGGATCGTGGTGTTAGACAGACAATGGAGTAGTAGCCAGAATAAGTGGATTACAATTTTCTAAATTTTCGGGAACTGTAAATGCGGTCCGGAAATTGAGAACACATTTGCTCCGATTTTGCAACTGCGAACGCGGTCCCCTGAGGTGTAAGTACAGACAAACGCGTCGTAATTAGAACCTCTCCGTGACATACGTCAGGTAAAATTAAGCAGCGATCTTACAATATCGTTGAGGCTGAAATAAGGAACGTAAGGCTGGGGAAAAAACGCTTAGCTATGTAGTAAACAGCAATTAGGGTTCTAATTTGAGATGTTTTAAACAAAACAAATTATTGTTCTATTTTGTGAGGTTTTAAACAACACAAACAAGTTTTTTTCAACTCAAAATTATGTAAGAATTTAAACCAATTTGTGGCTACTTTTTACCTCTCCGTGTGACGTAGTCCAGGAGAGGTTCTGTAACGGCCGTGTCTGTCTGTGTGTGTGTCTGTCTGTCTGTTGTTACACCCACGTGACCGCGTTCGCAGTTTGCGTCTCGGAGCAAACGTGTTCCCAATTTCCGGACCGCATTGACAGTTCACAGAAATTTGGAAAATTGTATTTCTCTCCGTTGGCTACTCTATACTTGAGTTCTCACACCACCATGTTTGGTCTTCGTCCATCCCATATGAACACCAGTCTGGTACTTTTCTGGCTTCCACCACCACCATCTTCTATTCTTTGTCAATCCCACATTGACACTACTCTGCATTTACACTGGCTTCTAACACCACCATCCACTGGTCTTCCGTCTATTCCACATAGACACCAATCTGTATCATTGGCTTCTAACACCACCATCCACTGGTCTTCCGTCTATTCCACATAGACACCAATCTGTATCATTGGCTTCTAACACCATCACCATCCACTGGTCTTCCGTCTATTCCACATAGACACCAATCTATATCATGGGCTTCTAACACCACCATCCACTGGTCTTCCGTCTATTCCACATAGACACCAATCTGTATCATTGGCTTCTACTCCATTATCATCGTTTGGTTTTAGGATATACGCGGCGATCAGCTAGGGTTACGAGAAACGTCTAGCCTCCCTAAGGTGGGATCGCCACCAAAGGTTTTCGCAATTGCGCTTTTTCCTTACTGTTATAATGGAAACGAATCGTATATATACCCCAAAATTTGAAGAAAGTGGGCAAGAGGGGTACCCTTCACTTTAAACGTCAATATTAGCAAAGTTTGAGATGATAATAGGTATAACGTTATTTTAAACGATTTAACTATTATTAATGTTAATTATTGAAGATTAAAATAATTAAAAATAATTATATTTATTTAAATATTAAAGATAAACCTCTCGTGCAAAGAGAGAGATTATCATCGCCTCCTATATCTTCCAAGGCCCGTGCATGCGATATATTTCATTCATTGCCTCCTATATCTATCAAGGCCCGTGCATTGCGATATATTTTTCAAAACAACAACCAAAATGGGAAGCTCCTCTCAGTAACATAATAATTTCTTTTCTCTGTATATGAAATGAAAATATGGATAATATTGCGCTCCTTCTTTAATGGTATCAATCCTTGCCTGTCTATTAATATTTTACGTAGTAGTAATACGTTTTTAGCGAAGTCTAGAGAGGATAAACATAAGCGAGATTGTTTCGGAAAACAAATACTGCTTCCACTAATGGGTTTAAACTCCTTGTTACTCTTGTTGTCTGTGTGTGTCCGTTCATTGTTACACTAGTGCGTCGCGTTAGCAGTTAGCCTTGTGTTGATGTGTTAAGAAATCATACAGAACCTTAATATTCCCTTTTTTCATAATATAAAGTGAATATGTGGAAGTATTTTTCGTAATTATGATGCATTTAGTACTTTTGTAGCTTTAAAGCTCTGTTTCATTTTGATATTCCAAAGATTTTTTTAATATTGTTATTTGAAATGGCTGTTTATATATTGCTTAAGCTATACTACATCTGTATATATATAATAATCCTTGGTTTAGTGATTTCATGAAGAAAACTAAGACCTAGACTCCGGCGCGTATAACAAGTATTATCCGCAATAGGCTTAGTGAAACAAAGAGTAAATAATTGAGGCCTGAGGTGAAGTAAACTTTTGGCTTTGATTTTCGTGTCTGAAATGAACAGACATCAACGGTTCAGAGTGAGCCGAAAGTTAAATACACTCTTAAATAATAATAATAAGATTAGTAAAAGGGCTAATTGTAAACGGGTAGTAACTACAGACTTATTATTCTCTTTATGGTACGCATTGACTATTAGTGCGTCTAGCTACAATTTAGCTTTGGTGTTATTTAACGTTAACATTCATGTTGGCAAACTAAGAATATTGTTGAGGTGAGACAAGACGATAGTGTTTACACTGCAAACCAGTTGTGAATGTAGCTTTCAGAATATAGGGTAAACAGCTGAAGCGTAGACTTAATTTCCTGTTCTTTTCCCCATTGACTGATTTCCATGTGTTCAAGATTTATCCTTATTGGATGTGAAATGTCGTCTGCTTTACTGTGCATTCGCTATGTTTGGAATACTGCTTCAATATTTCGTAAATTTTTACTTCAAAAAAGTGAAATAATTCCATATCTATGTAAATACGTTTGTAGTAGTAGACCTCTTGACACGGAGAGGTAATATTTTGGTTTTCCCAACTTGTTATCCTAAAGTTGCGTCAAAATTACAATTAACCCTTACTAGGGTTGTTTCTTAACCAAATGTGATTTTACAATTTAACCAGTAATGGGGTTACTGTTTAGTCCAAATCTGAGTTATCGTTTACGTTGACTCAACATTGGGTTAAATAAACAAACAATTCTAGGGTGAAGGAACAACAACCCAAAAAATGGGTCGGTTAAATACTGACCCAGCAAAAAGTTGAAAAATAAACCACTATTGTTTTGTCCATTCTACATTAACACCGGTCTATACTTACTGGCTTCTAAACACCACCATCATCTGGTCTTTTGTCCATCCCACATGGACACCAGTGTGTACTTACTGGCTTTTATTCCATCATCATCGTTAAGGTTAAGATGTACGCGGCGATCGGCTAGAATTACAAGAAACGTCTAGCCTCCCAATGGTGCGGCTTCCACCAAAGGTTCACGTAACTGCGCTGTTCTTATCCAATATTTCGATTCGAAACCTTATGTACCAATTTGAGTAAGACAACAGGCGTATGGATCATTTCAAAGGTCAATATTAGTCTAGTCTATCATGAATGTTCAATAGTTATTTTTTAAACGATGTAACGCGCAATAAGGTTAATAACTATCGAAGAAAATATATAATATTAATTATATTAATTTTAATGTTTGAGATTTTCTTAAACTGTTGATACGCTAGTGTACCGTTTTAGCAGTTTGCCTTGTCTTCATAATATAAAATGAATATATTGAAATATTTTTAGTAGTTTAGTAGCTCTAAAGCTCTGTTTCATTTTGATATTCCAAGAATCATTTTTATATTATTATTTCAAATAATTGTTTATATATTACTTAAATAACTGGTATTGCAAAGTTGTCTAAACATCTATCTAGTGTAAAATTGCAAATGATTCAATTTGGGTTACTGCAATAACCACATTTTTTGGGTTTGAAACAACCCCATTAAAAACTACCAGGAAATATTTATTCAACTGCTATTGGGTTATTTTTTAACCAAATTGTAGTTCAAATTCAAATAGCCCAACTCATTGAACTCATGAGTTATAAGAGTGAATAATATTCCAAAGGTTTATTGTTAATATCTTTTATCCAAATTTTAATGATTGATTTATAAAACATTTTAAATCGTCGACCCAAAAAATGGGACCCAATGCAGACGCAAAACTAAAGCACCCTAAAGCGACGTTTAAAATGTCAATCATGATGAAAGATAAAATTTCATCATTCGGTTCCATTTAGTCGGTTTAAACAACGTTTTCTCTTATAGTTCGAAAAGAGAAACCTTTAAAAATAATCCTTATCCATACTAGGATATTTACTCTAATACTTTTCATTCGAAAACTGTTAATACAGAAAAGAATATATAGAATGAATAATCTGTCTTTCGAAAACAATGCAAATGTAATTTTGGTGAAAAAACGAAGATAAGTATTTCTTTCAAATATTTGATGTTTTATAATCATGTCTTTAAACTGAAAAAAATTGAATATCTGTACTTCGGTCATTCCATTTTGTTCTCTTATCATTTACTTTTTCTAGTCTTTGTCTACTAAGACATTTTTTATTAAAAAAACCGCGACACCACAAAAATCCGTATAGTCTACGATGCTTCATCACATGTGAAAGGCAATACCCTCCCTGAATGACTGTCTCGAAACAGGACCCAATCTTAACGCCGAACTTCTAAAAGTCTTGATCCGGTTTAGAGAAAAAAGGTACGCGTTAACCGGAGATATAGAAAAGGCATTTCTTCAAATTGGCATTAGTAGTACCTATTTAAGAGTTCATGCACAGGGGAGCCGTGGGGAGCCGGGGCGCCGATGACGCCGTTGTCGCTGTTGGCACCCGACACCAAGTTGGCGCCGTTATCGCTGTTGCCGCCGTTATCACTGAAGTCGCTTCAATCTCCCTCTGACGCCAGATATTTCACGCGCGCCTTATCTTTATTGACTTTGTTAAGGGAAAACATTTGTTAGACTTAAGACTAAGCGCCATATTTCCATAGTAAACCACAACTTCGCCTGAAACTAGAATTCATTGCATCATTATTTTGTGGCGCCAGATATTTGTTGGCGCCTTATTCACTTTGACAAAGTGGCGGGGAAATAGGTAAGTGTAAGCCTATTTTTAAATATCCTAGAATTGTGTATTTTAAATATTTTGATTGGCCATATTTTTTTTCATATATTTGTGAGTATATACGTACTAAAGAAATCATAGGAAAATTTATTCCCCGTGTATGCAAAATGAGAGTCAGATTTATAAGTGTAGAAATAGGGGAAACCTATATAGCACTTCAACTTTCGAATTATCATGCTTTGGCGCATGCGCTTAATTCACTTCTAATATTGACATGATTAGAGTATAAAAGAACCCCCAACATTAGAGATTGTTTTATTTCGTCCGAGACTCTCGAGTTCTCCAGACAGTTAACACTTAGTAAGAAGTTTTCTTGTAGAAATTATTCTAGAAGTTATTTTATATTCAGATTAAATATAGTTAACTTTTAAAAATGGTAATGTGCGATATTTGCGGACGTAAGTACGTTCAGAATAAGAATCTTTTAAGGCATCAAAAAGAAAAGCATCAAGGCGTTAGACCTAGCTTCTCGTGCACCATTTGTTCGTCTACATTCACGAGGCGTGATAGGTTAGCACGACATTTAAAAGTCCATAACTCTCCCACCGAGTCTATGGCTAAAAAGCAGAAAACTGCAATAATTCCTGACCACTCAACCTCTGTTGCGGATACTTACCCTCCTTCGGTCAACACCGGAAGAGTGTCACCGACCCTCACTCTCGCCGACCTGACACGGCAGGAAAACGAAACTCGATACGCCATCATGAACTGACATGATGGTGTTGGGAGGAAGAGGAAAGCGGACACCCAACCCGCATACAACCCCGACGTATTTGATGACTTAACTAGTCAAGAAAACCGAGACCTGCAAGATCTCATGGACAGAGAAGAGGAAAGGCTAGCAAATGATGAACCGCAACCCATGGTTACCACGCCCGACGTACACCTTCCCGATCAACTGGAGGAGCTGAACGTATTGAATAATGCGATCTTCTGCGCTAGATTTACGCCTGCAATGGTGGAAACCAGCGTGGACCTTTACATTGAAAGGCATAGAGACGCCATAGAGGATTATCTGAGGAATAAACTAGCTCAGGATAGGGGGATTAAATGGTATTTAACTGTTAGAGCACGTTACACACGTGAGTTAGGGAATTCAGAACAGGATGTAGAAATTCTAATATACCAAAGAACCCGCAACCTCATTATTTTAACTCCTGATGTTATTCATGGACAAATAGATCAGGGGATTGTAACGTTAAAACGTTTAATTGAGGAGTATGAAACCCAAGGTAGCGGTTGGACGCTGGATGGAATTATGTTCCTTCAAATTAACATAATATCATATATACCTTTGCATGGGGGTACATATTTTGAGCTTCCGAAAAAACTCGCATCTAAGAAAGCCCTTACCAATGTTAAAAACCACGACAATAAGTGTTTTCTATGGTCAATTTTAGTCCATTTACATCCTGTAGTCAGAAACCCAAGCCGTGTAGAAAATTATCTACAGTTCCGTAATGAATTAGACTTAACGGGAATCACATTCCCTGTAGAGGTAAATGAAAGGATGCTAGGAAAGTTTGAAAGGGTTAATAACCTTTCAATTAATATATTTGGCTTCGAAAATGAGGTGTTCCCCCTTTATGTTAGTTCGAACAGGGTGAAGGAAGCGCGTCAAATAGATTTGATGTTACTAACCCAGGGGGAAAAGAAGCATTTCTGTTTAATACGTAGTTTGAGCCGTCTTTTGTCATCGTTCACTGCATATAATGGTAGAACCTTCTACTGCCGTTATTGCCTTCACCGTTTTTCCGGTATTGGGTCCGAACAAAGACACGAAGAACATGTTAAAGAGTGTAGCCTACACGGTCCGCAGAAAATCCAAATGCCAGTAAAGGAACCCATCCTGGAGTTCAAAAACATTGCCTGGCAACAAAAAGTAAGTAACTTTTTCTAACTATTGAGAGCAACTGTCCCGAAACATATGATGTAAAATCTTAAATTTGTTTCCAATTTTTCTGTTCCATTAGGTGAAGTTCGTCATCTACGCGGATTTCGAGTCAATCTTAAGTAAAATACAGGGATGCGATCAGGACGCTACCCTCTCTTCTTCCACGAAAACCTCCCAACACGTTGCCTGCGGGTTCAGCTACGTCATCGTTGGACAAGACGGTTCAGTGTCAAAACCAGTGACGTACAGAGGAATGGACGCGGCGGAAAGGTTTTTACAAAACCTTATACGTAAAGATGAAATCATCCAGGGGAAAATAAAAGCCAACGTACCCATGAACCTGACAAACTCGGAAATGACGGAATTTGTATCAGCCCAAGTCTGCTACCTATGCAGGAAGGCGTTCACCCATGATAACTGCAAAGTTCGGGACCACGACCATACAGATGGGTCCTACAGAGGAGCGGCTCATAATACCTGTAACCTCAAGTTGAAGACATTGAAATTCGTTCCGGTGTTCATGCATAACCTATCCCGCTATGATGCTCACTTGATAATGGACAAAATCGGACTCTTTAAACATCAAGAAATCAAGTGTATCCCGACGAATTCCGAGACTTACATTTCGTTTTCTCTGGGAAATCTACGCTTTCTAGACTCTATCAGGTTTATGCCAGCCTCGCTCGACTCCCTCGTTTCCAACTTGGCCAAGGGAGGTGCGGAGAAGTTCAAATGCCTAAACTCTGTTTTCAAACCGGACGAAGTGGAGCATTTACTGAGGAAACAAGTCTACCCGTATGACTATTTCGATCGCGAGGAGAAATTTGACGAGACGGAGTTACCACCGAAGGAGGCTTTTTTCAACTCGCTCACCGATGAAAAGGTTAGTGACGAGGATTATTCCCAAGCCCAAACAGTTTGGGAAAAATTCAGGATCGCTAACCTCGGCGAGTACCATGATTTATACGTCAAAACCGACGTTTTACTCTTGGCTGACGTATTTGAAAACTTCCGAGCCATGTGCTTGGAATATTACAAATTAGACTGCGCTCACGCCTTTACCGGCCCCGGTTTTGCTTGGCAGAGCGCTTTACGTATGACTGGAGTTAAATTAGAACTTCTTTTAGACCCTGATATGCACCTATTTATCGAGAAGGGAATTAGGGGAGGAGTTTCTCTGATAACCCACAGGTTGGCTGAGGCGAATAACAAACATCTTCCTGAAACCTACGACGCTTCGAAACCTAGTTCCTACATCACTTACCTGGACTGTAACAATCTTTATGGAACAGTAATGTGTCACCATTTACCTATGAGGGGTTTCCGATGGTTGCAGCCATGTGAAGATTTCACCAGAGAAGTTATTCTTAACCATCCCGACGATGACCCTCAGGGTTTCATTCTAGAGGTGGATCTTGAATACCCGGACAGTTTACACGTAGAGCATAATTGTCTCCCCCTCGCCCCTGAAAGACGTGTTGTTACCGCCGGCGAACTATCTCCATATTCAATAGATCAATTGAACAAACTAAAACTGAAAATTAAAGATAGTCTTCCCAAATTAGTCCCCCTCGCATTATAACAGAGAAAAATACGTGCTCCATTACCGAAATCTAAAGTTCTACCTCGCTAAAGGTATGGAATTAGGGAAGGTTCACCGTATTCTCACGTTTGAACAAGGGGCTTGGTTAAAACCCTTTATCGAGTTTAACACGGAAAAGCGGAAGATGGCCGCTAACGCGTTCGAAAAGGATTTCTTCAAACTATGCAACAACTCTGTGTTCGGGAAGACGATGGAGAATCTACGTAACCGCATAAATTTCGACCTTGTGCAAACCCGGGAGATGGCAATCCAGAAGGCGAGTTCTCCGGCGTTCGAAAGGTTTACAGTTTTCAAGAACGACCTAGTTGGAATTCACCAACTGAAGAAATCCTTAACCTTGGACCGACCCATTTATACGGGCTTCACCATTTTAGACCTGTCTAAACTGGTTATGTACGATTTCCATTACAACACCGTGAGAGCTAAATATGGGGAAGCCGCCAAGCTTCTCTTCACAGACACAGATTCCCTGACCTACCAAATCTTCACCGACGATCTGCCCCGAGACTTTGCCGAAAACAAGGAGATGTACGACTTCTCCGATTATCCTCGAGACCATCCCTTGTTCAGCGAGGAGAACAAGAAGGTTCTCGGCAAGTTCAAAGACGAGCTTAATGGAGTACCGATTCAGGAGTTCTGCGGACTCCGTCCGAAGATGTACTCCATCTTGTCGTCGAAAGGGGAAAAGAAGACGGCGAAGGGAATTTGTCGTCGTGTGGTTAAGAAGAAGATTCGTCATGCCGACTACAAGGAATGTCTACTTCAACGTAAACTCACCGTGGAAGAGATGAAAAGAATTGTGAGTTTGAAACATGAACTGTTTTCCGTCACCCAAAAGAAACTCGCATTGAACCCGTGCGATGACAAGCGATACATCATCGACGGTGTGTCTACTTACTCGTTAGGACATTTGAAAATTAGGGATCTATAAAAGCGAGTTTTCCTCCGTGGCATAGCCCGGTTTCTCGCTTTATGTAAATTATTTTTCAAATATCTTAGAGCTGTGTAACTTTAATATCTTAGAATTGTATAACTTTTCTAAAAATATCTTTCGTGTAAATTTGTATATGTAAATATGGTATAAACTTGCTATTTTTTTCTTTTTTTTTATAAATTTTTTAATGCTGTTGAAAATAAAATAAATATAATTATAATTATGTTAAAGTATTCTTCTCCAAATTTTTCCTACTCTAATTCATTTTTTCATGTACGAGGAGGAGGAGAGAGAGGCCCGGCCTCCCCTTCCGTTCAAAGTTTCACTATTTCTGTTCAAAGTTTCACTATTTCCGTTCAAAGCTTCACTATTTCCGTTCAAAGCTTCACTATTTCCGTTCAAAGTTTCACTAAGGGATTGATTACACCACTTTACATACAGTCTACCAAAAATGCCCTTATTCTCCTAAACAAAATTTATCGTACCATCAATGATTGATAAGTCACAACTCTTACAGAGAAGGGACTGATTTCCGAATTCCAAGTGCTTTATTTGTTTACTTCCTTATCAGCATGATAAGGAACTGTCGGCGGGAAATTCAAAAATCGTACCCTATATAATCAGTTCAGTTCCGAGTTTAATTTTTATTCAGTAGTTGAGCAATTGACGATAAATTTGAAAATGCTAAGCCTATACGAAACGTGTATTTGTTTTAAGACCCCCATTCCCCGATTTCACAACTAATTTAGGAGTCTAGGACGTCTTTGATGGTAACTTGGGTTTGGATAATGGATAGATAATGCCGAGCTAAGCTTCCCAGTGGCAAAGTTTCTACCAAAGGTTCCCAATTGCGACCAACTTATGTATTCTAAATTTCCAAAAATTGTGAAAGAGGGGTACGCTAGAATTCCAACGTCAACAATAGCTATTTTGAAATTGATTTTAGAAATTAAGTCTCTTAAAACGACTTAACTAGAATTAAGGTAAATTGAAATGATTAATATTAATTATATTTATTTATTTAAGAAAAACCTCTTAATTGGGTAGATAGCCCTCGACTCAACTTGTTTGTTATTGTGGAAACGATAACAGTACATAGAGGTAAATGTAATTATTCACGAGTTGGTTTTGCAGACTAGACCATGTAATAGTGAATTTATTCGTATATTCAGAGTAAGTGTACGTTGATGTCCTCTATACATAGCGGCACATGCGCTCTCTGTAACAACTAATTCTAGTCTAATTAACTGTAGACGGAGAAGTAATTTTAGAAAACAAAGCAATAAAATTTTGTATAATAAAGAGAACCACCATTTGTCGTCAACAAGACCATAGTATAAAAGGTTATCTTTCGTGGATGGAAAAGTAATTTCATCTTTGGTGAACCCTTCAACATCAACTTGAAACTCTACGCTCTGCAACTAGTTGCCGGTAAGAAAACTGACTTTTTTTTGTGTGTCCAAATATTAGTCGGACGGCTGGCCAAGCATTTTCGTTCGTGATTTCTAGAGATGGGCATAAACCGATATATCGGAACGAGCATAATTTATCAATTTTTACCAATAATCAGTTCGAGGTTGATTTACCGATTTATCGGATAATAATCGGTAAAAAATGCTTGATGATCGTTGAATAAAGGTCGATAATCGGTAAAAAGCTTTTGTTAATCGGTAAAAATCCTGTCGATATCGGTTTCATTGGTTTAAAGAATCGGTTTTCTTGCCGAGCTTAAATAATTGGTTAGAATCAGTATCGATTCCAGTAAAAGTTCTAAATCAGCCATCACTAGTGATTTAAAACACACCCACCTAAAGACCTGCCCAAAATTTGTATTTAATACAAGAAAAATAGTATAATTTGTTTAATTCAAAGGATTAGGAATTAGATTTTATAGAAAAACATTGAATAAAATTTCTCAAATATACTAGGGTATCCAGCCCAAAACCCTCGGTTTTATTGGTTTTGACCCACCAAAAAACCCGCTTAACAAAAATGCAACACTTCAATTTTGATAACATAAAGTGCAAAATAATTTAGTTTTAAAGATACACGCAATAAAACCCGCTGGGCTGAGCTGGGCTTTTTTTTTTAAAATAAAACCCGGCCAGATCAGCAAATATCACTTTAATCCAAGTGCTAACTAGTAACGTCACACAATACTTTTAATACAGGGTATTATTTATATATTAGTTATTAGAGTCGATCTCAGTAATGGAAAATATTTCAAAGATGTTTCTCCTCTTTGCTGTCTTCGCTATTGCCACTCTCGTGCAGTTTGCCCATTCAGGATACGAAAGTAAGTAGAAAACTTAGTTTTAAAATACAATTCAAAATTCAACACTTGAAAAACGTTACGCTAGTCTGAATTTAGTTTGTTTGGAGAGCTTGAGATATTTCGTCTAGTCAAGGAGCATATAAAATGGTCGTCTCGAAATGATCGTTGTTGAAAACGAAAAATATTCAAAATTATAAACAAGCTCATGAGGCTAGAGAAGAGCAAGGAGGCCAGGGGCGTTCCAAAGACAAGGTTTTGGGGGGACACCAAATTTTGCCAACTAGAAACCAAATTATGCCAAGCGACACGTAGGAAAGTAGTATCATGTTACTCAGGGTTCGTAAAAGAGTTTTGAAACGAAATTCCCTGACTTTCTCAGGTATTCCCTGGCTAAATTCCACAAATTTCCCTGACGACATTCATCAAATTTGTCTAAATTCATCAAACCGGAACAGGAAAATATGGTCTCGCTGATTTGGTCGCGGGACTAATTGGTCTCTCTGATTTGGTCGCGGGACTAATTGGTCTCCCTGATTTGGTCGCGGGACTAATTGGTCTCGCTGATTTGGTCGCAAGACTAATTGGTCTCGCTGATTTGGTCGCAAGACTAATTGGTCACGCTGATTTGGTCGCAAGACTAATTGGTCTCACCGATTTGGTCTTGGGACAATTTGGTCTCGGTGCTATTTGGCCTCGTGATTTAACGGTCTCGGTATTATTAGGTCTCGTGATTTTTTTGTCTCGGAACTATATGGTATCGTGATTATTTGGTCTCGGGACGGTTTGGTGTCGTGATTATTTGGTTACCTAATTATTTGCCACCTTTTCCAAAACAATGGTTCCAATAATTCGTTGCCACATTTTCCAAAATATTCTCCTATTAATTAGCTGCCACCTTTTCCAAAACATTCTCCAATTAATTAGCTGCCACCGTTTCCAAAATAGTATCCTATTAATTAGCTGCCACCTTTTGCAAAATATTCTTCTATTAATTAGCTGCCACCTTTTCCAAAATATTACTATTATTGCTAATAAATTGTTCGTGCTAAGCGGCGGGCTTTTAATACTCATATAAATAATCTTCTTACCTCCAAACAAGGTTGGGTTAGGTTAGGTGTGGTTAGGTTAGGAGTGGTTAGTTTAGGTTCGGTTAGGTTTTGTTATACTAGGTTAGGTTTGGCTTGGTTATATTAGGTTAGGTAAGTTTTGGTTTGGTTCGGTTAAATTTGGCTGGTTAAAAACATGCTGAAAGGGTAATATTTTTTTAAAACGACACTTTCGTGTCCAGAGACCCAATTGTTCCGGGACCAATTTGTCCTGAGAACCAATTGTACCGGGACCAATTTGTCTCTAGACCAAAGTGTCCCGAGACCCATTTGCCCTAAGACACAATTGTCCTGAGACCAATTTGTCCCAAGACCAAATCGGCGAGAAAATAACGGCGAGACCAAAGTGTCTCGTACCGCATCATCATCAAATTTCACAGACTCAATTCCACAAATTTCACTGACCAAATATATCAAATTTCCCGGACCAAATTTATCAAATTTCACTGACTCAATTCCATAAGTTTCACTGACCAAATATATCAAATTTCCCTGACCAAATTCATGAAATTTCCCTGACAAAATTCATCAAATTTCCTTGTCTAAATTCATCAAATTTCCTTGTCTAAATTCATCAAATTTCCTTGTCTAAATTCATCAAATTCCCTTGTCTAAATTCATCAAATTTCCTTGTCTAAATTCATCAAATTTCCTTGTCTAAATTCATCAAACTTCCTTGTCTAAATTCATCAAATTTCCTTGTCTAAATTCATCAAATTTCCTTGTCTAAATTCATCAAATTTCCTTGTCTTAATTCACCAAATTTCCTTGACCATTTGCAATAACTTACATGGCGAACATAGACTTTGAAACTAGTTATGATGTAAAATTGTCGAAATAATAGCATAATACGCATGCCTGATAATACTAGTTTGTGAAAAAGTGACTAATTATTTTAAAAATAGCGAACCAAAAGTATTTAAAGACGTTATAAAATGTGTCTCGTAATAAAACACAGTGTATGGGTCGAGATTATTAGGTCAAATGCTCCCTCGTACAACGAATATTGATAAAATCACTCGAATCATTTTGACAAGAGTGATTATTATTACAGAAATAAGAAAGCTATTTTGTTGGAATTAAACTACATCAAAGTTATATTCGGAGTGAGCTCCGCTATTTTGGGCTCCAGGGCCGTCGAGAGACTTTGCGGGCCTCGGGAATGGTTATGAGGCGGGCCCCTAGAAAAATTCACCAACTCATTGGGAGGGAAAATATCTGGGTGCACAGCTGCGGGTCCGCCAAATTAAGCACTCCTTGCACTCGCTAAAAGCTTTCCGAACACTTTTCCCGTAGCAACTTGGGCACTTTTAAGCCCCGGTATCTTCTTTCTGGTTAAAGATAAAATTCTGAAAGTTCACTAACTAATGAAACTTATTTGGGTGTACCTCTATCATCAAATTACAAATTTAAACCAGGGAAAGGTGTAATTTTTGAAGCAGGAATGGAGAACAGAGTAATCTGGGCGCGCGTCAAAGTTCCGGACCTCCTTCCCCGGGAAGGGGGTTATGAAAGAAGAGGCGGGTCACAGCGGCAGGGGTAAAAAGGAATACCGCATTGTTCGCCGTCCCCGTCAGCAACGTCATCAAAACGTAGTTTAAGTGAGCCAATAAGATAAATTCGAGGGATAAATAAAAATTTTCGTTACGCGTTGGAGGGAGGGGCTCTATACTGGGCTATGAGTCGGACTGAAGTAAGTACTAACCGTTTTCCATTCCTTCTTCTAAAATTTTATCGATCCCTGTATGTACCTAATATAGTTTGCAAAATAACTTAGGTCAAATGTTCATTGTTTCACTCACTGACCGATCATGACAATTCCAGGGTACTTCTAGAAGAGGTATAAACCTAAAATTTCGGATTTATTTAGTATTAAATATATAAATATTTAGAAAAAATTTAAAAATACTGAAATTTCTATAAAAAATTTTCAAGTTCTCACTTCAAAAACTAAACCTATGAAAAGAAGTCAGATCATAACAAAAACACTAACGTGCAAAAATATGCAAAGCTTTGCTTTGGAACTGCTACACCGTAAAATTTCCGGGATCCCATGTACGACTGTTGAATATATTGAGAAAATAAATGGAGAAAACGCGCTTAAATCTTTTCATTTTAAGTATACCTTTAAAATCTTCACCTATGGGAACTGTCAATGTTGAAAAATGGGCAATGAAACTATTTTAAGAAAAGGGTCGCCAATTACTTGGACGCTTCCTTCGGCTATTTCTTATCAGTTATATCAGCATGGGAAATTTTGGGTAAAGTCTTGTAAAGGCAATGGTTGCCGTCTACATGGCGCCAGAAACTATTGCCTATTGTAAAGCCCTCACCTGAAAGGCGAGCGAGCTTCTTGTAAAATCAGAACTGTTTGAAACTTTCTCCTGGACGGACCCAAAAGGTCATTTTGGAAAATAAAATCTTTTTGTTGTCGTTATACACTTGCAATTTCTTGAAAGATAGAAAATTATTATCACTTGGCTATAGCACAGCAAAAATGAGATAATAATAATAATATTATAACCAAGTGAAGATATGCATTATACAAAGGAACTGTAGAAAATTTTATTTAAAACTTCGCTGTGGACGGGATCTCAGAACATTTTACGTGTAGCAGGTCGAAAGCGAATCTTGGCATATTTTTACAAGTTATTGTTTTTGTACGGATAATTAGTTCAGAAGTTCATATATGATACTCTTTTGGCTAACTCACAAAATATCAAGTTACAATTAAAGTGTTAGTGACATAATTTTAGTCATCCACAAACTTAAAATGCGAAAAAAATACTTGAAATATCTAGTTTATTAAGATATGTTTACTTCTTTATTTGGTTTCATAGCAATATATAAAATTGCAATCAAAGTACTCTGTTTGCAAAAAGCCTAGTTAAAATTTGTTTCGTTTGATGACTTAGTAAAGAGAAATTTTCTCTCTAGATGTCGCTCACGTTACAGACATGGGCGCTCTCCTCTCCTTTTGGAGCGAAATGAGCGTTTTGAGAGGAGAGAATCAGAAATTATACTATTGTGAGTGGAGGGTGAGTGGGAGTGGTAGGCCTCTATAACAAAAAAAGGCAAGAAAATGAGTGCCACGATTAAATATCATGAAACATTGGAGTGAACCTCTTGGCCAATTCAAAATACAAATTTTAAAAGAGCGCGAGTTTTTACGGGCGGCGTAAAAGGGGTGTAAAAGGGGGTGAGTTTGAAAACCAAACGTTTAGCAATGGCTCGTGAGTGTGAGAGGTGAGTGGGACGGAAAATGTTTTGGGAGAGGGGGTTCTCTCCTTCTTTCAGGCTTTTGGAGAGGAGAGAAAATCAGAAACTCTCCACTGTTTCTGGGTGTGGGTTAGGGAGACAAGGAAGGGAAATAAAGAAACATTACTGTGCTTTGAAATAGTAACGGGGGTTTATTTTTAAGCCAAGGCGAAGGTTAGTGATTCATAGAGGTGGAGACACGGCTCTCTAGCTTTGAACATGCTGTAAGCACAAATCGTATTTGACAGGCTACAGTCACGTAGCCTAGTGAAAAACGAATGCTTATTGGCTGAACCAAAACTTTGATAATGTTCGAGGAACGTTGCTAGGCTGGTAGTGTGGGAAACGCTGGTACACAAGATTCAATAGAATAAACCAAGTGTGAGAGTTAAGCTGAAGAAAATTTTGACACTGACAGTTTCCGCTTCTCTCACCAGTGGCGTGCCTTGACGAGCTGTTTTTTATTGGGTAATACTTATTAAACTTAGTTTGAATTAATGCCAAAATTAGAAAATAAATCGAGAAACAAAGTTTGCTTTAGTGTAGGACCTTATCAAAACTAAGGTAGAACTACAGCGGCTTCGTCTTCAGGCTTATCGTTCAAGAATCACTGCTTTCCGGAAACTTGAGCTTCAGATTTCTGGACAAAATAGGTAGTCGGGCTTTACACTACAAGTCTTATTCTGATTCAACAACTAATGAAGCTCAAAAGCATATGTTGCAATAAGTGTTGTCATAATTATTGCAGTGACACGGAAGTTTTGCTGGACCTAGGTTTTAATCGAATTTATCTTAATGGTAATTTATCTTAATTGAGAATGAGATGAGAGGAGGTTTAGTAACGAGTAGTGAGAGGATTGGAAAACTTTTAATTTTATCTTAATTGAAATGAGAGGAGGTTTAGTAAAACTACGAGAGAAAATGAGCAGTGAGAGGAGTGAAACATTTAAATTTTTATCTTAATTGAGATGAGAGGAGGTTTATTAAAACTACGAGATAAAATGAGCAGTGAGAGGAGTGAAACATTTTAATTTTTATCTTAATTGAGATGAGAGGAGGTTTATTAAAACTCCGAGATAAAATGAGCAGTGAGAGGAGTGAAAAGTTACAATGATGTTTTGTTTGGGAAAGGAGCGAGGTTTACTGGAAAGGCCTACTATGGAAAGTCGGTTGGAGTGAGCTACTCGTTCCCCGCTAAAAAAACTTTGAGGAGTGGGAGTGGGAGAGGCAGAGGGTTCGCCCATGTCTGTCACGTTACGCCTGTTAATGTCACCACGTTAAGCCTATTTTATTCAGATTCACGCGGCATTAGTAGACTCGGGAGTCTCGGGCTTTCGTGCTTGGCTTTTCCGCGAGATACCGTGAGTTGCGTATAAAGGAGAAAAACTCGCCAAAAATCTTCTCCGCAAATTTGGTTTTGCCCCCCCCCCTATTTCAAGTTTTCGAAGTGTTTTTTCTGTATTTTCCCTCATATTTAAATATTGATCAAGCATATTTTTGGAATCAGAAGCGTTTAAACTCTCAAAAATAAGGTTTTCTTTAGATTAGAGATAATTTTTAAACAACGTCGCTATTCCTTTAAGCAACCCATTTATGAGCGACTGCGAGACGCTGTCCGTACTACTTTTTGTGTTGTTAAATTATTAGACTACTTTGCCTAAACCTAAACCCATAACCATCAGCTTTGAACGTAGGAAGCTGTTGGTATATGGCTTATGGGCTTATGATATATTTAATAATATTTATGCCTGCCCGATTGTCCACAAAAAAGAAGCAACTGTAAAAAGTTTTTCCATGGCCTAGGGTTATTCCCGTGAGAAACAAAACTTAAGCCCCCGTTTATATTTTACTTTGAGTGATTCAATCTTAGTGTCAAAAGGGGTGAAAAAGGGACTGAGAGGAATTTAAGAGAATTCTCAAGTTATAAAACTACCACTCTTCATTCTCTTTTTGGCCTTTTACTGTTTAAAGGGTCTGTAAAATGGCCAGCGGACCGTTGAATTTTTATTTGGGAAATATCGTTATTGATGTCACAACCCCCCCGGGAGAAAACAGTGTTAAGGCATTTTCCTATTTTTGTGTTATTGAGCCTTATCCGGCAGGTGATACAATTGGGCCAATCCATGCTCCTTTGCTATTGGGACGATCGCTGGTACAAACGCAGCGGGGGTTTCGGACTCTTGGAAGTGGGGACTGGGGAAACGCCGGTGCGGAGTGGCTCACAGCCAATCACAAGAGAAGTTAACATGATGTGAGGAATTGCTAAAGAATCGCGAAATCTTTCCTCTTTGAAGCGTTTTACATCAGCTGCTGACGTCAAAGATTGTGAAGGGAGGGGGTCGGGCATTTCTTTCACAACTAGTTCAACTGTCCACCCTTTAACCTCAGTTGAAGAAAAAAAAATTTATTTCTATATTTATATTTTCACAACCATTATCCACTAGAGTTAACAAAGGTCGAGACCCGGCCGGGCCCCCGAGAGGTACGGGCCCCAGGAAAATGGATAGAATTGACCCCCTCTCTCGACGGCCCTGTTTGGCTCTGCTCCAATCTCAGATAACACATTTTCCGGTCACTCTGATACTGTTATCCAGACTTAGTTTCACTCCAAAATATTTTTCCCTGACCTTTTAGGTCCATTTTTAATTTCCCTGATCTTGATTTTGCGAAGTGAGCGTCAATTTGCCAACTCAACAAAATTTTGAGGGGGAGCCTCCCCCTTGACCCCTAAGGGATCGCCCCTGAAGGAGGCTTGAGCGCATGCGAGAGAACGGACACTCTTACCGCGAAGGGGTAGCGGAAACCATGATAACCGGAAAAAGGCACAGTACCATTTCATTAACGGGTGACTAGGTGCATTTTTTCTGACTTATATATATATTCCTCTCTTTTACATCCTTGTAATAATTTTGATGGCAGGGCTAGTGACACCGTTAACTCAAATTTTAACTTCAGTTGGCAACTTGGCATTTTATTCGAAATACCAGTTGTGTATATTTTTATTAGACACCTAAGAAAAAGAGTTAATATAAAGATTAGGCTTCACACATGAAGGACGTGAGTCTATCTTTTCCATAGCTTTGGTCATGGATTTTATGACTTTATCGAAGTAAAAACTAGCAGACGAACTAAAAAGCTTTAAACATTTCATAAGCCTCTAACCGTAGATAACTTCTTTAATACCAGACCAGTCGGCGACGGCTCCAATGCTATTTTCTTGCATTGGACATCAAATCGAGACCTAACCGCGAAGCTCGGAAGGCAAATTTGCGGTATCGTTCGGTAGTCGTTATAAAATATTCAACGTTTTAAAGCTCAAGTTCGAAAATTTTCGAGCCATTTAATAAGTCTTCAACTAAATATTTTAAGATTTCTTTAGTGTAATATCAACAGAAAAGTAGCTCTAAGAATAAAATTAGACTCGAAAACTATACTAAGCCTTGGCTAGGTATCAGCGACTGAGCCTGAGCGGTCCATCATGAGTCGCCTGCTGCCGGGCCCGCTGTAGCCGCGAGAACAATAAAAACTCCTTTTAAAAAAAGATTCACGGCGTCTTAAATAGTCTAAGCAAAAATTACCCAGATGGATAAGATCTTCGTGCCTTACTCCCAAATAATTTTGATATTGTGAATAGTTTTAACTAAAGAATATTAGAAACCCTACGTGGTCTTTATAGTAGTTCTCGAATTCATGTACCTGGTAACTCGGTTCTTAAGGTAGAGAAGGCGTAAGGAGTCGCGTTATCGAATTATTTTCCTCCGTGTGTGGAGAGAGGTTCTTTCCTAGGAGCTTAGAATAAATCGTGTAACTCGTCCAGAGACATGTTACTCACTTTATGTGTGAAGCCTAATCGGCTCCTGATATAATAGAGACCCTAAGATATTAAAAAAGTCGTTTAATTTGTGATGGAACGAATGAATCGAAAGAGTGAAATTCATCTTGATCTTTGAGCGCGTAAAAGCGGGAAAAACCTTGCGTGGTAGTTTAGCTCTGATGCATTAGGGCATTTTTTCAACAACTCTGCGTGTACGCTACAAAGACTAAGAAAATGGTAAAGGTGGAAGGTCGCACTTTAAATCGGGCGTTTTTGAAAACTAGATGGCGCTGGAGGGCCACCGGAATGCTCATTATAAATGCAAATTATTATGAAAACTACCGTCCTTTTTCAAACCATAAAAATCACAATCCGACCAATGATCTGTAAAAGTGTCTCGAGTCTATTTATAAATTTAACATCGTCACCTTTAATAGGGAGAAGTCTAAAAAAAGGCGTGGTCACTCCCTGCTAAGTTGCTATAGCTTTTGCTAACTACCAAGAAAATCTCGCTTTAACGAAAGGAATATAAGGGTAAATACCAAGTTATCTTGGAAAAATATAACAATACTATACTGTCTATCCTACTATTCAGGCCTCGTAATAGAAAGGTGGGGATGTGAATGATTTTCTCGCCTGAAGCGATTGACTAATTTTAAGCATAGAAAAACATTATGCTCCAGGGTATTGCAAATTCAAAAATAACAGTCCTTTGCATGGGCAGGGTGTGTAGAAAGTGTCCAACTTGAACTTTTTCTGTGGCTCATATGCTATACTAGCTCGCGATTTTTGGCCCCTATGAAGGGCTAGTCACTCTTAGATTCTTTGTACGGTTTACGAGTAATCATTTTAGCACTGCAAAGGGCAGCGGTATTATACACCGAATACGCTGAATGACTGCCCCCTCGGAAAAACCTCTCACTGACATATGCAAGTTCAGGAACGAAGAGTAGGTAAAGAAGCTAGCTTCTCTTTATTGGGGACTCTGAGGAGCCCTCGCAGTTCACTTTTTGGTAGAAGTGAGTTGGGAGAGAAGGCTAATAAAAAGAGAGCTTTCTAAATGCCGCGACCTATTGTCCCGGTAGAATCAGTATCTATACTCCCTCAAAGTTTCAAGAAAAGTACCTCTTTAGAAATAAATTCAAACGAAAAAAACAGCAACTAATTGATATTCTGATCGGAAAAGCAAGAAATATTAGTTATATGTTGCAGACCGTAAATTGAATCTGAGTAATTTTAAGTAATGTAATTAATATAATTCGATATGTATTATTCGAGCCGCATGTTGGCTACTCAGTGTCGTTATTTCACGCCAGTTAGTGCGATTTTTAGAGGCGTCTAGTTTCAGTTTTTTTAAACTTTGATGATGTACGAGGGATCTTTACACAATTTACCTTTCGAAATGTGTGGGTCTAGAATTTTTCTCGAAACAGTGTTTTTCTGAATAATTGTATTTTGCGATATCTTGAACATTTGTCGCTCTTTGACAAAGAAAAGAGTCATCGCGGGTTATGATACGAAGGAGTATGGAACTCGTAACTCAACTTGTACTATTCATTTAATAGATTTCAGACTATAGTCTGTCAAACGAAAGAAGAGCCCTGAGAAATTTGTCCAAATTGGTGTCGCCACCATCGACCCCATAGTACTTTATCAACTTGTTTTGATTTGTCAATAGTCGTCTGTAATATAGTCTGCTATATACAGATATGCTTAATCGCAATAGAACCAATACATTTTGAAATATATTTAATACGTTTATGTTTCATGGTTTTTTTACGATCATCGAGTATTAAAGAATATAAAACAAAATTAACGACAAGACACCAGTTTTATCTTTGTTGAACTAGCATTGCAATATATTTTAATGACACAAGTTAAAGTATCTGTATATAGCAGACTATATTACAGACGACTATTGACAAAACAAAACAAGTTGATAAAGTACTATGGGGTCGATGGTGGCGACACCAATTTGAACAAATTTCTCAGGGCTCTTCTTTCGTTTGACAGACTATAGGAGGATTGATACCATTAACACCAGGAGGCCAGTCTACTTGGTACTTCACTTTGTCCGCCAAGTACCCGGGCCTACTGGTGTAAATGGTATCAATCCTCCTATTCTGAAAACCATGTATAGCAAAAGCATGTATGCAGGCTAAACATACAGAGACTGCAATAGCTTTTACGACCTGAGAATGAATATTTCTTTTGCCTCGGGGCGCGGACCCATTAGGTTGGGGTGGTAAGGGGTTTCGTTATTGGAAATGGGGACCGAACGATGCCACTGATCTTGAAACGACTCCTATTTTGTATGCCTACAAATTTTGTTGCCTGAACTTCTTCTATTTAAGGGGGGGGGGGGAGATCGTACAACTTCAAACTGTATTTCTTTTTAGTGGGAAGGAATAAGGCAAACTGGGAAAGGTATCGGCTTGTCCTATTCTTTATTCCTTTCAAAGAAAAGATCTTTGGTACCCTTAATGTGGTGGCAGGCAACACCAACGTTATTGTAGGGTGAGGCTGGACCATTTTGCTAACCGTTGGGTAAACTTCTTTATTGACCTGTAATGGTACAGCTTGTTATGATATTATTCCACGACAATACTAACCTTAACCAGGTCTATACCTTCCACCATTCGAGTTTGTCGGTGTGAGGAGGAAGCTGTTCATGCTTGTAGTACTTGAGAAGCACTGAGCCTTTGAATATCCTTCGAGATCTTTCGGATGGACGCTGTACAAGTCATCAATGCCAGCGAAAGCTCCGTGAATATCCATTGTCGACTCTTCACTGCAATCATAATATTCGTTAAAATCGTTCAGAGTATGAAATGTTGAATTTCTTAACTTAAGAGACAGGTGGCCAGCCTAATATGCCTTTTGCTGAGCGCAATAAGGTTTCTAGCCCGAGACCCACAGGGACCATAGCGAACTGTTTCGTCTGTCTCTGGCCCTCCTTGTTATGCCAGAGCTGACTCTTAATGACGGTCAACCTGTCATGCAGACTACGTCTAGCGTACCCGTACGGGATGTGGACGAACTGCGCCTGTCCCAAGAACTTGGCCTCCGAAGTGTGTTCCAGGCGGAGATTGCCACGATCTGTTATTGCGCGGACTATTGCGTCAAGAAAGGTTATACCGGACGGAATGTAAGAATTTATTCTGACAGTCAGGCCGCCTTGGAAGCGCTGAAACAGTGTCAGATCACTTCTCAACTGGTGCGCAGTTGCCTTGATCTGCTTTTGCGACTGGCAGCCCGCAACAGGGTTCAGCTGTACTGGGTGCCAGTACAGCTGAAGGGGGGTTCGGAGGCCAAGTTCTTGGGACAGGCGCAGTTCGTCCACATCCCGTACGGGTACGCTAGACGTAGTCTGCATGACAGGTTGACCGTCATTAAGAGTCAGCTATGGCATAACATGGAGGGCCAGAGACAGACGAAACAGTTCGCTATGGTCCCTGTGGGCCTCGGGCTAGAAACCTTATTGCGCTCAAGTGCGGCATGCTCCCAATGGCTGTGATCCCAAAGTCTGGGTACCCAACAGCCATTATTGTAGAGCCTGTAGGCCCCCATGACGGCCTCCTCCTCAACGAAGAGAAGAAGAGGAAGCTTATCAAGGAGTATCTCCAGGGTCGATCTCATGGCCCCCGTGCCCCAATGCAGGCCAGCCGGCACCGTTTAAGACGTGTATAACAAATATATTAAAAAGAGACTGAGTAGATTATGCCTCTATATGTAATCTTTAAGTATTTTAATCCCAGCACTAGCTCAACTTTTTAAACTAAAGACGACAACCTAGAATAACCGAATTTTAAGAGGTTATGTTCTTCTGCAATGGATTCGCGGAGATAAAAGTTAGTCTCTTAATATGCTAGGTAGATGGGGGTAGCACTTAAGTAACCGACAGAGAATATGATATGCTAAAAGCCCACTACATTAGTAAATCAAAGATACAAAGGAACCTTAAGCTCAACTCATGTGCACGTCACTATGGTCAAATGCCGAAAAACCAATTCTATTGGTACATAGTGGACACCCAGAAGATTATAGTTGCAATTTACTTTACCTACAGTATTGCCAATGGTTGACTCTAAGTTTGAATATACAATGTCTTCAGGACCACACTCTTCTTCACTATTGCAAGAACGCTGGGATTTAGGGTGGTCTTGTGAGCAAGGCAACGAATTCGATTTCCAGTTCGGAATCTAAGTCCTAATTGTGGCCTTCTCTGGTCAAGCTTCTTCTTAAACCTTTTGTTATCAGAGGCATTGTCCACTGTAATTGCTAACATTTGTAAAATATACTATTACTGTAGTGTGAAGTAAGAGGGTTGAATAGTCTAGTTTCTAATGAATGGGACCTATACATGTTGTTTCTGATATATGGGCTCCCAAACAATGAACATTAAAAAAGGAAATAGTCCCACACGTGAAGCAAGACATCATCCTGGCCTTCTGATTTAGAAGAAATACAGCACTTCGTTATTACTTTTTGTGCTACAACGGGCCACTGCAAACTAGTCTTTGTTATAACCGCGCCCTTGCTAGTAGTTATAAAGAGCAGCCTCACGTTTTCCCCCTCTCGCTACAATGTTATTGAACCTTTATCTTCTAGAAATAAATCGATTGCAGTGTGCTTGAGTAGGTAAAATGAAGCCAAATGAAAGTTTTGCAGTGTTTTAACATCTTCCAAAGACTTTCATCTCTTCTAAAAAAGATGGGTAGGCTAGTACGTATTACCAGGAATGTATGGAGGGGCTGGAATGGCTAAGGGGGCTCTCGTTGTACCCTTGATGGTGGAAACATAAGGCGAGTCCTTTTTTTTAGAAGTGTAGCTCCTCCCCCTACGTCTGTTTAGCTGTCTCCCGAAGGCGATAAATGTCATGACTCGTTAAAAAAGCATGGCAGAAGTGACCCTTAGATTTTTTAAAGTTAAATGCGCTGATTCGCCGCTGTTCTCGTTCATATTCGATTCTCTCAGCATTGGCAGAGGACCTAGGATAATTATAGCAAACAGGTTTTTTTGGCAGCCAAGGAATGAAAATAACTTAAGTGGTAAATACGATTTTTACGTCAGGCTATGACATCACTAGCTTAAATTAAGCCAAGCCAGTTGTTTCCAAGATCATTTCACGCCGATTAGGATTTGACCTTAGCCATTCCAACCCCTCCATACATTCCTGGTATTACTGCAAGTTTGAAACTGTTTCCTTGTTTTAGGGGCCTATGTTTGGGTGCCCGTATATTTGTAATTAAATATTGTAGGCGCCAGGTTCTAGGAAATTTTGCTCTCAGTTTGACCGAACCCAGTAGAAAACTAGTCGGGCCGACACCAAACCTGATCAATCGGCCCGAAAGAATTATCGCACTGTCAGTCTACAGTACTTGATGTCCGACCCATTTAGTAGGCAAGGTGCATTCTACGTCGTGTTTTGAGTCGTGTATCCGACTTAAGGTAGTTTGAAGACGTTTACCGACAATTAACTGATTCGGACAACTAACCGCCTGTACCGACAATAAACAGACTACAAAAATGGATAGAAAATGCTACTAGGGAAAGAACACACCTTAAAATTAGCTCAAGAAGCATGATCAAGAGATATGAGATCCTGATAAACAGCGACATTGAAAGCGCTTTTGCAGAAATGCGGTTCGGTACAAACAAAACAACCCTCAAAACGGATACCACAGAAATGGGAAAAGCAGGTGAAGATAATATGCGGGCTGTTGAAAAAATTGCCATATTTGAAGTCAGACGTCTTTTTTTTAAACCTGTTTATGCACATGGACATGGACTTCTTCTGTATATAAAAGTATGATTTCTATTCATCTATAGGTATTAGCTATTGCAACTCGCCATTGATAATCGCGATCAGTATTATATTTGGGATGTTTCTTCTCAAAGTGGTATTTTAAGTTCCCTGTGTATACGACGCACTTTCGTAAGAAATAGTTACTATTTTTGCACATAATATACAACAAATAAGTTGTTGGTACTTACTTATCACAGTACAGTCATTTTGCAAATTGTTTTGACATGGTAAGACTCTCGAAATGAGATGTTGCAATGCCGTCAACAGTCACTTCACGTTTTTGCAACGTCAGGTTGCGACGATTCGGGTAAACCGAGTTCTGAAGAACAACCTGTTGCCATTAACCAAGGTCTACATGCACTAATATTCTGAAACACTAGTTCCACTGTTCACAACCACCCGAGTGACCCGCCATATCATTATAAACTGACAGTTGAAAATCCGTGTTAATGCTTCAGCTTGCAGATAACGGATTAAGAAACGGTTAAAAATGGATAACTACAAAGCATTAACTCAACTCTGAATAAAAATAGTATTGCAAAATCGGATTAGATAAGGTTGCTGGTTTTTTATCAAATTATATACACCTACTCTAATTGCAGATTAAACTATCCGGGCTGCGTTCAGTAACCGGCATCAAAAACATCGATGATTAAAAGATGACATCGATGTATTACTGAACGGGTTTTCGCGTCTTTGGGCCTGACGTCATGATGCTCATTGGATGCCCATCAGAAAAATCAGCTGTGAGAGGAGGTTTTTTTGATGAGCATCGGATTCATGACGTAAATTTCGTCATTTTTCCCCGCGATAAAAAATGGGGTGAACTACATCCCATTCTCCACCAATTTTAAATAATGAAGAATTGACAAATATTATCCTTATGAATAATAATTCTAAAAGAAATATATTATTTCGGTAAGAAATAATGGATTCTGACAGAATTTTGATTTAATTGATAAATTGAAGTACAATATCTTTGTAAATAGTTCGGATTTATTATTTAAGCCTCTGCCATAACGTTATCATAACATCGTCGCCATTAAGAAAAGCATCGATTACACAAAATTGTGCCGTTCAACAACTGCAACGTCATCATGACGTCAAAAGAACACCGATTTCATTTCCCCAAACATCGATGTTTTTCCAGATCAGTGTTACTGAACGCAGCCCCGGTAACAATATTATTTGTAAATAAAGAAACGTATTTCATTGACTTAAAAATTATTATTTAATTATTTTATCTGTTAATTAATGTTCTTAAAACGTACGCAATAGATTATGTCAACTCCTTTACGAATCCAAAATTACGCTACGTAATCATGAACGGATAAAATTACACATTTATGGTTTTGGTTTCGAATAAGGTTTTATTATTTGAATGGATAGATCTGATTGATATTCAAGAGATCGTACCTAAGCAACAAAAGTTATACAAATTCCGAGCTCTAGGAAATATTAAGCGATTCTCATTAATAAAATTTTGTATGAAAAGTGGATGCTGAAGAAAAACTTGGAACGAATTTTTGATATGAGAAAACAAAATATAGGGTTATGTTTTAACTCACGATATATTGTATCAGATCCTCTCGGTCGAATGTTCCATCTCCATTGTTCTTCTGGCTAAATGTATTCTCCTTATTTGAACACTTTCAGTGGGGTTCTATACGCAACCTTAACGTCGTAAATTTCAGAATTAGAGTCAAAGGCGAAATGAAGGAAATGTTTCCTTATCACAAGGAATTTCACTTTTGAGTTATTATTTTATCTTAAAATGTTATACCCGATTTTCCTTGTTTCGGAAATTAACAGCGTTTTTTTTGGAGTGCGCTAACTGCTCCTTGAAGACACGAAAATAAATCCGCCAAAGAGTTCCGGAAACATTAGAGAGCAACCCCCCCCCAAAAAAACGGTTTAGATTCTTCTTAATTTTGTCCCGTAAATCATTTGTGTATGGATTTTGAAGTGTTTAATTTATCATCCACACGTTTAATTCACTATGATAAGTTGAAGTAAAGAGAGAATGAACTTTTTCATTAAGTGCATAAAACGCGGAGAAAACTCTAGTTTTAATTATTTTTTACACGAATCTTTTAATTTACAATGATAAGGTGCTAGTTAGTGATATTCATCATTTTGATTAAGTGAATAAAAACGAGAGGAAAACTTTAATTTTGAGTATTTTTTACACGCAACGTTTATTTCTCAATGAAAAGATCAAGGTAAGTGATATTGAAATTTTTCAGTAAGAGCATAAAATCACGAAGAAAATTTTAATTATAATTATCTTTTACACGCATCTTTTAATTCATAATGAAGGTGCTGGTAAGTGAACTTCATCTTTTTATTAAGAGGGAAAAACCGGATAAAGTTTACATTTAATTATCTTTTCACACATCGTTCAATTCGCAATGATAAGGCAAGGGAGGTAAGTGATATTTATCGTTTTCATTAGGTGCATGAAAACAAGGACTAAACTTCAATTTTATCATTTTTACACGCACCTTTAAAATCACGATGATAAGGTGGATGTAAGTGACATTTTTCTTTTTCATTAAGTGCATAAAAATGCGGAGAAAATCTTATCTTTTACATGCACTTTTTAATTCACATTGATAAGTTGGTTTTGGTAAGTGCAATTCATTCGTTTCTCTAATTGCATAAAAACGCTGAGAAAACTCAAGTTTTAATTATCTTTCACTCGCATCCTTTAATTCACAATGATAAGGTGTTGGTAAGTGAACTTCATCTTTTTCATTAAGTGCATAAAAACGCGGAGAAAATTTTAATTTTAAATATTTTTACACGCTTCTTTTGATTTTTAATAATAAGGTGCTGGTAAGTTGCAGAATATTGGCATTGGTAATTCTGTTTGTTGGTTCGTTTTGTTTGTGGGAGAGACCGTTTGGTTCTTTTTAAAGTTCCTCTAAACGGACTGAAACATTTAGAGGGACTAATTAAGCAACGAGTTTTATGCCTTTAAACCGAGTGAGGGTTTGTAAAGTTTAAGTTTTTAACCGAGTGAAGGTTTTTAAAGTTTATGTTAATCTGCGTGAAGGTTTTAGAAGTTTAAGTTTTTACCGCGTGAAGGCAAAAAAGTTTCTAAGTTATACCGAGTGAAGGCAAAAACGACTATGTTCTTTTTGAACAATTCTACGAGTTTTTTTTATTGTGGCACTGAGTTTGGCCTCAGCATTGATAAAAATATACAATTCTGATTTTTTGACCTCCAGCTCTCTCCTTTTATGCACTTTCGTTTGGGTCTCTTTTTAGGGACAGGAACCAATCATGTTCGAGCTTTTTAGGGTATTGGTTCTGACGTCGTGGTTTTTAGTGACGCACGGGGTTTTTAGTTTGAAAGTTTGCGAGTGGAGAGAGGTAGGGTTTACAATGGATGATACGCTTTTATTCTGAGAGAGCGGTAGCTCTCTTAGATATGACTTCATACTTTACAAAAGATTTTACAGATTGAAAGGATTTATTTTTGTATAAAGGTGAATGACTGTTTTCTAAAGAGGTTAAAGTTGAAGCGAAAGGGTTTTAAAGAGTTAATTTTGCATGCTTTATATTTTGTTTACTGACATGATTTTAATTTTAATTTTATAGGGTGTTTAGTTTATTTAATTTATTTTGGAAATTTTTATGTTTAATTTTAAGGGGGTTTTATTTTAAAAAAATGGATTTAGGGGCTGGTTTCTTAACACTCCCCCCCGGTAATACTTGAGGAGAGTTCCGAAGTATTACCTTACAGGTTTATATACTTGAAGTTTACAATTTTTTTTTATACATGATTTTTTTTTTTGAACATTTTAATTACATATTTCTAAGTTGCATACATGTTGCAAAGTTCGTTTAATGGTTGTGCCATTTGTAGTTTTTAGCATACAAGCTCTAGCTTGTCCATCCCGACCTGTGACTACTTCTTGAACAATACCTAGTTTCCACATATGTCTAGGACGTTTGTCATCTAATATTAATACTACATCATTTTTCTTAACATTATTTGAATTTTTTGGTGTTTTCCCATAATGGGCAGTGCGCAGCTGAAGTATGTATTCGTTATGAAAACGTTTCCATAGTTTGTTAAGTACGTTTTCTCTGTGTTTAAGTCTTTTGTTTATTTCAACCCTTGTAGCTGGCACTGTGTGTTTAAGTCTTTTGTTTTGAAATGGGGGTAATGAAGTTACCCTTCGACCTATCAGAAAGTCAGCAGGTGTTATTGGGGTTGGTTCGTTTAAATCATTGTAGCAGTAACTAATTGGGCGAGAGTTAATCATGGCCTCTGCCTCAGTTAACGCCGTCTCCATTTCAACATAGGTTAGAAATGCGTTGCCTAAATTCTTTTTTAACGCTGTTTTAGTAGATTTGACTAAAACTTCCCACCATCCTCCTTGCCAAGGACTTCTTTCTACGATATATTTCCATTTAATCCCCTTATTTGTGAAAAATTACTGAAATTTTGATTCGCCTAATTTTCCCCAAATTGTTTTTAAATTTTTGTCAGCGGCTTTGAATGTTTTAGCGTTGTCGCTGAAAATTGTATCTGGTACTTCCTTTCTAGAGATAAGTCGTCTGAATGATAGAAGAAAATCCTCTGTGCTTAGGGATGGATCAGGTTCTAAGTGAACTGCACGGGTTACCGCGCAAGTAACAAGACAGAAGTAGGCTTTGTCAGTTTGAGCTCCATTTTTAATTAGAATTGGTCCCTCAAAATCTATCCCTATTATCGAAAATGCAGGCATTTCGTCTACTCTATCTTTTGGCAGCGCTGCTGTTGGGGTATATAAGGGCTTAATACTTAATCGTTTGCACGTTAAACAGCTTTTGATTACTGATCTCGCCAACTGTCTTCCTGCTGGAAACCAGTATCTTTCTCTTGTTTGTGTGATGGTGTCATTTATTCCGCCATGACCTGTTTTTAGGTGGCTTCTAATCATAATTAGTTTTGCTAGATGTTCGTTTTTACTTAATAGAATAGGGTGCTTTTCGGAGTATGCGAGTGAAGACTCGTGAAGCCTCCCCCCTACGCAAAGTAGTCCTAGTTTGTTTACCATTGGGTGCAGGGTATATAGGTGTGAGTTTTTGCTAATTTCACCAGAATTTAGTTCGTTTAATTCTTGTTGGTATATTTGTCCTTGAATTGATTTTACCCAAATTATTTCTGATTGTTCCATCTCTTCCGTTGTGATTGGACCTGACAATTTTTCCTCCCCTTTGTTTTTCATTATGTTTATGAATCTAAGTACATGTGCCGTGATTCTTAGTGTTTTATCTAAAGAATTGTGTTTAGCTAGGTTAATTATTTCGTGTACCCTTGTTTGAGGTTTTTCATTAACTTTTAAAGCTAGTGTTATTTTGCGACGTTCTAGATCCGCTAAGTCTGGGCTTGATTCTGTTGGGTGGTGTTTTGGCCAACTTTCCCTGGGTTGTGATAGCCATTGTGGTCCGTGCCACCAAACTCTGCTATTTACTAATTTTTCTGCGCCCATCCCTCTACTAGGCAAATCGGCGGGGTTTTCTGACCCAGGGCAATGATACCATGAATTTACGTCAGACAGTGTTTGTATTTCTTGTGCTCTGTTTGATACGAATGTTTTCCATGTTTTAGGATCTCCCTTTAGCCAACTCAGCGCTATAGTAGAGTCAGTCCAAAAGTAGATTTTGTGTAAATTAGGCTCGAATGTTGGTTTAATGTAGTTAGCTAAACGTGCTCCTAATAAACATCCCATTAACTCTAGTTTTGGCAGAGTTAATTTTTGTGTTTCTTTGTTTTGGTTTGTGTTTATTATTGGGTTTTTGTTTTTAGATTTTGATTGTTCAAAGGTTAAGGGGGTAACTCTTGTTTTGGCGGTTACCAATGCTGTCCCTATATGTCCTGTTTTAGTTTCGTATCTGACATAAAGTGTGGTTGCGTACGCTTTTAGTGAGGCGTCACAAAAACAATGTAGCTCAATGTTATCTATTTCGTCTGTTGTTTGTGTGAAATAGCATCTGTTTATTTTAATTTTGTGCAGGTAGGGCAGTTCTAATAGCCAGTTTTGAAATTCCCTTTCTATCTCCTCTGGTAATTTCCTCCAATGATAAGATGGAGGTAAATGATATTTTTCTTTTAAATTATGTGCATAAAAACGCGAAGAAAGTTTTAATTTTCATCATTTTTACACGCACCTTTAAAATCTCAATTATAAGGACCATGTAAGTAAACTTCGTAGTTTTTATCAAGTGCAAAAAAAATTGGATAAAGCTCCAGTTTCAATTATCTTTTACACATTTTTTAATTCTTAATGATAAGATGGCGGGAAGTGAATCCATCGTTTTGATTAAGTGACTTAAAACAAGGGGAAAATTTAATTTTGAGTATCATTTTACACATATCGTTAATTTCACAATGATAAGATGGCAGTAAGTGATATCCATCTTTTTGATGAAGTGCATAAAAAAGCAGAGAAAATTTTAATTTAAACTATTTTTACACGCTTCTTATTTTTGATAAGGTGCAAGTAAGAGAAAATTAACTTTTTCATTAAGTGCATAAAAACGAGAGAAAAACTTTAATCTTGAGTATTTTTTACACGCAACGTTTATTTCTCAATGCAAAGATCAAGTGATATTCATATTTTTCAGTAAGAGCATATAAACGCGAAGAAAATTTTGATTATAATTATCTTTTACACGCATCTTTTAATTCATAATGAAGGTGCTGGTAAGTGAACTTCAACTTTTTATTAAGAGGGAAAAAAACCGGATTAAGCTTTAGTTATTATCATCTTTTCACACATCGTTTAATTTGCAATGATAAGGCGGGGGTAAGTGATATTTATCGTTTTCACTATAGTCTGTCAAACGAAAGAAGAGCCCTGAGAAATTTGTCCAAGTTGGTGTCGCCACCATCGAACCCATAGTAATTTACCAGCTTGTTTTATTTTGTCAATAGTCGTCTGTAATATAGAATAGAATAGAAGTTTAATGTGTATAAAAAGAATCACGGGGGATTCACGGGTTTATACACAGGGAAGGGGTATATACATATATTAGAAACTATTTACAGCAAGTTAAGGAAACAATTAAAAAAATGCCAGGTTACAATAATAAATGGAATATTTACAAAATTAACAGAATGAGGAACTATTACCAGTAAATTGAGAAAACATAAATATTAACAATTCAGAGCGAAATACACAAAATCTAAGAGAAAAACCGTGAAAATTTTAAGAAAGGGAATCAAAATACAGCAAGTTGAAATAATATTTAAAGATTAAACAAATCAAATTTAAGTTCACAAAATTTAATAGAAAAAATATCAAAATGTTCAGTAAATTTGTTACACGTGGCTTGCATTCTAATTAAGGGGTTTAAGGTAATTTTCGATAAATAGAAGGTGGAGCGGTTTCGCGAAGTCTGATGGACTTGAAAGTTCAATTTTTCTAGAAGGGCGGGGAAAGTTACAAAGTGGTGGGTAAATTTATATACAAATTTTATTTCATTAAGATTTAAAAGACAGCGCAATGTAGGAAGAGCGAGAATTTCAAGTAGGGTTATGTAATCATAATGAGCTTTGGGTATAAAATACGTATGACAATATTCTACGAATTTTCTCTGAATGCGTTCTATTCTGTCAAAGAGGTGAGCGCTAACGCCACCCCAAGCAACCCATCCATATACGGCACGCGAACGTACAAGGCTTAGGTATAAAAGTCGGAAATGTACCAGAGAGCCAAGTTTCCGGGTAAGTTTTAGGGCTACACCGAGGGTGCGCCTACATCTATTTACAACTCCATGGACATGGTCAGTAAAAAGGAGATGAGAATCAAAGATAACACCAAGATCTTTGGTCTTATCTTTGATAGGTATGACAGAATTATCAATAACGTAACAAGTGGGTATTGCTCTACTTATGCGTCGAGTGTAGGTAACATGAACTGATTTTAATGGATTGATCGGTATATTATTATGATCACACCATTGGGCCACAGCGTCGATATCCCTTTGCAAAAGCAATCTATCATGGTCTGAATCGACTTTTTTAAAAATTTTGTTATCATCTGCAAATTGAAGCAGGTTGGAGTGGATAACTTTGAACTGAAGATCATACAAATATATATTAAAAAGTAGAGGCCCCAGGGACGAACCCTGTGGGACTCCACAATTTACGGGATATGATACCGAAGTCATAGAACCATTGCACTTGATAACATTCGTACGACTGTGTAAATAATTACAGATCCAATCCAAAAGTACACCGCTTATGCCATAAGTAAATAACTTATCCCGTAAAAATCTATGAGGAACTCTGTCAAACGCTTTGGCAAGGTCTAGGTAAATCACGTCGACTTGACCGCGAGTCTCAACCACAGGGGCGACGAGGTTCATGAAAGCAGCGTGATTTGTGTCCACGCATTTGCTAGGGACAAAACCATGCTGGCAATCATTTGGGAACATGGTAAACCAACGCTGGACGTGTGTATGCATCACCTTATCAAAAACCTTAGCTAGAGCACAGAATAATGAGATCGGGCGGTAATTCTTGGAGTCACAAGCGGCACCAGATTTAAATACGGGTACCACAACAGCCTGCTTCCAAAGGGAAGGGAAAATGCCAGTTGAAAGTGATAAATTAAAAACATGTTCCAACAGAGGTAGGAGGATATCCCCGCAACCCTTGATGACAAAGGGGGGAACACCATCGACCCCTGTTGAGAACTTAGCTGGAAGTTTAATGATTGCCTGGTGTATGCCAGCGAGTGATATGATCTGATTAGAGTAAGGGCGTGTAACTAAGTGAGAGGCATCAAATGTGTAAGTGTCGGCAGGGTTCGTATTATCAACAGCAATTGCTGAAAAATGGGTCCTGAAAAGTTCCGCAAGCGTGTGAGGATCAGAGACCAATTCCTTACCCCGTTTTAAAGCAAGGGAATTGGTCCTATCCCGAAGGTTTCCCTTGACAAATCTCCAAAATTTCTTTGGATGCGAATGAGCATCCTGGCACGTCGACTTGAGCATAACGGCACGATCACGAGCGAGAAGTCGTCGAGCAGTAGCACGAAGTCTACGAAATTCAATACCATCAGTGATCGCACCAGTACGCTTCATTTTTCTAAAGAAGTACCGTTTTCTCCTGAGATTCAGTCGAAGATCAGAAGAGTACCAAGGGGGATATTGCGATTTGCCGTGCTTAAGTTTTTTAGGGATTGCCAGCTTCATGGTGTCAACGAGACGATTGGTAATAGTATCGACACAATAATCAACATTTGTGGAAGTAAGAACGTCTGTCCAATCATAATCGCGAAGGGTGGTATAAAGGAGATGGTAGTCCCCTTTAGCGTAAGCGAAGGCAGAGCCCCGAGGTGGAGACTCAGGGCCAAGGTCAACGGTAAGTGTAACAGAGAAAGGCGGGTGAAACTTATCAATCTTAACAAATGGGTCATCGAGGGGTTCAACTAGTAATCCATTAATATTAGTTAGGCACAGATCTAAGAGATTAACTGTGCTAGAAGGAATGTTAACTTGGGTCAAATTAAGAGTAAAGCATAAATCAATAATTGGTGCAGCTTTAGATCTAATGAGGGAAGAGCAGCCCTGACTGCTACATAGCGTCCAATCGACGCCCGGTAAATTAAAGTCGCCAAAAAAGATAACATTGGTCTCGGAAGAGTCAATGTCCGTTAATAATCGGTTAGTGTACTGTTTATACTCTAGGTCGGATAGGCTGGGGGGAAAATATGTTGTACCAAGAAGTAACGAACGACGGGAAGCTAGTTGAATTTCGACAAAGACGCTTTCGGAAGTGGACTCAAGATCATGCCTCCGATGGCAAACAATAGAACTCTTTACAGCAATCAGGGAACCCCCACCCCTAACATTATGATAGTGAGGGTCAAGACGATCAGCGCGGTAAACAGTGTAATGGGACGGAAAATAATCACAAGAAAAATGTAAATTGTTCAACCACGTTTCCGTTATACAGATAATGTCCAAGTCCAGGGTAGCAATGTTATGTAAAAAGGTCGCAGATTTAGTACGAAGTCCGCGAACATTTTGGTAAGCGATAGTTATTTCAGACATAGAGATTAATCAGAAGGGTGTGCAGAAGTAGTACCAAGTTCAGAGCTATGTTTGTGAGTATCCCGGGGAACACCATTGAAATCAGTTAGTATACAATGTAATGGCCAGATAGAGGGATCCGAGAGTTTCTCAAACTCAGTGACATCAGTACAAGTCACGTAAAACGAAGAATGGTCAGCGTCAGGGTTCTTGGGCTTAAGGCGAATACAATGCGCTGTCAATATTCCAACTTCATCAGCCAGCGTCTCTACTAACTCCTGAGAGAGTAAATCTTTGTCAAGTCGACTGACAAATAATGCTTTAGGGGCACGGCCACGGCCCCCCAACGGTCGAGCAACAGCTTTCAGCTTGGTTGTTGTAGCAGATCCAGTCTGCACGGGCTTGGCGGGTTTTCTAGCTGGTACAGAAGGCGCCAATCGGTCATTGGACAGGCAAACGGGGCAGATGAGCGGCAGAGGTAACTGAGGTGTTGCCTGGAAAACGTCCCGGGGGGACAGCAAACGGGAGGAATGAAGATTGAGGATGGGAGGCAGCGTTGGCAAATGACAGTGGAGCACTCCTCTCCGATTTCTCACGCTCCAAGGTAGCGACTTTGGTTTCAAGAGCATCAATACGAGCCAAAAGAGTTGCATTGAAACTTTCAGCGGCATCCAGTTTGGCAAGGATACGATCAGAGACAGAGTTGGGGTCCCGAGTAAGGCTATCGGCCATCAAGAAATGGTTCAATGCATCATGAATCGCATTTAACGGAACAGGCGTGGAGGGATCACACTCCGCGCCAACTAAGTGACTTTCGGCACTAACACTGTTGTTGCCGACGGAACCACGAGAGGCACGATTGTTTGCTTTACAAGCGGCGCAAGTCAAACTTTTCTCCTTGAGATATTTCTGATGTGCACGTTTGCCACAACCAGCAGAGCAGACAACAACCGATTGTTTTCCGAAAAAAACAGCCGAGCAAACAATGCAAGTATCCTTAGAACCAGCCATAATGGCTAAGCAACAAAGAGGTCAAAAATCTAGAATTTGTTAGTCAGGTCTCAAATACAGTTATAGGAATAAACCCAGTCATGAGTCCGGCGGAACAAACGACACGAGCTAAGAAATAAGGCAAACCGCGGCCAGTAGAACCAAACTAAAAACTTTGAAAACGCGAAAAATAGTGTAAATAACAGGAAATTAAGTTTAAATACCGTGAATGGAAGACTTTAGAACGCGATCGGTGCAAAAAACCGGATGCGGAACGGTGAAAGAACCGAAAAGCGAAAGCGAAAATCGGAGCGCGAGCTAAGCGGCTAACTGAGACTCAACCAGGGCCGGAAATGAGCACAGGACACGGGACATTGTCCAATAAAATTTAAAAATGTCCCATAAATTTTTTTAAAAACGAAGGGGGTCACTGGACATTTTGACCAATATATTTTCCGAAGTTTTGATAGCTTGACTATGAAGATGCGACACCTTTTTTGCACATGCCAGAGGACAATGTCCAATAAATTTTCTAGTCAAATAGGGGGTCACTGGACACATGTCCTATAAGAATTTTTTCTTATTTCCGGCCCTGGACTCAACGCGTCAAGCAAACATATAGTCTGCTATAAACAGATAGGCTTAATCGCAATAGAACCAATACATTTTGCAATATATATTTAATATGTTTATGGTTCATGGTTTTTTACGATCATCGAGTATTAAAGAATATAAAACAAAATTAACGAAAAAACACCAGTTTTATCTTTGTTGAACAAGCATTGCAATATAATTTAATGACATAAGTTAAAGTACTTGCCATATATTGCAAAATGTATTGGTTCTATTGCGATTAAGCCTATCTGTTTATAGCAGACTATAATACAGACGACTATTGACAAAACAAAACAAGTTGATAAAGTACTATGGGGTCGATGGTAGCGACACCAATTTGGACAAATTTCTCAGGGCTCTTCTTTCGTTTGACAGACTATAGGTGCATGAAAACAAGGACTAAATTTTAATTTTTATCATTTTTATACGCACCTTTAAAATCACAATGATAAGGTGGATGTAAGTGATATTTTTCTTTTTCATTAAGTGCTTGCAAACGCGGAGAAAATCTTATCTTTTACATGCACCTTTTAATTCACTATGATAAGTTGGTTTTGGTAAGTGAAATTCATCCTTTTCTCTAAGTGCATAAAAACGCTGAGAAAACGTTTCTTTAACTACTTTTTACCCGCATCTTTTAATTTTTGATAAGATGCAAGTAAGAGGAAATAAACTTTTCATAAGTGCATAAAACGAGGAGAAAACTCTTTATAATTTTCTTTTACACACATTTTCTAATTTACAATGATAAGGGGCTAGTAAGTGATATTCATCATTTTCAGGAAGAGCATAAAAACGCGGAGAATATTTTAATTTTAAATATTTTTACACGCTTCTTTTGATTCATAATGATAAGAATATAGTAAGTTGTATACATCTTTTCATTAAGAGCAAAAAACCGGATTAAGCATTAGTTTTAAATATCTTTTCACACATCCTTTAATTCGCAATGATAAGGCGTGGGTAAGTGATATTTATATATACGCGGACAAACTCTAATTTTCATAATTTTTACACGCACCTTTAAAATCTCTGTGATAAGGAGCGTGTAAGTGAAACTCAATGTTTTCATCAAGTGCAAAAAAAACGGATAAAGCTTTAGTTTTAATTATCTTTTACACACATTTTTTAATTTACAATGATAAGATGGCGGTAAGTGATATCAGAAGGGAATAAGAGAGAAGGGACACACTTTATATCTCCATAATGCTTTACACTCGTAACAACAGTCTTACCAACCTCAAATCAACTACCCTTCACTGATTGGCTATCTAACTTCTGTCGTATAGCTGTGACGTCAGATAAGAAGGTGACGTCTCGGTTGACGTATAAAAAGTAGTTTTGTTTACAACTTTACATTGAAGGAGATAAAAATGGCCGAATTTCATGTTGATAAACGAAATCAAGCTGTGCAATTTATTTAGACACACGGGAATTGAGAACATACCAAAATCAGATAATTTGAAGGTATTAAAACTAATTATTCTGAATTAATATTAAAAAATAAAAATTAATTTCAATAAAATACATACTTGAGGTTATAATTACACAAGAACGAAACATCGACAGCCCTAAGCCTTTGGAGAATGAACATCTAGCAGACAAATAGCCTGGGCCGCCTGATACCGCGGAGAACTTAAAGAACTATATTTGCAGTAAATTAGTGAAAAGCTGTGTACTTGCGCAAAGCTTTCGCGGTTTTCTTGAGGTTGGTCGGACTCTCGTTACCAAAGCAGGCTCTAATGTCTCCCTTCTCTCTTATTCCCTTCTGGTGATATTCATCGTTTTGATTACGTGAATAAAAACCAGGGAAAACTTTGCTTTTGAGTATCTTTTACACGCATCGTTAATTTCACAATGATAAGATGGTTGCTAGTTAATGTGGTTAAAATTTCATTAAGATAGGCCGACCCATGGTGGCATGGTCGTTCGAATCGGTGTGCAATGACCCTATAATGAAAGCGCAACGTTGAGTCCAGAACAAGACGCGGCATGATTTGTTAATATTTTTACTATACTAATTTAATTACAGATAGTCAAAGTAGAAAATGGATAAACTGAAAAGTTAGGCTAATTGGAAACTGGAATCTTCAAAGACACAAAAGCCATGGGATTAATATTCAAGGGGACACGCCCCAGGCAGCAAATTCACGTTGACAAAACGATTTCACGTGACATTGTATAAACGTGTGAATTAACGTCTTTTAAACGGTGATCATGTCACCTTAAAACACGGTGTTTACACACGTCTTAAATTTGTCACAAATACATAAAAAATCACGTTTATTTCGCGTTCTAAAAACGTGGATTTTAAAAGTAGGTAAACGTGTCTAAATCGTGCATTAAGCGGTTCCAAGCTTGTTTATTTTACAGGACACTTACAGTGAATAGAACGTGCTTAATACGGTAATCGGACGTGCTTAATTCGGTAATCGGACGTGCTTAATTCGGCAATCGGACGCGCTTAATTCGGTAATCGGCCGTGCTTAATTCGGTAATCGGACGTGATTAATACGGTAATCGGACGTGCTTAATACGGCAATAGGACGTGATTAAGACGGTAATCGGACGTGATTAATACGGTAATCGGACGTGATTAAGACGGTAATCGGACGTGCTTAATACGATAACTGGACGTGCTTAATACGGTAACTGGACGTGCTTAATATGGTAATCGGACGTGCTTAATACGGTAATCGGACGTGCTTAATACGGTAACTGGACGTGCTCAATAAGGTAATCGGACGTGCTTAATACGGTAATCGGACGTGCTTAATACGGTAACTGGACGTGCTCAATAAGGTAATCGGACGTGCTCAATAAGGTAATCAAACGTGCGTAATGGGATAATTTAACGTGTGTAATGGGATAATAGAACGTGTGTAATGAGATAATTGAACGTGCGTAATGGGATAATTGAACGTGCGTAATGGGATAATTTAACGTGTGTAATGGGATAATAGAACGTGTGTAATGGGATAATTGAACGTGTGTAATAGGATAATTTAGCGTGTGTAATGGGATAGTAGAACGTGTGTGATGAGATAATTTAACGTGTGTAATGGGATAATTGAACGTGTGTAATGGGATAATAGAACGTGTGTAATGAGATAATTGAACGTGTGTAATAGGATAATTTAGCGTAGTTAATGGGATAATAGAACGTGTGTAATGAGATAATTGAACGTGTGTAATTGGATAATTGAACGTGTGTAATATGATAATTGAACGTGTGTAATAGGATAATTGAACGTGTGTAATGGGATAATTGAACGTGTGTAATGGGATAATTGAACGTGTGTAATGGGATAATTGAACGTGTGTAATGGGCTAATTAAACGTGTGTAATGGGTTAATTTAAAGTGTGTAATGGAATAATTTAACGTGTGTAATGGGATAATTTAACGTGTGTAATGGGATAATTGAACGTGTGTAATGGGATAATTGAACGTGTGTAATGGGATAATTGAACGTGTGTAATGGGATAATTGAACGTGTGTAATGGGATAATTGAACGTGTGTAATGGGATAATTGAACGTGTGTAATGGGATAATTGAACGTGTGTAATGGGATAATTGAACGTGTTAAAGAAAGAATTTCACAATGTAATATCAATTTTATTTGAAACATTATTTTGACTTTTGGAACATTTTATGTGTTATTTCATATCGTGGTTTTTTCCGCATCAGTGATTGAGTCTGTGGAATGAGAACTGGCTTTTTCGGTTATCTGTTCCACTGTTACATTATCCATGATTTCATGTTCCACACTGGTAGAGGCATTTATTGATGTGGAGGCACTTATTGATGTGGAGGCGACGTTGGAGCTTATTGATTTTTTTCGTTTAGATATTTGCTCCAGCCTGTTGGTTGCTTGTTTTAACCATTCCTTTATTGAGTCATGAATAACAGCTTCGGGTACCTTTTTGAAAAAGGCGTTCGATCTAACAGCGCCTTATAAGAAAATAAAAAAATTTTGTTATTTAATTTCGGTTCATTTATTAAGAATATCTTACTTATAATCATATCTTTAAGTTTCAATTCTCGAAATGCGAATTTTCCTCTTCCAGCCCAATTAAACTTCTGGGCTAAACTGTCCTTCATGACGGTGGACAATATTCTCCTGGTGGCGTCAGAAACACTCTTACCACCAAGGCCCCCCAGATATGATAACTAAATTTCGTAACATTAATGGAATTAACCTTTGATATTAATACTTTAAAATCAAATTTTACCAAAGTTAGCTGGTTATTTTTGTCTTTCAAAAAATCTTCAAGATGTTTTAAACCCAACTCTGAATCCAACGGCAAATTCAGATCATCTACATCAAGTTTAGAGTTATGAGGATCCTTTTCAGCCATCATTCTATTGACCATTCTTTGTGTTACTTCCATTGTTGCTTTAATACTTTCTAGTTGATGAAGCATCACATTTTGAACGGACTTTACGCTTTCAAACTCAAGTAGAAACTTATTTTGAGTATTTTTGAGCTCATTCAGAAACAGTGTTTGAACTGAAAAGAAAGAAAACATTTACATTCACTGACATTTTTAGAATTATATTGATTATTTTTACAGCTTGCAGCATTTAGCGAATCATTAGCAGGCTTGGTCAAGTTGGATGACTTTGGAGCTTGTACAATTGTGTTCGTAAATGTTGCAGATGATTCATTCTCAGAATTTCTAATTTCAACAGAATCTAAATGTTTTAAAATGTAACAGGTTTTAAATTATAAACAAATATCGAAAGGAACAGAAAGAACAAAGCTTTAAATGAAAGTAAATAACATTTAACGGCCAATATTTCTCACAATTTTAGGTAATGTTTAGATCCTAAAATCTACAGCCCTATCACCGATATGACAAAAAATAATGCACACTTGATTGACTACCAGATGCATTCCAGTTAATGGGAAAACTTGGAGGTATCGGCAGCACTGGCGTTTTCTTGACATTCTTTTCTAAAAGTTAAACAAAATTAAAATATGTAGTTTCAAACACTAGCAATCTTACCTATATCGTCTCCAGATTTCTCACTGGTGTCACTATCAAAGTCTTCAAACTGGTAAAGTGGTGAAACGCGTTTTCTTTTCTTACTGCTGCTTTGTGCACCTGAAAGATCTGCATTTTCAGTCTCGGTAATCTCTCCAATATCCGACGTCAGTTCACATTGTTTTACTTTAGATTTCGCAGTTTGAAAGCAATCTCAATAAAGCAAACTTCAACTTAAAAAAAGTTCTTGCAATATAATGTTCTTTAATTACCAGTTTTAAAAAATATTCTAGTAACTTCATACGTTTTCCAAGTGTCGTTTGGAAGCTCAGAGTTATTCAAGGATTTAATTATTCTTGAATCAGTCCGATAAGGTGGCCAAGCGCAAGTTTTGTTACTTGGGTGATACCACAATTTATTTATAATTCCGCATTCTTTAATACCCGATTTTCCTAGCTCTCCAAATTCTACAACCATGTACATATTGTACTCTTGTTTGGCTACAATGAACAATAATATATTTGCTTACTATACACTCCAGCTTCCGTATTAAAGTATAAAGAGCATATTAACCATTAATTATTAAGCCTTATTTCAGTTTTTAGTCGAGATTGTCTCATTGAAATGCCAAGACAAAATGGTTTTTCAATACAAACCTAAAATTTTTAAACGTTATGTAAAAGTGGCACAACTACTCCAGAAGATATCGATTCGGCCATAAAGTAACATTTTTTATCAATTAATCTACTTGGCCATGCTTCAAGGGTCGAAAAATTGGATACTTTAAAAATACCTAACTTAGACGAAGGGCACGGGTAATCGTAAGCATTATCAAGGAGTAAAAATTTGTTCCCTAGAACGAATATTTCTGATTTTACTTTAACAATATTCTTAACTATAATTATGTCCGAATTTTTAAGCTTGAAGCAATTGTCGCCTGGTCTGTTAGTTAGAACCCAGTTTTGGTGAATTATTTTTCTATACTGTTTTCCTTTAATGTTATCTAGCATTGGACCATCGTTGTGTTCATTTTTTACCAAAATATTGGTTGGACAATTTTTATGCTGTTTTTCATATTGGCCATGTTCCGCGAGACGTCTTACAACTTGTTGCAGTGGTTTATTTGGGCTGCGGATTAAACTTTTCACTTTGCCAAGATACGACTCAAATGGAAAAGCGCTAAAATTGTCCACTCCACCAAATCTTCTAACATGACCGGCCAAATGAATTAAATTGTGAATATTATAAACATATATACCCTTTCCATATATTTCTTTAGCACTTTCTACAAACATTTTTAGCAGGCTTTCGGCATAGTTAATACTTCTTTCTGAGGGCGTTTTTTCACTTAAAATATATATGGCACAATGTAACAACTGAAAATGAGCCACTAAATAATCTGGTAAGAGTCCCTTGAAAACAAAAAAACCTGTGTATAATAAGAACTGTCTAAATTCAGTTGCTTTCCATCGGTCAACATCTGTCAAACTACGAGGCTTTCTCGAGAATTCAACTGGGGTGTGCTTAGAAATTTTCAGTAGCTTCAGTGAGATATTATATAACACTGTCCTTTTTTGTTTAACCTTGCTTTTCGGTGCACTGAGATTGTTAATTATTCTTCTAACACAACCCAAACAAACTAAATGCATGTAATCCAATGGAAAATCTAAAATCATGTCAATTGGAAGGTCAACGAAAGGGGTGTTTGTATCTAAATGGTGTTCGCTCTGCGATTTATATCTAAAACTCTCATTGGTTCTTAATGGAGCATTTATCTCGTCAAAAATAACTTTATCCACGAAACTTCCTTTCTGTTCGCAATTATCACAACCATAATAGCCGCTATGTGATTTAACGCTCTTTAAATATGACTTGGCTGGAGCGTCGCATATAAATGGGCCAAGTTCAATTTTGTAGATTCTACCTTTAAAAGTTATTCCTTCGAAAGAGAGTGAAAGTGCCTCAGTGACAAACTTTCTTAGATAAGAATCTAATGGTTTTGGCTTTCCAGTACCGTAAAACAAACCAATAGTAAATGGTTCACTGTCAGACGTCTCAAGGCAACGGGCTAATATGGGCCAAAATTGAAAATTTGTACTTTTGTGCAAGGGAATTCCGTCTATATTGAATGATATTTTGAGAACTGTACTTTCACATAAATCACTCGACATTAATTGTCGTGTAATCCCCTCCGTCAATCCAATATGATAGTAAACGCCATTGTCTAATGAATCTACAGCTAAAGCTTTTGAAATCTGACACTCAAGCAAAGTTCGAGAATCCAACGGTACGCTGCTATGATAAGGTTTTAAAATTCTCAGAAGACCATTAAGAGCCTCGTGACTTATTTTAAATTTTAAACACCATTGTTTGATTTCTTCACGTAAATCATTGGACTCTTCCTCTTCATCAGAACTCGACACTGAATTATTGTCAGAGAAATTCACGCTATTATTTTCCGAATAACTCTCGCTATTATGTTCACCAGAATTTAAAGCCTTGTCACTTTTCCTATTTAAAACATCACCTGGAACCGAAATTTCTGGTACACGAAGCCTTTGAAACTTAATTTCCTCCGATAAATTTAAATCTGCACTCAATACTTTTGCTGCTTGAACACTGTGGAAATGTTGCTTAACTGCCGCGTTGATATTGCGAATTTTTTGACGTTTTGAGACTTTGTACATTTTTGTAGGTTAACTAAGACTGCAGGTTAAAACGGCACATAATTTTCCATACACATTAGCACATTAACATCGGTTCTAGTTTTTTCTGGAAATAGTGCAGAAAATGGCCTAACTTTGGGAAAGGAACAGGCGATATTATGAAGTCTGTTGTCTTCCTCCACTTGCTAAAGAGAGACGAGGGAAAAGCAGAAGTGAAAGGCATATCTCCCCTTGAAGGAGAGACTCCCTTATCCTTGATCTCCCTAGATCTCGCGTCTGTGTGCGCCCCTAGTGGATAGTACTTAATAGTGCCGCATATTAACCATACTAAAGGGGCGTTAACAATCCACCAGAGTCCTTACTGTTTCAACCTTTGAAGTTTTGTCTGTCTTTGGATAAATATACCGGATGTTCCGTTTTAAGACAATAAGGTCACAAAAATCATTATCTTACCCCCGACACGTATGCTATAAAATTTAGGTAACCTGTGACTACGTTTTGGCCATTTGGAAAGGCTTATTAATTTTTCATGAAGAATCCATCTTATTTCCTATCGCGGGAAGTTAGGTTTATCTCGGATATCGAGGAGGGAAGTAAGGGGAAGAAATTAGTCTCTTGTCTGCTACAGTTCGTTGTTTTGCCTTTGTAGCAGACGACAGACGAATTTCTCCCACTTACTCCCCTCGACCAGTCTGGGAAATAAGGATATTTCTCAAACTAGTTCTTTGCACCAGTGACCCCCTAGTGTCTGAAATAATAAACGGGTCCTGAGGACCAGTAACCCCCACTTCTAGAATTAAAAAACTAGTCCAAGCAATTAATAAATAACAGAGGAAGTGCGCTATTTCCCACACTGCCCTCGACGAAGTAACGAATCTCGAGATAAGCTTAACTTCCGGCGATTTGGATTTTGATGTAAAATAGAGACGAAGGGAAATCAGGTTTCTTGTTACTACCGTACTATTCTGAATAATTAACCTGATTAAGACCATTTTATTTTTAAGTAGATTTTTATCACATTTAAAGTGCTTTACAGTGTATTTTATAGTCTTACCTGCGGTATATTGATAAGTTGAAATCTTTAGTGGTGATTGAATTAGGCCTAGTAGAAAAACGTAGCTCCCACGTTGCTGTGGAAAAAAATCGCTTAAAACTAAACGTTTCCCACGAGGTACGGCCCTAACACGCGACTTACACGCATGGGCTATATTTAAAGATGAATAAAGAAAGAATTCACAACGGGAGGGGCTCGGGGTCGCTTCGAAAGGCCCGTAAACGATATGGAGTATTAACTCTAGATACGAGTAAAGTGTGAAAAAACCACTAGAAGACCTTGGTAGACTAAAAGCATAGCCTAGGCCTATTCTTTTCTAGAGTTATATGCCAATTTATAGTTGAAATTAGGTCGTTTTACATAGGCATTTCCATAGAGTAATATTACAGGGTGAGAGGGCACGTTTCCTTTAAAATGATTTGCATTATAGCTAGGTCTCCTATAATATTACTCCAATGTGAAATAGTATTAGCGGACAGTGGTAAAAAGTAAGCACGAAAACAAAACGTAAACAAAAAACGACCATACTCCAATTTCCAATAAAAAGAGTAAAATTGTCCAAGTACTTATTTATCATAGCATTAATATACGGTCCTAAAAAACAACGATAGATTAAAATTTTTTATGACGTCTGATAATATGATGGATGAAATATCAACCATGCTGACACGTACAGTATTAACGCAAAACAAACGGTCAATTTTAAACCATTTTCACACGCGTTGTACACCTACCTGAAATAAACGCTTTAATTATGACTTTGTATAAACGTGTTAACAACGTTGCGAAAACGTACGGTAATAACGCAAAACAAATGGTCTATTTCACACCATTTTTACACGCGTTGTACACCAAACATATATGCCTGAAATAAATGCTTTAATTATGACTTTGTGTAAACGTGTTAACAACGTTGCCGAAACGAACAGTAATAACGCAAAACAATCGGTCTATTTCACACCATTTTCACACGCGTTGTCCACCTGTCATATATACTTGAAATAAACGCTTGAATTATGACTTTGAATAAACGTGTTAACAACGTAGCCGTAACCTACAGTAATAACGCAAAACAAATGGTCAATTTCACACCATTTTTTCACGCGTTGTACACCTATCATATATACTTGAAATAAATGCTTTAATTATGACTTTGTATAACGTGTTAACAACGTTGCCGTAACCTACAGTAATAACGCAAAACAAATGGACAATTTCACACCATTTATACACGTGCTGTACACCTATCATATATACTTGAAATAAATGCTTTAATTATGACTTTGTATAAACGTGTTAACAACGTTGCCGTAACTTACAGTAATAACACAAAACAAACGGTCTATTTCACACCATTTTTACACGCGTTGTACACCTGTCATATATACTTGAAATAAATGCTTTAATTATGACTTTGTATAACGTGTTAACAACGTTGCCGTAACCTACAGTAATAACGCACAACAAATGGTCAATTTCACACCATTTTTACACGCGTTGTACACCTATCATATATACTTGAAATAAATGCTTTAATTTTGACTTTGTATAAACGTGTTAACAACGTTGCCGTAACTTACAGTAATAACACAAAACAAACGGTCTATTTCACACCATTTTTACACGCGTTGTACACCTGTCATATATACTTGAAATAAATGCTTTAATTATTACTTTGTATAAACGTGTTAACAACGTTGCCGAAACGTACAGTAATAATGCAAAACAAACGGTCTATTTCACACCATTTTCATACGCGTTGTACACCTAACATATATGCCTGAAATAAACGCTTTAATTATGACTGTGTATAAACGTGTTAACAACGTTGCCGAAACGTACAGTAATAACGCAAAACAAACGGTCAATTTCACACCATTTTCACACGTGCTGTACACCTACCATATATACCTAAAATAAATGCTAAAGTCATCACTTTGTATAAACGTGTTGTCAACGTTGAGAAAATGCTAAGTATCTTGAGGTAACTTACATACTAAAAATAAACGTTGTTTATACGTGTGAAGTACACGTGAAACGTTTTCAACACATCGGCACCCAAAATCAACTTAAAATCAATGTTAAATTGCTACATGGGGCAGCACATATTTAATATTATGAAGATTCCTTTTAAAACATTATAATGCACTTCGAAATAAAAATATATTCAGCATTATTCGCAAGTTTGTCAATCGTCTTTGAACCGATTATAGTGCATTAAAGTACTGATAATTATGAACATTTCCTAAAACCCATTTAAGGGAAGAAAATTGCTGGTTCTTTAAGTGTTTCAAATTATTTAGACTTGATAGTGTAATCGTGTATTTATTCTTAGGCACCATAATCTCCTTTCAGTTTTTCAACACAGTGGCACATATGCTCTAGCACCATTTAATAATGGCCTGTACATGGAGAAGAAATTGTCAAAAATAAGGAAAACATTTTGTAATAATATAATTAATCACCATCTCTCTCGAACAACATTGCACTAAAGGCCATATTTTGCGGATGTAAAAATCATTGCATTTTTGGAGAACTTAAGCGTCCACTAGGAAGTCGACGCTCTTTAATAAAACGTTTTCTAAGTTAAAATAAGTATCGGTTGTAATTTTTGAGAGCATGAAGGGGGGGGGGAAAGCTCTGCTGCATTTAGGCATTTTTTTATATTGGGACATCAAAATGACTGACCAAACTCTTTAATATTCAAAAAGAGAAAACTGTTTAACTAGAGATCTAGGAAAAAGAGTTAATAGGATATGGAGAAGTCATTTCTGTAGAAAAACCTTATTTTTATTACTTTTAAAACGCACCTTTCAATTAAATTGATAGCCAAACTGTGATAATTTCGGGCAATTTTTCAACATTTAAAAAACCTACACTCACTGGCCTTCAGGGCTGCCGAGAGACTTTGCGGACTCCGGGAAAAGTTGTGCGTCAGGCCCCTTGAAAAATTCACCAACTCATTGGTAGGTATAATATCTGGGTGCACAGCAGTGGGTCCGTTAAATTCAGCATTCCGTGCACTCGCCAAAACCACTCCAAACAAAAAAAACTAAACTCTTTTCTCGTAGCTGCTTAAGCACTTTTAAGACCCGGTATCTTCGTTTCAGTTAAAGGCTAAAGTCTGAAATTTCATTAACTAATATTTGCTTACAGAGCATACCTCTATCGCAAATTGCAAGTTTGTACCTAATATAGTTTACGAAATACCTAAAGTCAAACTTTCATTATTTCGCTCCCTGACCGATCATGAAAATCCTAAGGTACTTCTAGAAGAGGTAGAAACCTAAAATATAAGATTTATTTATGTTGTAACAACGTAATTACACCTACAGATTACACCTACATTTGATAAGACTTGGTTCACGAGTTGACCGATAGGGGCATGTCAGGGATCTCGAGATAGAGCCGATAGAGATCACTCTGGAAAAATGACGCGGAACTAGTTAGTTTTATTGTAATGCTTTAATGGATTTTAGAACTTTTTCAACACCACGCTCGTGAGTTACAACTATACTTAAGGACACCTGACGAAGGAAATTAAATTAGTGGAGTCAAGTCTTACGTCTTACGAAAGCTTGGAAAAAACTTTAATACAAGATTAAAGAAGTAAATGCTTGGTTCGACAAAATGAGGTACAAGAACAAGGTTCAGCCTTTTAATCGAGCACCACTGCAAGCCTACACCGGACATAGCCTAAAAATTACAGGCGAAACGAAAGGTTACAGTAAAATTCAACGGAAAAACGGCTAATCTTCCAGTCTTAATAGTTCATGGACCCGGACCAAACCTATGTGGAAGGAAGTGGTTATACTCGTCATTGAACATTCTCCCATCGATATTCCATTCCGCAAGAGTGAACCAGACCTCGAGACAGGAGAAAATCTATAGATGAGACCAAGAATGGCATTACAGACCATTTTTGACAAGAACACAGACCTTTTCACGCCGGAGCTCGGCTAGTTAAAGGACGTGCAAGCTCATCTACATTTGAAGCCTGATGCCATACCGAAATATTGAAAAGCGTGGTCGAATACCGTATGCAATGAAAGAGGATGTAGAAGAGGAAATTCAAAGAATGGTCAAAGTTGGAATTCTGGAGCCAGTAGCCTTTTCAGAGTATGCGTCACCAATCGTACCAGTCCAGAAGGTTCAGACACAGAAAAACCACGATGAAGGCCAACGTATAACAGCAAAAAGGAACTCCATAAGAATCTGTGGGGATTTTAAAACGACAGTAAACCCAAACTTGGACACAGAAGTCTATCCACTGCCTCGAGCCGAAGAAATCTTCTCCAAGCTAGCGGGATGTCAATACTTCTCCAGATTAGATTTAAATGAAGCATATAACCAACTTGAGCTCGACGAACCATCTAGAGAATTCACGGTGATAAACACGACAAAGAGTCTCTTCAGATATACCCGATTACCTCAAGGAATATCATCCTCATCAGCAATTTTCCAGCGACACATGGAAAGAATCTTACAGCATCACCGTAATGTCTCGCCATTTTAGGACGACATATTGCTTGGCGGCAAAACGGCGAAGAACATCTAAAATGCCTCGATGCCGTTCTGACAACATTACGGGAAAATGGACTGAAGTTAAAGAAAGAGAAATACAAATTCTTAGAAACAGAAGTCAAATTCTTAGGACACCTCCTAGACAACAATCAAAGGAGCACCCCTACCAGAAAACGTTGAACAACTTCGCGCTTTCTTGGGACTATTCAGTTATTACTCCAAATTTTTACCAAACAACGCTAGAAAATTAGCACCATTCTACGAGTTGTTACAAAAGGAAGAAAAATGGAATTAGACGGAAAGCCTTCGAAGATGCCAAAACATCTATCTTAACCTCGAATCTGCTGGTACACTACGACGTTTCACGAGAAGTTCACCTCGCCGGTAGGTTTAGGAGCCGTGATCTCTCACCTGAACGACAAGGGGGAAGATCAACCAATCGCATTCGCTTCTAGAAGTCTATCGACGGCAGAACCCAACTACTCACAAATAGAGAAGGAAGCTTTGGGAATAATTTTTGGAGTAATGAAATTTCGTAACTATTTGTATGGGAAGAAGTTCACGCTTCATACAGACCACCAACCGCTAGTGACGCTATTCGGAGCGAAGACGCAAATTCCACAAATGGCAGCAGTTCGAATACAGCGTTGGGCTCTTTTCCTATCGTCATATAGCTATGAGATAAAAATTAGGAAGGGTTCGCTAAACGGAAATGCTGACGCTCGATTACTTCTACCGATGGAACAAAATATTACGCCAGTACAAATGGAGTATGTCCTATTACTAAGAGAGATGGATAAGGGTCCCTTATCGGTTAAGGAACTCGAACTTGCAACACAACAAGATCCCGACCTAAAGCTGGTAGCAAAATACATGAGGGAAGGATGGCCGAGCAGGAAGATTCCGACAAACCTAGAGACCTACCATCGAGCAAGACTGGAATTGTCAAACTACGAAAACATAATACTACGAGGAAACCGAATAATAATTCCGAAAGCTTGTCAAGTAGAGATGGTAACAGAATTACACAGCTCGCATCAAGGCATAATGGCAATGAAGAATTTGGCAAGGGCCAAGATATGCACTGAGAGAAAAAAAAATCGTAGGTTTAACAGATATTATTCATGTTAAATTTACGTAAACACTTGTCATGTCGATTGCACTGCAAATCACCGTGTTTTATGCAGACCCACCTTTAGTTATTTCCACGTGACTAACAGTATCTAATAAATAACGGGCTTCTATGTGAGTTGTGAGGGGAAAGGGGGTTGAACTGGAACTAGTAACACGAACCTCAGCGCCATCTACCCTGAAAGAGATATAATCCGTGAACTTTGACTTGGTCTTCCGCTACAGTTTATAGTGTGGTCCACTGGTCCTGCGCGCTTAGTTATTTAAATTTTTACCCAGGAGTATAGTGTTACGTGTTCAGGGTTTTAGTTTAACCGTTTTATTACATTGGGTATGAAGCATTGCATATTCCCTAAGTGCAATAGTGATGAACGGTATGCTAATAAGCCTTAAATGCTTGGAATTTGGTTTGTGCCCCCAAATACAAACTAAATAACTGCACTGAATACACTAAAGGCTCTTTCAGACGATCCAACTTTTTGACTCAGCTTGATGGGTCAAAACGTTGTATCAACTAACCCAACTTTGAAGGTTAGTAAAGTAAAGTAAATCCTTCTTTTCACACGACTAAACTTTTACCGTCAAATGGATTTTTTTCAGCGCCACCTACCTTGGAACTTACGAAATAACCCGCGAAAGAGGCTTTTTTGTAATTAGTTTTGATTGGCTGAAGAAATGAAATTAAAATGTTGAGTCAGCAAAAATTGGATCACTGATCCAATTATTCCTAGCCAACTCTTTTGGTGACTCAACTCATCCAGCGTCTCTTCACACGATCCAACTAGTTGATTCATCTCGAGTTGATCCTTCAAGATGAGTCAATATGTTGGATCGCCTGAAAGGGCCTTAAGCGAGCCGCCTTAAGTCTCTTTTTGGAACTTTTAAAAAACTACATACTTCTCAGAGAAAGGAAAAATGACTAATTTATCGTAACTCTTTGCGTAGACAATAAAATAACAATAAGAACAACAATTTCCACGTGTCTGAATGGGAGGGTGAAAAAGGAAAATTAGGTGATGTTTTTTTGGTCAATTCTTATACTAATTATAAGACAAACCTAATTTAACTGAGAAATTTCTCTTTTACACGCTTATTTAAATCAACAAATATGTTCCCTTAGTAAGGATTCGCAAGTATAGCCATTTCTTGCTTATTAAATCCCTTAATTCTACCATTGAATTTCAATAATATGATGAGCAATTAAATGTGAAATACAAGCTCCAATTTAATTAATAATTACGCTTCCTCTGAAAAAGAATATGACCAAGATTTAAATTTTAAACCTTTAAGATCACGTAATAAATAGTCTAAATGCGGTGTGCATTTACTACATTTAAAAATCCAAAAAATTTGGGGCTAATGTAAGCCGGTAGGCTAGTTTAAAGCAAAACAGGTGAGCGTTTTCTAAGAAAGTTAAAACATTCTTGATATTTCAATATCAGAGTTCAAACTTTTTATGGGCGGCGGAGTCACGTAAGGTGAATTATAGGATGTTATTTTTAACAAGATGGCCCCGGCCATATTAAAATTTTGCGTCTGATTACTCAAATAACCGTTAATAATAAATTGGACAAGGCAGTTAGCAAGGTTCTTTTCACATACAATTTTTGACAAACCAAAATTATTATTTGAAGTTTAAATTTGCCTGTAAACGTTCTTAATAATTTATTTAATTATCTGTTGATTTTAACTTATAATAAGAGTAATCAATTACTTACCATGACTAATCTTAATAGTTTCTTAAATAAATAAAATACGTTGACGTTGCAAAGCCACTCAAGTATGGTTCTAAATGCTATTCATAAATTTAAATCTAATTTTGCACGCGAAAAAGGGGGGAAAGGCACCCAGCCAACCTGCCAGCAAGGGTCAGATCAATACTTTTGCAACTGGAAGCGCAAAAGCAAAACAAAAATAATATCATATGAAGTTCAAGTATCATTTTTGTTCCACTTGTTAATAAATAATATCCAATGTCAAAATTGAAAATTCAGTATAATCTATTACTCTCTAAAAGACCTGTTTTGGCAAGGATGGGGATGTGGTTTTTTTCTTGGAAAACGGTTGTAAGTACTGAATTTACAATTTTGACATTGGAAATAAATTTTTATTTAAAAAATCTATCGACTCCTTTTTAGTAGAATAGAATATATTGTAACATACCTCTCATTTACATTTCAGGGTATTTAGACCATTAAATCCAACGATATTGTGGATTAAATACTGAATTTAATATTTTTACATTAGACGTTAATTTTTATTAAAATATTTATCCACGCTAAAACCTTGAATCCTATTTAATATAATAGAATAGATTGTAACACACCTCAGGGTAAAATTTAGAGCTCGGCATTATCTATCCATTATCCACAAATTGGTGGATAACCGATTATTTATAAACAAAGTTGTGGATTATAATACGATTTAACATGTTAGTTTTGAGGATAATTTTCGAGTATGGATAAAGATAAAATAACGTGGATAATGGATAGATAATGCAGAGCTCTAGTAAAATTTCAGGACATTTGTATCAGTAGATCCGAAGATATCATCATTTTGGCCTTGGAAAATAATTTATACATAAAAAAGCTTTAATCTTTCTAAGTATAATAAAACACATTGGAAGACAGGGACCCTTCTACATAAAAAAGCTTTAATCTTTCTAAGTATAATAAAACACATTGGAAGACAGGGACCCTTCTACATAAAAAAGCTTTAATCTTTCTAAGTATAATAAAACACATTGGAAGACAGGGACCCTATTCTCTAACTACATTTGGATCGCTCCTAATCCAAATGATTTGGATTTGGGGTCGGCTCACCCCAAATGACACTAATCCGTATTCTGTAACTCCAAATCCCTTTTTATTTGGTTCAAACCCTATCCAAACATTTGGCAAGCCAAATGGCCGGCCAAATCGTCATTTGGATAGCTCTTTTCGCCTTTTTCACCCCGTTTGTGGCCGCCATTTTTTTTAAGGGGAAAAATTTGAGAGTGGGTTCTTTTTCGTGGTCATTTTCATATTTTTTGAGGATTTGCTTATGGATGGATTTTAAATATAATATGAAGTAGATTTCAAGCTTTAATATAAGCCTAATATCATAATTTTCCACGTTTTTATTGTCCCACAATCTATTTCTAAACTTGGCACTTTTTTTAAGGCGGTGAAATTGCGCTAAGCCTTGGGTCACCGTTAATTTTTGCCATTTAAATGTTTGCCTCTCGTTGCCCGTTACTTCGCCTTCTCTTATCGTCGTATTTTTAAAGTTTAGACTTTGAAAGTAGTGCTTTGTTTTCTTAAAATTAACTTAATTGTATAAGATTTCAATATTATAATTGCGTTAAAACGTCGGTATTTACGAACTACCCCCTTTAATGGGCCCGAAGGCTTTTTCTTTATCGCCGAGAGTCCGTGACGCCGTCTGTCAGCCCCGAAAACAGCTGTAGTGATTAATGTTATTTACTAAAAATGTATGCGGTCAGTGTGTTGTTTTTGCATTTTAATGCTTCTAATCGTGGTGTGCGTCGAGGTTTATGAATCCAACGTGTGTTGCGAAATGAAAATCAAGGGTGGATACTATATAAGCCACTTCGACGTAAAATTGGGGGTGAAATGGGGGGCTCCATCGCGCATGCGTAGAAGGGAGGACGGATCCAACAGCCGCCATTGCATATTTTTCATAAAGATATTCCTATGGTAGTTTTAACTGTTGCAATTTAATCACAAATACTAAAATTAAGAGATGGTTTGCTGTAGTGTCGTCGGCTGTAAAAGCAGAAGTGGAATGCCAAATATTATTTTACATAGATTTCCGGTCGCCAGAGTGAAACTATGGGGAAGAATATTAAATAGAAAAAACTATACCTCAACGGTAAACTCGCGAATATGCAGCGAACATTTTATATCGGGATTTCCAGGCTGGGAGCCCAGTGATCCGGATTGGGTTCCAACTTTGAAATTGTCTAAATTTATTAAGATTTCAGAAGCCAAACTTCAACTAGCACATCAAAGGGCGGCAAGGAACCAAAATTAAGGTAAAAAATAATTTTGTGACTAGCATTTAATGCTATTAGATGTTAAATGCTAATAATTTTGTTAAGCCTTGGTTTTTCTAACATAAATATTTGAAAAATAATTGTAATATAGGATAAAAAGCATAAACAATTTATGAGTAAACGTGTACACGAAAGAAGGCTTGCTACTTCTCTCAGATTTCATGATTACATGGGGAGAAATGTAAGCGGGAAAGAAACTTCTGAAACTATGAATCTTGAAGCTAACGAAACGCCTGTCCAAATCCCCGCTCAAACTTTGATGTCAGAAGGAAAAGAAATGGCTACTCAAATTGCCAATGAAACTTTGATGTCATTAGGGGAAGATATGCCTACCCAAATCCCCAGCAGTGGAACTTTATCTGGTGGAAAAGAAATATCTGAGCAAATAGAGAGTGATTGTTTTATATCGGAACGCAAATCAGCGCCTATATTAACAAGTCGAGTTAGTGAAGGAACACAGACAGACTACCTTGATTTAGAAATGGAAAATAGAAATTTGCGTGAAACGATATCGGAGTTGGAAGAACGCTTGAAACAGCAAATTTGGAATGCAGATAAGTTGAAAGATAATGATGAAATGACCAAATTCTATACTGGTTTACCGACTTACGCAGTATTCCTGTGGCTTTTCAGGTGTGAAAATTTTTGGTAAATTTTTAGGGTTGTTATAACCAATTTTTTATAGTTTTTTTCCAAGAGAAAGCTGAGAAAATGATGTTTAAAAGAGGTAAAAAGACATAATATCCTGGGAAAAAAAGAGGTCCTTTAAACTTCCGTTAATTGACCAGTTCTTGGCAGTCCGTTAATTGACCAGTTCTTGGCAGTGATGATGAGGCTTAAAGTGGGCTTATTCGCGCAAGACATCGCTGATCGTTTCAACATATCACCCTCAACATTTTCCAACATGTTTCAAACATGGATTAAATTAATGGAACTAGAACTAAAAGAAATGTTTCCATTTCCTTCTAAAGCTTTAGTTGATAAGTACATGCCCCAGTGCTATTTAAAATATCCTAATACGCGAATAATAATAGACTGTACTGAACTTTTCATTGAACGTTCGACTTCGTTAATAGCGCAAAATCTTACATTTTCAAATTACAAACAACATAATACAATAAAATTTCTAGTAGGCATTACTCCTGGTGGGGTAATCTCTTTTGTATCTGAAGGATGGGGAGGAAGGGTATCTGATAAAGCTATAACAAATGATTCAAAACTAATAATGATGCTAGATGAATTTGATAATGTGGTTGCTGATAAAGGCTTTTTGATTGAAGACTTACTTAAAGAAAAAAACTGCACCTTGAATTTGCCCCCTTTTCTAAAATATAAGCCTCAATTTTCAGAAAAGGAAATTATTGATACTCGAAGAATTGCAGAGTTAAGAATTCATGTAGAGAGAGCGATAGGTAGGGATAAGAAATTTCATATTTTTGATGGAATTATGCCCTTAGCAATAGCAAAAATGTCAAGCAGTATTTTTGCTGTTTGTTGTTTCATAACAAACATATATGAACCACTTTTGTAAAAATACTAAAAATAGTGCGCTTAATTAACTCAAATACAGAAGGATTTAGTAACCATGGCGGATTAAGTTCTTGAAAAAATTTTAAGAGAAGTATGCATGCTTAAAACTTTTATTACAAAAATAAAAAATTTCAGAAACAATTTTAAGGAACGTAGTTTTGATTGCATAAATGTTAAATATCACTAACAAGTTTAAGGAACTTAGTTTTGACTTTCCATGAAAAATGGAGCAATATATTTAGTAAAAAAGCTTTTAAGCTTAGGAAAAAGTTTAGTGTTCCACAGTTCACTGTCAAACAAAATTCTTTCCCTAAATAGTCCATCTTCCGTGGATTCTGTGTATAGCACGAAATCTGCCCAGCGTAGTTTTTTAACCGCCATCTCTCCTTGTACCTGATAATAATAATGAGACTTTCTGTTTAGCTCAATTACTCCGTTATTATTTCTTTTCAAGCAAAATACTGGAAAGTTGCAATTTCAAGTTTTCTGATGTCTGTTCCTTTAATTGAAGAGGGACATTTTATTTCTAAAACTCCCGGAGTAATTTCCATTTCATCCGTAATTAAACCATCTCCACTAGCACCAATAAATGAGTACTCTGCCATCAAAGATAATCCACTGGGTTCTACGTTCACATTGAATAACTTTTCATATTTTTCTCTAGCTAAAGGTTCTAAATTTCTTCCGCGAAGAATAGCAGGTGGGAGTCTTGCTTAGCCACCTAGTTTCGAGGGATGCAAGATAGAATCCACGATTGATGTAGGGAACTTTTTTCCTCTACAAGCTAAAATTTGTCCAAACATGGAACTTGTTAATCGTCCAATCCTCAAATTTTTCCATAATCTACTAGAAGACTGATTCCTTGTTTCCATTTCTATAAAGTCCACTAATTCTTCAGAAATTTTCTGATTTTTGACAAACTCCTCCAATGCAGAGTCGCTGACTATTTGGAACGTCAACGCTAAGTTATGGGAAAAAAACGTGTTAATTTTAAAATCATTTAATAAGTAAATTAATTATGTACCTGGATGATGGATAAGATTTGTAGATTGTGAAACCAAATCTGAGATTTCATTAATCACACTAGGTGACTCGTACCCAGAGGTTGATATTTAAATCTCGTTACTACTATTAGGTAGAATGTTATCATCTAGGTCCCAGAAATGTTTGGCACCAGTTTGAGGATAAATTTCCACAAGGGTTCTAACATAACGTTTAATTCTTTCAGGGTCTTTTTTCCTGTCATCAGGGTGTCTTGGATCGAATGTTTCCCATTTATCCTCTTCAAGTGATTCATTATTCTTCTTAAAATAAAGTTTTGGCCGATTTAATGAAATTTCTTTCAGTGGTTTTGGATTAACATTTCTTAATTTTGGAGCCTTCCAGCCACAGATAGTGGAAGTGCATGCTATTTCGATTTCTCCAGGTGTCATTTCGCTGTATCTTTCCAAAAATAATAATAACGCACCAACATGACTGCATGTTCCAGATTTTCTGAAAGAAGTATTATAAATTGGCAAAATCAGTACGAGGGTTATTAAAATAAATTTTGTATAAAAGTTCACAACGTTGGGTACGTTGTGAACTTTTATACAAAATTTATAATACTGCACATTCGCATCCACCACCACATATAATACAGTCTAATTGGTCTAGAACAACGAATACGCGATAGCTCTCTGATCTCATTGAGGGGTAACAACGAGACTTCACATAGAGAAATTGATCATAGACCTATAATAATTATAATTATTTTAACTAACTCACATAAAATACTGTTTCCCTACCAGACTAGTTTCAATTCCGTTAATAATATCATTGGCGGCTCGACTAAAACCTTTAAAATGCCTATTACTGGCATTATCGATGTTTGACTTCTGTTGAACCAAATAATTATAAACATCAACTGATGTTATTTTTGGAATAACAGTTGGGTTTGGATTTAACGACCAATTTGGAATTTCATCTGGTTCTGGCCCATCTTTATCGCATAGATCTGAAATACAATATTTACGTTGTAATACCACTTATCTAGTAACACACTGATGTTACCTTTGAAATATTTATGGCATCCACTATTTAGCAATAGCTCGCCCTTTCTTTTCTTATTCGGGCGAATAATTGGCGTTGAAGTGCATAATGCTTCTGGGACATTGTTTATAATCGAAACATTTCCAATCGTACAATTAAAATCCTCATTGCCTACCTCCTCCACAACACATGCTGGGCCATAATTCTCGCCAAGGCTTAAGTTAGATGACCGCTCTAAAACTTGATTCTGACATTTTTCGTCAAGAACTTTTTCTATTGCCTCAATATATTCCCTCTTTCGCCATTTACTCTTACAATTAATTGACAAATTGCTGCATAATACTTTTAATTTCTTAATGTTGAGCTTCACTGGGGACTCTCTATGGATTTCTTGCTCCATTTTGGTTATTTTGGATCCTATGTTCGATCTGCGCATGCGCGAAAATTACTATCGAAGTGGCTTATGATCTATGCTTTAAAAGGATTTTGACGGCCAAAGTCAAGCTAAACGGTATTAGGCCTTGCCAAATTGTCAATGATATAAGAAATTGACCCTCGGATATCCTGTGATGAGATGGTTATAAAGTTACTAACTCTCGATTTTGGAGGTAGATACTGTCTAGTGACACTTAAAGTAACGATTTAATCTTATAAACAGACTACCATCATAAGCCCATATCGTAACTTAACCGATTTTTTTTAACTCCTTGAATTTTAAATATTAACATCAAAAATTATCTACTGAAAGAGATATCAACTTATATTCCATTCAAATTTCTCGCAACATTTCAAATTAACGAATAGAAATGTGCAAATGAAGTTCAAACCGATTAATTGGGCAAATTGCTATATTGGTCACTGTTACCGATCACAGATAGATTTGCGTCCTTCAGTAGTGTTTATTATGCTTGTAAAATGGTAAGCGAAACTTGTGATTTAAGTTTAAAATAGACATGAGTAAAAAGGGCTTTATTCATATCAACTCGATTACCGAATGTCTAAATTTGACTAAAATTAACAAAATATTCCCTTCATGATTAAAAATCTTGTTTGAAGCAGCAAGCCATCTAGTCCTTATTTACCTTCTTTTTAAAAAAAAATAATAGGTTGATACCTCTTTCAGTAGATGATTCATTGATATTTCAGTTTCATTGAGTTTAAAAAAAAATTGGTTCCACCATTGGTTAATATACAATATTGACCAATCGACAATCACAAATTTTACTAAATTAAAAAAAACCGGTTCAAAACTTTATTAGTTTTCAAACGAGTTAAATTCTAATATTAAACATATGTACTAGTTAATTCTTTGTAGGTAATTAATTTATAGAATGCCTTAGTGAAATTAATTATGAATTTTATTTACACAAAATAAATAATAAATTAACTTCTAAAATTCAAATATAAAAATGTGTGCATTATTTCCCAATTAATAAAATATATCCACCTATTTTTCATTCAAATTAATTTCCCACTTAATATTAATTAGGCCTAATAAGCTTAAACTATCAAATTAAGAGGTTTCTTAATTGTACAAATTTATTACAATCTAACATGCAAAAATCCAAGGCTTAAAAACATTTACTTTTATATTAAATGCTGCAAAAGAATTGACCAATAAACACTAAGTAAAATTACGTAATGAAAGAGGAAGTGACGTACATTTGGTTTGGATAAAGGTTTGGCGGGAGATCCAAATGTCGATTTGGATTTGGGTTAGAGAATACGGTTTTAAGCGCCCTATTCAAATGGAGCCGATCCAAACGTTTAGATTTGGATCATCGTCCAAATGATTTAGATTTTTAGAGAATAGGCTCCCTGGTCTCACTACAATTTAAGGTCATTTGGATCAATAGGACAAAAGTTCTGGCAAAAAACCTACCTCCTCCCATAAAACTTAATGTTAATTTTCGGTTCCTTCGAATTTTCTTCAAAAGTCGCGCTGAACTGGGGGAGTAATGTAAGCAAAAATGGGGGTGGAATACTCGGAGAGTCGGAATGAAGGCGGGTTATCTAAGTCAGATCTAGGCTATATTTAGCACCATCATGTAGGCCTAATTTTAAATACATATGAAGTAATTTTAAACTGTTTTGATCATACATAAAATTTACAATTAAAAAACTAAATTTAATAGAGAGTTAACAAAAATAACTATTTATTCCAAATTGTTGCTAAACTAGTAGTTTACGTAGATGACGCTACCAAAGAGGAGAGAAAGAGTGGTGAAAACGGGGGTAAATCTACGGTACACCGCGGTGCCTGAGCGCTGCTTTCTCACGCACAGTTGACGTAGAGAGATAAGGCGAGGAGGTCAATCCCCCTTGCGCAAAGGATGTGCGTCCTAAAACTAAACGTACCGAAAATTGTTTTTACCACCCCCTTTTTTCCCCATCCTTCGGCGGATTTTATAAAACGCGTTTCTATCTCCTTCTTGCAGGCGGCGTCGAAAAAGGCGAAGTTCTATAGAGACGCCGCCAGCTCAGAAAAGATGGTTATTATTAACAAGATGGCCCAAGGGCTGGGCCTTAATAGTAATTTTACTCGGCTCACGTGACCCCCGTATAGTTGATCTCCAATAAATCGTACAACTAAGAACATTTCTGAAACACAATCGTGTATCCCTTTAATTTCTAATAACGTCACATTTCAAATAATATTAATGAAACTAAATTGTGCACCCCACTAAAGTATAATTTTTAAAAACCATACGAATCAAATACTGTATCTAAAACAAAATCCTGGATCCCCTAAACCAGAAATCACTATGACCGTAAACCGTCCCCTCTATTTTACGAAACCTAACCTAACCATCCAGCATAATCTCTGATGTATCACGCGCACAAAGTGCAGTAGTGCACGAAAATTATCATCTTGTTTCCCTTCACTCAAAAAAGCCCGCGAGATTTGAACTACCTTTCTTTCCTCTCTCTCCTCTCCGAGCGGAATGCCCCTCTCCCTCTTCCCCCTCTCACTAATATACCAGGCAGGCAGTTCTCTCTCAACGCATGAACGCTGGATCTCTAAAGGGACCGGAAAACGCCCGCCTTCCACTGTACAAACCGAGTCATCTCTAGCATAGCGTCGGGGGAAGGGATGGGGGTTGTGAATTTGGTCTTTTGTGATTCTGAATAAACCTATTGAAAAGAAATTTAAACGACCTTGGCCGTACCCGTTTTTTTATTTATTTTTTTACAAAGCAAACGTGCTATAGAGAAAAATCTATTCCGTTTACCAGTCCCTTTAGAGATCCAGCGTTCATGCTCAACGCGGAGCTTCGTATCGTCATCGCGTACGCTAGCGATCTCTCTCCCCCCGCACACTTTCGTTTTCCCTCTCTCTCTCATCGTAAGCGTTCGTTTCGTGGACGCGGCTCCCTCTCTCTCTCCCCTATCATAAGCGTTCGTTTCAAAACCGGTTTCGCGGACGCGTCCGGCACAGGGACAGGGGTTTGGTGCCCTTTCTTAAATTTTAACGGAATAAAATTCCGTGTAAAATTAAACAAGATGGCCCAAGGGCTGGGCCTTAATAGTAATTTTACACGGCTCACGTGACCCCCCGTATAGTTGATTTCCAATAAATCGTACAACTAAAAACATTTCTGAAACACAATCGTGTATCCCTTTAATTTCTAATAACGTCAAATTTCAAATAATATTAATGAAACTAAATTGTGCACCCCACTAAAGTATAATTTTTAAAAGCCATACGAATCAAATACTGTATCTAAAACAAAATCCTGGATCCCCTAAACCAGAAATCACTATGACCGTAAAGCGTCCCCTCTATTTTACGAAACCTAACCTAACCATCCAGCATAATCTCTGATGTATCACGCGCACAAAGTGCAGTAGTGCACGAAAATTATCATCTTGTTTCCCTTCACTCAAAAAAGCCCGCGAGATTTGAACTACCTTTCTTTCCTCTCTCTCCTCTCCGAGCGGAATGCCCCTCTCCCTCTTCCCCCTCTCACTAATATACCAGGCAGGCAGTTCTCTCTCTACGCGGAGCTTCGTATCGCCACCGCGTACGCTAGCGATCTCTCTCTCTCATCGTAAGCGTACGTTTCGCGGACGCGACCGGTTTCCCTCTCTTATCGTAAGCGTTCGTTTCGCGGACGCGTCCGGGACAGGGACAGGGACAGGGGTTTTGGTGCCGTTTCTAAACTTTTAACGGAATAAAATTCCGTGTAAAATTAAAAAAGGCTATACGACGGCGGTCATCGCGGAGGAAGACGTGGGCCCAATCCAGAAGGCGATTCTAGGGGCGCTGGATGGGATACCTTCGGGGAGCCCTCTACCGCGCTTTGCGAATTTTAGCCTGACGGCCGGGGCCTTAGTATACTCCTGTGAGGATTCGTTCACTGGGCAATGGTTGGAGGATAATTTAGCCCACTCGGTGGTGGGGAATACGGTGCTCTCAGTAATGAGAGCTAGCGAATTCCCTAAGCCGTTTATGGTAATGTTCCGCTCAACTTTCTTTT
>JAEQBA010001632.1:0-35032 GCA_019434445.1 Phalangium opilio | reverse complement strand
CCGATTTATCGCTAGACGTGGAATAGTAAAAGCCATATACTCGGATAATGCCAAGTCATTCAAACGAGCCGACGCCGACCTCAAAGCCTTATTTGAAAACGTCAGAAGCCCTGTAGTTCGCAAGCACTTCGGCGAACTCAAAATTTCATGGCATTATATTGTCGAAAGAGCGGCCTGGTGGGGAGGCTTTTGGGAGCGGCTGGTCCGTTCCGTTAAGACTTGTCTACGAAGCGTCATGGGACAAGCCCGTCTGTCCACAGACGAGATAAACACTATTCTCGCTGAATCCGAAGCCGTGATGAACTCGAGGCCAGTAGCCTACATTTACCAAGACGCTGGAGAGCCAGCACCCTTGACGCCCTCTCACTTCTTGGTAGGTGGTCGCCTCACAGCTCTACCATCGAGGACATTCCCTGAAAATGATCCCTCCATACCCACCACTCGCAAACAATTGTTCAAACGCTTCAAGCTGCGACAAAGACTAATGAATAAATTTTGGTCTCGTTGGAAGAAGGACTACCTTCTTGAACTCCACTCAGCCCACCACAGGGTAGCTAACGACCCAACCAAAGAACTGAAAGAAGGTGACGTGGTACTTATCGAAGAGCCAAAACAGCCTCGTCTGTGTTGGAAAATGGCAGTGGTAGAGGAAGCCTATCGTGGTCGCGACGGCATAGTTAGGTCTTGTCTTCTTAGATTATCGGATGGTACTAAACTTAAACGACCAGTCCCCCTTCTATTCAATCTAGAACTTAACTAAAACATAATGGTTCAAGGGGGGAGCTTTGTGTTAAATGATTTTTTGCGTTAGTATGATTTTTTGTAAAATAATGTAATAATAACTAATGTATGTATCTAAATAAGAAATCAATGTAGCCTCTAAACTAAATTAATTTAAATGTATTTCTATTGAAACTTAACTTTAAAGTGTAACTTAAAGTGTAACTGCATTCAAAATTTATATTCCCTTATCTATAAGATCTCTTTTTTACCTCTTTCAATAGCAAGCAAAACGCCGCTCGGTAATTTCCCATCTTCTTGGAGGGTCCCATGGCTCATCGGTTAGTAGCGGAAAGTTTCTTAAAACACTTCGTGAAGCCTCTCTTCAGTCCTTTTCAAGACCATATAAGGAAAAATTTTGGAGGCACAAGAAGCTACTGACCAATGAGAAATTAGCACCCCTTTTTTGAAAATATCTTGGAACTCTAGGAGAGAAATGCTCGTTTTAAAAGACGAGCAGTTGCAAACTTTCGCTAGCCCTGTAAACTTCGGGAAACCTCTCTCTCCTCCCGCCTAAGTGACCCTTCACGGGATGGGCGAATTTATAGAACCTTTTTTGTAACTCGGTTGAACTTTAATTATCTTAATAAACTTAATATTTTTGTTTTTATTTGAACTCGAGTCCAAGAACATTTCACAGTAAATTATACGCCCAATCGAACCACCGAAGTAGGTTTAATTTCTCGCGAAATTAGACCCAAACCTTTAGATCTTTTTCAGTCGGGATTTAAAGGCGATTCACCCTAGTTCTCCCATTTGAGCACCCTCGACACCAAACTTCCCATCACAAAGCAAAAAGGCAGGTAACATAACATTATGCCTTAAAAGAACGGCCTTTTTATATTATAAAAGGAACAATTAATTAAAATAAATGATCTTTTATTACAAAATAATTAGCATTTAATTGGTCTTAAAAACGATAACGACTGCGCCACCCGCCATTGATTTAGTGGTGTCTGCTAGTCAGTCGTCTAGCTTATAATGTTTTAATAAACGTTTTCTGACCTGTCCTTGCATATTTTGAAAAAGGTCGTTCTTTTAAGCTATAATGTTATGTTATGTAACCTTTTCCTTTAAATTCAATAAAATGCAGAAAAATTAAGTTTGAAATGTTTGTTTAATTAACAACTACTCTTATTTAGATTATTTTTGTGAGTAACAGTTACTTTAATGGTTAAGTTTACCATTTTACATTTATCATGGATGGATTCTAAAGAGCGTGTCATGTGAAAAACTAGTCTCGAAGACTGACAGCATTGAAATAAAACCACCCTCCACCCTACATCTAAACCGATCGAGGTTTTTTCTTTAAAGCTTACCGCACATTTAACCCTAAATCTAGCAGACGACACTGAGAACCCTCCCTCGAAAAGGCCCGGTCAATTTGACCCTGAAATGATGACCTATCCATATATGTCTAAATGTGTGGAAACTATATTTTAATATAAAAAAGCTAATTATATCTTTTATTTAACATTTGATTTCATTAAAGGCGCTAGAGCTAAATCCGTAGACGGTAAAGAAATATGTGAGTTATCAGTTTTTAAATAAATCTAAAAGCACAATAAGCCTCTTCGATGTTGCGAATGGGCAACCCTCAGTATCGGGATATACAGAGGGGTTGATCCATGACCGTCACTGTGCACTCTCATGACACAAAGCGCCTAGAGCGCAGGCGTCAAAAAGTGAGATGGAAGGCACAGTTTTACCCCTTGGTTAACATAGAAGAGGTTTATGCCATAGAAGATACACAATTGAGGAGTAGACAGTTTTTGTATTCAATTCTCGTTAAATTTTATGGGGCTACTTCCGGCATTCTGTTTCTTGGTAAACACATGGCTACCTTAGTCTAAATATCACTTTTCGCCTCTGTTGTGTTCGTAGGTCTTGAGAGATGAAACTTAATCGACTAGTTCATAAAAAAATTATACTTTACTTACATTCTAAATCAGAAAGTGCTACATCGTCAAGAGCGCGGGTCGGACTGAATGCGGAGATATGGAGTAAACGGCTCTTATAACAACAGGAGCAGATGACAAAGGAGTCTCGGACGCTAGCTTCCACAAAATAGAGGGCAATGGGACCCGCGTACGTCACAGCTGTAGCGGTATCGTTTGCCATAGAGGCTCTATCAGACATTATAGCAGACGATGCTTTTGGTGGATTATATCTGGCACCAAAGTCTGCTGGGAATTTGTTTTTGTAATAACGGACTAACGGCGGGCGGTGGCTACATTAATATACACAATACAGGGCGTATCTGAAATGGACGTAGGAGCGGAAGTATTTGGGTTCCTGGGGCCAATATAAGGCGAAACTGTGGTATGACATTTTGTCGTACGCCAACCCATTTGTAAGTTACTTGAACCTCACACTTGCTAGTTTGCATAAATCACAGCATGGTGACTTCGTCTAAAACAGTAGGAATTAAGTTCAAGATAGTATGATTATTGCAAATTAGTGGTTGCCAGCTAAAACAAAAAAAGCCTCATAGCCATAGTCAATTTTTAAGGAGTAGAAAGTTGTACAGTTGGTGACTCATAACGAACATCATTGTAAAACAACATGTTACGATTAGTTTGTTGAAACAGCTGACCGATACTAACGGGAAACTGACAGCGATAAGTAGCATAAACTAATAAGAAACACCGACATTTTGCTTCATTCTTCAAACAATCGAAAGGTTGCAAAAGCGTTCATTTTGATTTGTGTACAAGACTACATATCCGGCTACGTCTTGTTTCCATTAATTTAGCAAATTTTTTACATGCTTTAAAACACTTTGAACCTTTAAAAGAAGAACCTTTTTTAGCCGTTTTAATGGAAATTTTCATAGAATAAGAACGAAAATTTCTTCTTCAACTTTTTCTCTGCTACTACTTTTGGTGGTACCTCGTGATCAGGTTAAGCCAATCACGAGCCTTTCAACCCTTTCTTGAACAGGTTAGTAGTGTGTGACCTTGAGAAGGAATTCTAGGTTTTATGAAGCCCACTCCTAAGTACGCTATTCAGCATAGCGTACCTAATTTGTTACGGGTGAAGTTTCGGGTGAGGCTCCAAGAAAAACGCCATTACTCCCTCACTGTAATTTTTTGGAGAAAGGAATGTTCCCTTTTTTGGTTACTTTGAACCATAACAAATTTTATTTCATTTTCAACATTTAGGTTTCTTCATTATTTGTTGATTTTTATAAGGATTAAATTTTCCAAATTATGCATTTTACTGCTCAGTTTTAACAGGCGTTGCCCAACATCCCATCCCAAACATTCGCCCACTAACATTTATTCACGAATACCGATTTCGATAAGTTGCAACATTAATCTAATCTTTAAACTAAATGCAACCTTTCGATTGTTTGAAGAATGAAGCAAAATGTCGATGTTCCTTATTAGTTTGCGCTACTTATCGCTGTCAGTTTACCGTTAGTATCGGTCAGTTGTTTCAACTCACTAAATCGTAACATGTTGTTTTACATTGATGTTCTTTATGAGTCACCGTCTGTACAACTTTCTACTCCTTAAAAATTTACTAAACTCTATGGCTATGAGGTTTTTTTTTTGTTTTAGCTGGCAACCACTAATTTGCAATAATCATCCTATCTTGAACTTAATTCCTACTGTTTTAGACGAAGTCAACATGCTGTGATTTATGCAAACTAGCAAGTGTTAGGTTCAAGTAACTTCCAAATGGGTTGGCGTACGACAAAATGTCATCCCACAGTTTCGCCTTATATTGGCCCCAGGAACCCAAATACTTTCGCTCCTACGTCCATTTCAGATACACCCTGTATAATTACTTTATTCAAACAGCTGTAATCGTTGGTATTAAGATAAAAGATAAGACTACATTTTGTGACCTTAAAGATAGGAATTAATTGACTGCTACAAGAGGTTGGAAGCGAAATCACTGTCTCTTACTTTTTGGGTTTTAAAAGATCGTGAGTGATTTCTTTTCCCAACCTCTTGAAGCTATCATTTAATTCAAGAAGAAATTTAGAAAAAATTGGCACTGAAACACATTTAAGTTTTTTAATAGTGTACATACGTTACTCACTGGGCTTTTCATTATGAATTTTAGTCTAAAAAAAGATTAAAAAATCGTTGAAATCCATTTTTTAACTCTAATACTCGTTAAGCCTAGGCTAATTATAAGCAGACGATACGTATTTTTAAAGAGAGGCTCCAGACGCGATTTCCCAGATCTCCTTTCGAGACTTTGCAGCCTTGCTATTGGTTGGAAAATAGAGCTCAAATTTCCTACGAGAGGTGGCACTGGCGTAATGACTTTGGTTAATAACAGTGACGTTCGCGGATCCCATTGCCCTCTACATTATGGAAGCTAGCGTCCGAGACTCCTTTGTCATCTGCTCCTGATAACAATAATGTAGTTTTTTGCTAACAGACAGCTATGGTTGCTTTATGGCGAAAAATAGGCGTCGTATTACCTAATGTCTATATACAACAATTTACCTAGTGCTCGGCATTTTTTATATTTTTATTATTATTATTTTATTATTATTATTTATTTTTTTTTATTATAACCTGTACTTGAAAGACGTACTTTTATATTGTTTTTCACTTCTCCGAATGACGATGAAATCACGGAGAGGTATTACACTGATCAGTCTGTGTGTGTGTCTGTCTGTAAGCGCCTTCGCAGTTGGCATATCGGAGCAAACGTGTTCGGGGTAAGCAATTTTGACTACTACTCCATTAACATCGTTAGGGTTAAAATGTACGCAGCGATCGGCTTGGGTTACGAGAAACATCTAGCTTCGGCTAGAGCTCGGCATTTTCTATCCATTATCCACAAATTGATGGATAACCGATTATTTATAAACAAAGTTGTGGTTATAATACGATTTAACATGTTAGTTTTCAGGATAATTTTCGAGTATGGATAAAGATAAAATTACGTGGATAATGGATAGATAATGCCGAGCTCTATCCATGGCCCAATGGGTAGAAAATGGAAATGAATAGCAAACATTTGGCGGTATATTCCATTATGTAATGCTAAAGGCTATAGTGTCTACTCCTCTATGCTTATTAAGGTTTTTATAATTAAAAGGAGTGTAAAATTCTAGTGTATCAAAAAAGAACGACATTATTTTATTATTTGTTCACGAATAAACTACTATTACTAGAAGCCGATTAGGCTTTACACATGAAGTACGTAACATGTGCCTGGGTGAGCTACACGATATTCTCTAAAGACTGAGTAGGGTGTCTAAAATATTCTTTAGATAAATCTATTCACAAGTCAATACCAAAGATTATTTGGGAGTAAGGAACAAAGATCTTATCAATCTGGGTAGCTTTTGCTTGGACTATTTAAGACGCCGTGTATCTGTTTTTTTGTTACGAGGAATGTATTCTGGTCTCGCGGTTACGGCGAGCTCAGCCGCCGGCAGCTCGAGAATCGGGATACCGCTGATACCTAGCCAAGGCTTATAGTAGTTTTCGAGTCTACAATTATTCGCAGAGCTATTTTTTTGGTTGAAATTAGGGAACTACTATAAATATTGAGTAGAATTTGTGAAATATTCTTTGGTTAAAACTATTCACAATACGAAAAGATTATTTGGGAGTAAGGCTTGAAGAGCTTATCAATCTGGGTAGCTTTTGCTTGAACTATTTAAGACGCCGTGTATTTGATTTTTACGAGGAATGTTTTCTATTCCCGCGGCTACGGCGAGCTCAGCCGCCGGCGGCTTGGGAATCGGGATACCTCTGATACCTAGCCAAGGCTTAGTGTAGTTTTCGAGTCTACTATTATTCGCAGAGCTATTTTTCTGTTGAAATTAAAAAAAATCTTATAATATTTAGTTGAAGACTTATTAAATGACTCGAAATTTTTCGAAACTTGAGCTTTAAAACGTTGAATATAATATAACGACTAAATCCTTTCTTCTTTTACATGTCCTACATCATCCTATAATTTCCTGAAAGGTCCTTTAATATCCTATATTTTTGACTTAGTTTGGGATGTTTTCGTATAGTTTAGCATCAAATTTATCAAAATTTAGTTCGCTCTTTTATCGAGATCACAATTGACTAGATACCGAAATGTTTTGAGATTTTTATGTATAGTTTGAGCGAAAATAGTAAATTATATGAGCATTTTTGGTCCTATATTTTCCTATAAAAACACATATTCTACTATAAAATCCTATAAAGAAATAATTTTTTTCTGAGCTCTCTGCAAGTTGAAATTTAACAAAATTGTTATTCAAATTAGTGCAGATAAGCTGCTTCATTTTTGGCTTTTGAATTAGATTAAAATAGTTTGATAATAATGACCAAAAATTAGAGTGTTGATAAAAAACAAAGTCAACTGCGCTGCCCACATTTTCGTTATTAGTTGGTTACCTTCGGTTCACTATTTTTAAAATAATTAGTCACTTTTTCACTAACTAGTATTATCAGGCATGCATATTTTCCTATTATTTCGAAAATTTTTTATAATAACTAGTTTCAAAGTTCGCCTTGTAAGTTATTGCTAATGGTCAAGGAAATTTGATGATTTAAGACAAGGAAATTTGATGAATTTAGATAAGGAAAATTGTTGAAATTAGACAAAGAAATTTGATGAATTTGGTCAGGGAAATTTCATGAATTTGGTCAGGGAAATTTGATGATTTGGTCAGGGATATTTGATGAATTTGGTCAGGGATATTTGATATATTTGGTCAGTGAAATTTGTGGAATTGAGTCAGTAAAATTTAATAAATTTGGTCAGGGTTTGAAATTTGGGGGGGCTAAATCTGGGCAAACTAGTTATTATAAGAATTTAATAAAAAAATTGCATAATGGGTTCATTGGATAATGTGTAGACCTTTAAAACCACGTAATTTTGTGTCAACGTGAAATTATTATGAAGGATTTTCACTAGCCTTAAGTTTATTTTTGGTTTTAGTTAGCTTTTAGTCCACACTATTGGGACTCCTTTCGAAAGAACATGAAACATTTTACTTGTCTCCATCTGTTCTTTTCTTCAAAATTGTACTGTTTGATATTGAAATTCATCTCTGCAGAGATGAAACTTAACGAATCTATCATTATAATTTTTTATATATTGCTACAGAGTACAGAATTTTAGGATGCTAACAGCATTTTTTGGTAGGGCTTACGGATATTTTGGGGGGGGGCTAAGTTTGGAATTTGGGGGGCTATAGCCCCCCAAAAAAGGCCTAGAGACAATTTGGTCTCGCGGATTTGGTCTTGGGACAAATTAGTCTCAGGACAATTAGGTCTAGAGACAAATTTTTCCCGGTTCCCATTGGTTCTCGGGACAAATTAGTCCCGGAACAAATTGGCCACTGGACACGAAAGTATCGTTTTAAAAAATATCAGCCCTTAATCATGTTTTTAACCAGCCAAATTTAACCGAACCAAACCAAGGCTTACCTAACCAAACCTAACCTAACCCAACCCATTCAAACCAAACCTAATATAACGAAACCTAACCGAATCTAAACTAACCAAACCTAACCCATCCAAACCTTGTTTGGATGTAAGAAGATTATTTATATGAGTATTAAAAGCTCGCCTCTTAGCACGAACAATTTATTAGCAATAATAGAAATATTTTGGAAAAGGTGGCAGCTAATTACTAGGAAAATATTTTGGAAAAGATGGCAGCTAATTAATAGGAGAATATTTTGGAAAAGGTGGCAGCTAATTAATAGGAAAATATTTTGGAAAAGGTGGCAGCTAATTAATAGGAGAATATTTTGGAAAAGGTGGCAGCTAATTAATAGGAAAATATTTTGGAAAAGGTGGCAGCTAATTAATAGGAGAATATTTTGGAAAAGGTGGCAACGAATTAATAAAATAATATTTTGGAAAAGGTGGCAGGAATTATTGGAACCATTGTTTTGCAAAAGGTGGAACCGAATTATTGGGACCATTGTTTTGGAAAAGGTGGCTACTAATTAGGAAACCAAATCAGCGAGACCAATTCAGCGAGGACATATTTTCCTGTTCAGGTTTGATGAATTTAGACAAAGAAATTTGATGAATTTCGTGAGGGAAATTTGTGGAATTTAGTCAGGGAATACCTGAAGAAGTCAGGGAATTACATTCCAAAAGTCTTTTACGAACCCTGAGTAACATGATACTGCATTACTACGTGTCGCTAGGTAAAATTTGGTTTCTAGTTGGAAAAATTTGGCCCCCCCCCAAAACCATGTCCCTTCGGAACGCCCCTGGACTCCTTGCTCTGCTCTAGCCTCAGGAGTTTGTTTATAATTTTGAATATATTTCGTTTTCAACAACGATCATTTCGAGACGACCATTATACATGCTCCTTGACTAGACGAAATATCTCAAGCTCTCCAAACAAACTAAATTCAGACTAGCGTAACGTTTTTCAAGTGTTGAATTTTGAATTGTATTTTAAAACTAAGTTTTCTACTTACTTTCGTATCCTGAATGGGCAAACTGCACGAGAGTGGCAATAGTGAAGACAGCAAAGAGGAGAATCATCTTTGAAATATTTTCCATTACTGAGATCGACTCTAATAACTAATATATAAATAATACCCTGTATTAAAAGTATTGTGTGACGTTACTAGTTAGCACTTGGATTAGAGTGATATTTGCTGATCTGGCCGGGTTTTATTTAAAAAAAAGCCCAGCTCAGCCCAGCGGGATTTATTGCGTGTATCTTTAAAACTAAATTATTTTGCACTTTATATTTTCAAAATTGAAGATTATATTTTCAAAATTGAAGATTTAAGTGATGCGTTTTTATTAAGCGGGTTTTTTTGTGGGTCAAAACCAATAAACCCGAGGGTTTTGGGTTGGATTTTATTTATTTATTTATTTATTTTTGGATACCCTAGTATGTTTGAGAAATTTTAATCAATGTTTTTCTATAAAATCTAATTCTTAATACTTTGAAATAAACAAATTATACTATTTTTCTTGTATTAAATATAAATTTTTGGACAGAGCTTTAGGTGGGTGTGTTTAAAATCACTAGTGATGGCCGATTTAGTAAATTAAACGATATCGAACTTTTACTGGAATCGATACTGATTCTAACCAATTATTTAAGCTCGGCAAGATAACCGATTCTTTAACCCAATGAAACCGATATCGACAGCATTTTTACCGATTATCGATCTTTTTTCAACGATCATCAAGCATTTTTTACCGATTATTATCCGATAAATCGGTAAATCAACCTCGAACTGATTATTGGCAAAAATTGAAAAATTATGCTCGATCCGATACATCGGTTTATGCCCATCTCTAAAAATCACTAACGTAAATGCTTGGCCAGCCGCCCGACTAATATTTGGACACACGAAAAAAAGTCAGTTTTCTTACCGGCAACTAGTTGAAGAGCGTAGAGTTTCAAGTTGATTTTGAAGGGTTCTCCAAAGATGAAATTACTTTTCCATCCACGAAATATAACCTTTTATACTATGGTCTTGTTGACGACAAATAGTGGTTCTTTTTATTATATAAAATTTTATTGCTTAGTTTTCTAAATTTTCTTCTCCATCTACAGTTAATTAGCCTAGAAAATAATGTTACAGAGAGCGCATTTGCCGCTGTGTGTACAGGACATTAACGTACACTTACTCTGTATATTACATGGTCTAGTCTGCAAAACCAACTCGTGAATAATTACATTTACCTCTATGTACTATTATCGTTTCCACAATAACAAACAAATTGGGGAAACAAAATTAACCTCGCCAAGTCGAGTCGAGGGCAATCTACCCAATTAAGAGGTTTTTCTTAAATAAATAAATATAATTAATATTATTCATTTCAATTTACCTTAATTCTAGTTAAGTCGTTTTATGAAACTTAATTTCTAGAATCAATTTCAAAATAGCTATTGTTGACGTTGGAATTCTAGCGTACGCCTCTTTCACAATTTTTGGAAATTTAGAATACATAAGTTGGTCGCAATTGGGAACCTTTTCCATTGGGAAGCTTAGCTCGGCATTATCTATCCATTATCCACGTTATTTTATCTTTATCCATACTCGAAAATTATCCACAGAACTTATATGTTAAATCGTATTATAATCCACAAATTTGTTTATAAATAATCGGTTATCCACCAATTTGTGGATAATGGATAGAAAATGCCGAGCTCTAGACGAAGCTAGATGTTACTCGTAACCCAAGCCGATCGCTGCGTACATCTTAACCCTAACGATGATAATGGAGTAGTAGTCAATATTGCTTACCCCGAACGCGGTTTGGATATTGCGAACACGTTTGCTCCGATTTGCCAACTGCGAAGGCGCTTACAGACAGACACACACACAGACTGATCCATTGTAATACCTCTCCGTGATTTCATCGTCATTCGGAGAGGTGAAAAACAAAATAAAAGTACGTCTTTCAAGTACAGGTTATAATCTCCACAGTATATTGTGCGAGCCTTGAGTTTTTGGATTCGAGTCGAGCCTCTAGTATTGAAATTTTCCCTTATCGAGTATCGAGCCGAGTCCCCAGTACTCGAATCAAGTATCAAATAATTGGAAAATTTGTTTCGAGTATTTATCGAGTAATTGGGAATCGGTTTTCTAGTATTTCCAGACTTTCTGTTAATTTATCGCTCTCATAATAGACATTTTGAGTAATTTTGATGATTGAAAACTACTTCAAACAACTCCCAGACTGTATTAGTCTTCTTCTCTTTCAATTTAACAAACTTAATTCCTCATAAATATCTTCTTCGGAATCTCATTCCTCACCGAAGTCACTTCTAGCCGTTGTTATACTTCGCTCAAGTCCCAAACGAAAATTACTGTGCTGAACTTCAAAAACAAAAGCAAAGAAAAATTATAATTACATTAATAAAAAAAATAATAATAATAGTCAACGCGCCTTTAACTGTATTTTATTACTTTCACTTCTTTTATTGAATCAGCTAGGAGCTAATACCTACTACATTAAACTGGCATTATGATCTAAACTACCCATTGCAGAGCCAAATTAATAGGGGGGCGAGGGGACACTGGCCCCCGGGCGCAATACTTGATGGGGGCGTATTCAATTCCCCATCCAAGCATACTAAAATCTTGGGGATCGAGTAAATAGGGGCCAATTAATTGAGGAAAGTGTTCACTAACAGACCCCCTCCATAGGAATATCATTACACCGAACTTTGGAGGTTCATAACTCTGGTTCTATTAGAGATACGCGGATGTCCTTTGAGTATGTTATAGTACTATTTGACACCCATTCCAACCATACTAAAAACTTGGGGATCGAGTTAAACGGGGACAAGTAATTGAGAGAAATGATCATAAACAGATACTCCATAGTAATAGCATTACATCTAACTTTAGAGGCTCATAACTCTGGTTCTACAAGGGATTTGAAGATGCCCTTTGAGTAGGTTATAGTCCTATTTGCCCCCCATCCAACCAAAGTAAAAACTTGGGGATCGAGAAGAAAGGGGCCGAGTAATTGAGAAAAATGTACTTAAACATATCCTCCATAGGAATAGCATTACACCCAACTTTGGTGGCTCATAACTCTGGTTCTACTAGATATCCGGGAATATCCTTTGAGTATGTTATAGTCCTATTTGCCCCCCATCCAACCATGCTAAAAACTTGGGATTGAGAAAACAGTGGCCTAGTAATTGAGGAAAATATTCACAAACATACCCCCCTCCATAGGAACAGCATTACACTCAACTTTGGAGGCTCATAACTCCGGTTCTACTAGAGATCCAGTGATGTCCTTTGAGTATGTTATATTCCTATTTGCCCCCATACAACCATACTAAGACCTTGCGGATCGGTTAATCAGTGGCAAGCAATTGAGGAAAAAATTCAAAAACATACCCCCTCTATAGGAACAGCATTACACCCAACTTTGGAGGCCGCGACAAATTGTATCAAATTTTAGAAAAGTGCGTCACTTTCAGACGATACAACTTTTAGACTCATTTAGACGAGTCAGCTTGAGTAAACTACACACAGAATAAAAATGCTGTAAAATAAACACTATGGTAATGGCAATAGCGTATGCCATCAAGATGATGCTAATTTAATTGCACATCCTCCATGTTTTTAATACCGTCAACAATACTGTTTTTCTAAACAGTGGAACCAACAGTTTTAAGTATTAATTGTTCGTGTATTCAGGGTCGTTCTTAGCTTTTAAATTAGCCGCTTCAGAGGTTGTTTTAAAGACAGTCTTAACCGTTGATTATATTGTAGGGGTCAACGAAAAACAAGCACTATATGCTGTTTTACTACCAATAAATTACAGTTTCATAAAATGTTTGCTGCTGTAAAACTAACAGCAAAATATGTGGTTTTAAACTCACTAAGCACTGTGGATTAAAAGATGGTTTGCTGTGAAAATAAAAACACATCATGCTGTTTCAAACCGCTTATAATACACTAAAAGAATAGGGTTGCTGTAAAAATAACAGCTCTTAGAACAGTTTTAAATCCCGGAGCTTATTTTGATAAAGACGCTCTTTGTTGTTAAACTAAAAGCACTCAAACCTTTATTAAAAACATTAAGCTCTGTTGGTTAAGATGCAACTTGTCATTAATATAAGACGACTAGCTGTTTTTAACATACTGTCCATTAGGGCAGATTTATACTGGTTGCTGTTATACACTCTTAGAAAAAGCGGTGTGCTTTAACACCTTTAAAAGTAGTTTATATGGGTCAAATATGACACCATTACAAGTGTTCATTTACACCCCAGAAAGGGTTTAATAACACTTATTTGAGCAATTAGTGTCAAAGATAAGAATAAAATGGTGCAACAGAGGTTCAGTTTAACACCTTTTTAACTCTTATATCGAACTAAAAGTTAATTTTTACTCCCTTATGAGTGTTGTGCAATTCCTTAAAGGGTGCAGCATAACACCTTTCCGAGTTTAAATAACGCTTTCTTAGTGTCGCATGACACCTTCCTGAGTGGTTGATTTGTCAGCAAATGGCGCTATATGCTTAGCAAGGTTCAACCTTTAGAGAACAGTTCTAACAAGCAAGGGTAGTTCTCTTATTAATGTGAAACTACACAAAAAGTTGACCACTTGATCAATTTAAAATTCAGCTTGAAACTGCTTGGTAAATTGGTCATTTTCACCGACTTAAAAACTTCTGAAAAAGGCAGAAAGTTATGAATTAGTATAAATGCATCGGGTATTAAATTGGTTTTGGAGGCCCTAATATCCCGGCAGTAGATACAGACGTATTCGTTAAATTTAATAACCTCTTTTCACGAAGAGTTTTTCGAGCACCAGAAACGCGTTTGACCTAATCTACTCTACCATATTTTAAAAAAGAAAATCCATGGAAGTGCGAGAACTTGGAACAGTTTGACACTAACGACGTTTTTGAAGCGGAAATTTCTCTAACTGTAACTAAAGTCGACGATTTAGAAGTTAGTGTATGGATTTTTTTGAAGGGGCTAACTTTGAAATTTGGGGGCGCTATAGCCCCATAAAAGGCCTAGCGACGCCACTCCAAGAGTGTCGCATAACGCTTTTAAGAATGTCGCCTAACACGTTTTGTACATTTTCGGTCAATTTAAAAATAAGTAGGTTGAAATTATAATGAAGAAGAGAAATTGCAAAGTTAAAAAATTGGTTTTAAAATTAGCAATTCACTGACTTTCCAAAATATTTTTATTTTCATATCGGTCCTTTCATAATAAACGCGGACCTTTTCCAAAAGGCTTAGCATGGTTAGGTAAGATTAGGTTATATTGCTTCAAGGTTTAAATTAAAGCGCTTCAAGGTTTAAAATAAAGTGCTTCAAGGTTTAAAGCAAAGTACTTAATGTTTAAATTATAGTATGCAAAACTTTAATTTACGCTGGATTATACAGTAAAATATACGTTAAATTTATACTTAATAGTGTAACTATCTGTGTTTTTAATTATACACTACTGTATTCTTCACGGCAGAATACGTTTTTCCCGGAAAACAGCAACGTTCTATTAATAATAACATATCTTGCACTTCCGTTTGAGAAATAAAAATTAGCTGTTTTTTCCACAGTCGTTAACGTAAAAAAACAATGTTTTGCTGTATATTTAAAATTAAGGTAATGTAATTTCAAAAAACAGCGACTACCTGTATATATTAAGGCTTGTTAGAGGTTTTTCTGGATAACAGCATTAAACAATCAAAAACATGGTGAAAACTATTGTTTCTTTGACATTAATTTCTCAGTGTGTATAGCTGCGACGTGTTAAAAGTTGAATCACAAAATTATAAATTGATCACTGACCAATTTTTGCTGTCTGAACATTTTCACCCATATAGTTGAGTCAAAAATTGTATTAATTTATAATCTATATCTATATAAATCAACGTCCTGACTGACTGACTGACTGACTGATAATCAACGCCCAGCCCAAACCGCTTGCCCTAGAAGGCTGAAAATTTGCAGGAACGTTACTTATAAGTAGTAGGCGCGTACTGAGAAAGATTTTTCAAATTCGCCGCCATCTTAAAAAATGGCGCCCAGAAATGTAAAAATTCTTCTCTTAGTCCATGAGACAGAGAAAATTCGAGTATCAATCGGGGGACCAGAAATGTTTATGATTTTCAGTTAGGGGGTCACGTGGGGATGGTGAAAACGCGTGATAGCAATCTCGGTCGCCCAGCTATACAAGATGGCGGACGATCCAAGATGGCGTCGCGCGCTTTCTTTAAACGGCTATTACGTTTGACCTATTGATCCGATTACAATGAAACTAATTTTATTCGATAAATTATATATATTGCTAAATATTTTGTCTTGTGAGTTATTTTTGTTAAACCAGCGGTTTGCCGTCAAATTTAAAAAACGACATATTACATCATTATTTTAATCGATTTCTGCAACGTGGCGTCCTTAATATTCACTATTAATTTTTTTCTGGAGTACGGTGTGTTAAAATGGTTTTCTAGCTTTCATATGATCTAAATTTTGAACGGTTTTTAAAGATCCGTAACAATTTATCAGCAATTTAATATAGAGGTAAATTGTTTTTTCCACAAATTCTTCAGAAATCAACAAAATAACCTATAATTCAACATGGGAGGTCTCAAACATACTTCAATTAGTAATCAGTTGTTGCATTGAAATGGAATTCTATTTCGTACTGAATAGGTCCTTATACGTGCAGATAAATTAGTTCAAGTATTAAAAACGTTTAAGTCACTTTATTCTCTATACATATGTGCAAAATAAAAATTAATCGTCACCGCTTTCATCAGAGTCTTCATAAGGTAGAGTGTACAAAGGTTCTTTTATCTCCATATTAGAGCATTCTTGAAGTTTGCATGCGGCTGTGCATTTCAGCTTGTTTAAAATGCAAGCGCAGTCTAGGGGACGACAATTTCTAGTGCAGTTGCAAGCCATAAAATTTAATACAGCTTCCGGAGCTTGGAGGACAACAATCTAATTTATTTCTAGTTGTCCCTTCTCGTTAAGTTTCCATGCATGGCCTGCAGCCGGGTCTGGTATATCGGGAGAGCCAATTAAACTTCGCTGCCAAATTGCAACTTGATAAGTAGCGCGTAACGTGTGCTGGTGAAGGGTGTCTTTGCAAGGAGGTATTTGTCCCGATTCAATGTTTCCATTTTTGGCGCGGAACATTTGATATCGTAAAGCGTTAACATGAACGAACTTGGTTTTGGAGCAGTAAATTAGGCAAGTTAACGCTTCAATTGAGGCCATGTGCGTTTCAGTAAGCTCCCACTTTAAACCTAGATCCGATACGGCTTGCCTGATACTTGCATCTTGAGATATGCACTTGAACGCTTTGAGCTTTCTTTGACCTGAGAGGGCGCTCACTGTGTCACAACCAGTCCAGCTGAGAAGCGCGTCGCACGTATCTGATACTAAAGCTGCAGCAACTTTTCCTACGTCAACGATTCTTACTTTATCCTTCGTGCCTCTCCTAACATAAATGTTACTTGAAATTTTGGAACTGAACGCTAGGCATAAAATGAGGACGTCAGTGTCGTCTGATGCTATTATAATGGTCGGGTAGTTCCCTGCGTGTTTTGCGTGAAAAATTAATCTTGTGTCTGCTTCTTCTTGGTGTGATATTGTTTAAGGGAGTATATAAGGCAATTCAAATTTTGGGGCCAAAAACGTAACTAGCGCCAATTTACCCTATTTAATAAATCTGTTGTTAAATTGTGGTAATTTGGTGATCCACCCTAAATTTTGGTCTTTATACTCACATCTCTACTCGGAACCATGATAACCCCTGCGTACTGAGAACTTTAGCCCTCAAGCTATTGGATAAAACTTTATTGTATGTATAAGATACTCTAAACCAAAGCTAAATTCAAAGTAAAACATTGAACTAAGACAAACTTGAAAAAGCTGCAATAACGCGAGTGACGGCACTTCCCTTTTAACTTCAAAAAAGAGCTTATAAATTGTAATGTATATTTCATAATCGTTCAAAATTTAAATCATGTGAAAGCTAGAAGACCATTGTATTGCACCGTACTCCAGACAAAAATTAATAGTGAATATTAAGCACGTCGCGTTGCAGAAATCGATTAAAATAATGATGTAAAATGTCTTTTTTAAATTTGACGGCAAATCGCTGGTTTTACAAAAATAACTCACAAGACAAAATATTTAGTCATGTATATAATCTATCGAATAAAGTTAGTTTCATTGTAATCGGATCAAAGGGTCAAACGTAATAGGCGTTTAAAGAAAGACGCGCGACGTCATCTTGGATCGGCCGCCATCTTGTATAGCTGGGTGACCGAGATTGCTATCACGCGTTTTCACCATCCCCACGTGACCCCCTAACTAGAAAACATAAATATTTCTGGTCCCCCGAGTTGATACTCTAAAGTAATTTTTTGGCGCCTGGCTCACGGACTACAAAACAATGAACCTACTTTTGTTACTTCTAATAGAAGGGAGGTAATTGACCTCACGCTAGCCACAGAAAACCTCGCGTCTTTCGTGTCTAACTTGGCATGTGTCTAATGAGCCGTCTCTGTCGGATCATAGGCATATCTGCTTCACTGTCGCGACTACCTCTGTCCCGGTGGGGACGGAGATACGCAATTCAAAACGGACCAATTGGGCCGGCTATAGGGAAGACCTAATCCTACGCTACGGAGATGGTCACACTCCTAAACTTACTTCACCTAAGGACCTTGATAGGGCTGCTGGTGACTTACAGCGCTCCATTATGGAGTCGTTAACTTAACTTAAGACCGTTAACCGCTCGAGGCTTGTCCCTTGGTGGAACGCGGATCTCAGCCGGCTTGGGAAATACACGCGCAGGCTCTTTAACAAAGCCAAGCGCACGGGTGAGTGGGCTGGATACAGGCAGTCCCTTAACACCTACAACAGGGCCATTAGAGCTGCTAAGAAGGACTCCTGGCGGACCTTCTGTGAGCAATCCTCCAATGTCCCTGCCACGGCTAGGGTCATGAAGATCCAAGCGCACGATAATACACATCGACTTAATACTATTAAGTTGCAGGAGGGTGTGTACACTAAGTCTGGGGCTGAGACTCTCAAGCATATGCTGGAGGTCCATTTTCCTGACTCTACTTTAATCAATCCAACAAACCCTGACTCTCTCTACCCTGTTCTGCACAGGGCGAAGAGGGAGGACTGGCTTGTAGCCAGACAGGTTGTTACGATTCCCAAGCTTCGGTGGGCTGTCAACTGTTTTGAGTCCTACAAGTCTCCGGGACCCGATGGGGTCTTCCCTCTGCTTTTGCAGGAGGGCTTAGACCACATCGCCTCTCCGTTATGCAAGATCTATAGACTTTGCATTGCTCTCGGTCACATACCTCGTGACTGGAAGTTCTCTTGGGTCATCTTTATTCCCAAGCCCGGGAAGGTTTCCTATCTCGAGGCGAAGGCTTTTAGGCCCATATGCCTGACCTCCTTCTTCCTCAAAATTCTGGAGAAGCTGGTGGACAGGTACATTAGAGACGAGGTACTTTCGGTAACTCCTCTCTCTTCTTCACAATTCGCTTACCAAAAAGGTAAAGGGGGCCTTTGATAAGGTCTCTAGCTCGGTTATCACTGAAGCTGATAAGAGATTTGGCATCAGCGACACTCTTGGCCGCTGGATCAAGTCCATGCTCACCGACCGCGAGGTGTCGGCGTCCCTCCTTGGGGACTTTCTAGGGGTGATTACCAGCAGGGGCTGTCCTCAGGGTGGATTGCTCTCCCCCTGTTGTGGTGTCTGGTGGTGGACGAACTCTTGGGGAAGCTCGGGGGTGCTGGGGGCTGTCGCTGCTTCTGACGATGTAGTGATAGTCTTTACCGGGAAGTTCCCGGCTACTGTCACCGCACTTATGAGATCTGCTCTCTCTAACGTGGAGCAATGGTGTCAGGCGGTCAACCTCACTGTTAATCCCGATAAAACTGTCCTTGTTCCTTTTACGAGGAAGAATACTAAGGATCTGTTCAATGATATCTCTTTCTTTGGCCAGGTCCTGACAAAGTCCACCGAGGTGAAATACCTGGGGGTGACTTTTGATTGCAGAATCACATGGAAGCCGCATCTTGATCGGTGCATCAAGAAGGCCAAAATGCTTTTCTGGAGGACCAGGAGCTCTGTCGGACAGACTTGGGGCCTCAACCCCAAGGCTGTACACTGGCTCTATACTGGGATCATCAGACCCATATTATCCTACGGGGCACTTGTCTGGTGGACAAGGGTCCGGCTCAAGACGGTGCAGGCTGCCCTGCGCAACCTTCAAAGGCTTGCCTGCATCGGTGTTACGGGGGCCATGATATCGACCCCAACTGCTTCCCTGGAGGTTCTCCTTGACATGCTTCCTCTTCATCTTTTCATTGAAGAGGAAGCTGTCATGGGGGCCTACAGGCTCCACATTAATGGCTGTTGGGTTCCTAGACTTTGGGATTACAGCCATACAAAGCTCTTCTGGGAGTACGCCGCACTTGAGCCGTCGTTTACGATGTGCTCTGACAAAACCGTTACCAGTTTTGATTTCACTAAGCCATTCAGCATCCACTTTCCCAGTCGGGCCGAGTGGACTAACCTGCTGCCTCTTGGCACTGGGGGTGAAACTATTTGGTTCACCGATGGTTCCAAGACTGATTCCGGCGCTTACGCCGGCTATTACTGCCAAACCACAAGGGTCGGTTTTTCTGCTTACCTGGGCACCTTTGCTAGTGTGTTCCAGGCGGAAATTGCCGCGATCTGTTATTGCGCAGATTACTGTATTAACAAAGGGTATACCGGACGGACTGTGAGAATTTACTCTGACAGTCAGGCCGCCTTGAATGCGCTGAAACAGTGTCCGATTACCTCTCAACTGGTGCGTAGCTGCCTTGATCTACTAGCGCGTCTGGCGTCCTGCAACAGGGTTATGTTGTACTGGGTGCCAGGGCATAGCGGATATTATGGCAATGAGCAAGCCGATAGATTTGCGAATAGGGGCGCGGAGGCCAAGCTCTTGGGGCCGGTGCCGGCAGTCCCCATCCCCTACGGGTATGTCAATCGGAGTCTGCATGACTGGTTGACTGTCATACAAAACCAGCTCTGGCATAACATGGAGGGCCAGAGACAGACAAAACAGTTAGTCAATGGCCCCTGCAGGTCTCGCGCTAGAGACCTAATTTCGCTCAGCAGATGGGATATTAGGCTGGCCACCGGTCTTCAGACCGGACACTGTCGGGTTAATAGGCACCTCCATCTGATGGGTCTTGCTGACAACCCCATCTGCAGGTCGTGCCAGGAGAAGGAAGAAACATCCGCTCACGTACTTTGCGAGTGCAACTGCTTCCCCTCGCTTAGACTAGAACATTTTGATTCACACATTGTGGAGCCTTCGCGGGTCTCCTCTTTTATGGTGGAACGAATTCTTCGCTACGCTGCGGCTACGGGCCTATTCAAGGCCTGAATATGAGGTTGCACAATATGCCTTTAGTATCGGTGCCAGGGCGTGAGCCCCACCTCAATAATAATAATAAAAATAATCTCCCCCTTTCTCTCCTCTTTGACGGTACATTAGGGTAACGCCGGTATGCATAGAAAAGCGTCTGCAATCTGCAAGGAAGTGAATTCGAAGATGGTTTGTTCAAATTTTGAAATTTGGTTCATAACTGTTGCGTTTAAGAATGGGATGATGATATTGATATTGTTTCTTGATGTCTAGATAATTATTTTCCTTCTGGTGATAGAAATAAGTACATTTGTTTCTGAACTCATTACTTAATGTGAAGTTGTAGTTTTAGGTTTTTAATTATTATATTACCAATGCTTGTTTTGATTGCGTTTATAAAAATAATATTGAACTTATTTTCTTAAAGTTAGTGATCATAAATGATGATTAGTAATTGATTATTCTTATTAGTTAACATTAAGAGTTTATTAAATAAATTATCATTAACGTATATAGGTAAATCTAAACTTGAAACGATACTTTTGTCTTTGGCAAATATGTAACTGACAAGAACCCAATTATGAGTTAATTAAATTAATTATCATTATCGTTTTTAGGCAAATTTAAACTTGAAATGATAATTTTTCTTTGTCAAAACTTGTTACTGAAAAGTGAAAAGAACCTTAGAAAGTGTAAAATTTATTATTAGGATTGTTTGAGTAATCAAACGTTAATTGAAAGATTTTATTGCGAATGCCAATACTTGAATTTAAACATCAAATTTTAACTTTTTTTGTCCAAAATTGTAAGTTTTTAGACTTTAGCTTATTTAATCCCAAAACCCAAACTAAATGTACAGGTATAGTAAACCTCAAAAATGTGTCTGTCTAGAAGCACTTGCAAGTTAATTTAATTAACTAACAATATAAACATATTTATTTAATTCGAACACTTACAGAGATGGTAATATAATAAACTTGCTTAGTTACAGAAGTTTCCCTGTTTCACTACCCAGAGACCACGACATTAACTTCTTTTGGTTTACAAATCAACTATCTCTTACGTTAAAAATGTGTTTTTAACTTACAATATAAACATATTTATTTAATTCGAACACTTACAGAGATGGTAATATCATAAACTTGCTTAGTTACAGAAGTTTCCCTGTTACACTCTCCAGAGACTACGGTATTAACTTCTTTTGGTTTACAAATCAACTATCTCTTACGTTAAAAATGTGTTTTTAACTTACAATATAAACATATTTATTTAATTCGAACACTTACAGAGATGGTAATATCATAAACTTGCTTAGTTATGGAAGTTTCCCCGATACACTCTCCAGAGACTACGGTATTAACTTCTTTTGGTTTACAAATCAATTATCTCTTACGTTTAAAATGTGTTTAGTTTTTATTATATTTTAGACTTTCCGACGAGTACAATTCTTAAAATAATTTTGTAATCCATCTAATGCTAAAAACGCGACGTATTTTATAATTGTACCGCTCCCCATTTTAAAACTGCCAATCTACCATTTGCGAATTTCCCGCCAAGAGATTTCAATTCAGTCCGCTAGAGCCGCTGCTCGTCAGTTTACCTCTCAATTCTCGGCATGTATACGCGCGCTACCATGGAAACGCGAGACTCACCGGCTTGAACAAAGTTCCCTCCTCCCTGCCCCAGCTAAGCAAGATGTGAGAGGAACACGCCGGCCGCCGACCAGTGAGCTCACTGCGCCGACGTGCAAGAGATGCTATGTTTAAGCAACATAACTCGAGGATGGTAATAGGTCTGGACAGCCGAGAGCGTAAAGGCGTCACCTGCTCTGTGAGATGGTGCGGGATCGATACCCGGTGGAGGAGGAAGATAATTTCATAAAAAAAAATTAAATTATATCAAGTTGCAGAGCCACCTAAGTGTGGTTCTGTGTACTATTTAAAAATTTCCCAATTCCGCACAGGAAAAAAGGGGGGAATGGGGGAAAAAGACGCCCAGCCGTTTCTACCAATAGTCGGACTAAACCTTTTGCGCATCCGCTAGATGGCACAAAGCTAAAATATTGTAACCGCGCTTGCTAGATTTCTAAACTCGCCCGCCACGTGGCCATAAAAGCCTTGGCTAAAATGAAACGACTCCGGTACCTTAGGTTCATTCTAGAGAGCTGCATTTCAGTTTCAAACGTTACCATTTCCATACCATTTTTGTTCATATTTTTGTTTACCAATTCCACCCATAGATTTCGTCAACCTCCCCAAGAGTCCCCATCCGTTACCGATCCGTGGTTTCCAAATACCAACCATTCCCATTCCCTATTAAGAAACGTTATTGCATTTCCAACCATTACCGAAATGAACAATAGCAAAAAACCATTTCCCTACCATAGTGTTCGAAAGAATATAACCCTTGAGCGTCTTGGTTTGGCCCAGAACTACCACTGAAATACAGGTTCTTCATCGGGAATTTTAGTAAAAATAAGGGGGCTGAAGAACTGTACTAAAATCTGACTGGACTGAGGGACTCCTGCTCGCCCGTCGCCAAGTACCATGAATCACTTCCCAAAATAATTATTCCGAGAATTTAGCGCGAAAACTTACAATGGACTGATTGACAGCTACAATAACTGTGAATCTTGTGTGCTAAAGTAATATGAGGATGAGCTAGAAGACGGCACTGTTAGCTTAGCCAGCTAGGCTACAACAAACTAAGTGAGATGAGTAGTAGAGGTACCTATATTATATTGCCATATATCGTCTTATAGAGTCAAAGGCAGAGAGCTGCCATTACTCAGTGGCGAAAACCTTTTTAAGTCTTTTTAGAATAGAGTAGTGTCGGTAGAGAGGCGAGTAGACTGTGTATCCCTCCCTCTAGGCACGCTTTTGTAAGAGGGGATACTGTACGCGCCTGGTAGGGGGATGACACTGAGCTAAGAGATAGAAGGGTATGACGTTTGCGGTATACGGACTAAATACCCCCAAGACAAAAGACCCCCGGTCATAATCCCCCCATTTTTAAAAACGTACAAAATCCCCCCTCTCTCAAGACTAAATCCCCCGGTCATTTTCCCCCATCGTAGTTAAGAGTACAAAATCCCCCCACCCTCTAGACAAAATCCCCCCACCCTCTAGACAAAATCCCCCCACCCTCTAGACAAAATCCCCCACACTCTAGACAAAATCTACCCACCCTCTAGACAAAATCCCCCACGCTCTAGACAAATTGCCCGGTCATAATCCCCCGACAATAAAAAATACAATATCAATATTATCTAAAACACTGGAAGCCTCAGCGATCTGGTGGCGTAGTTAATTAATTAGCTGGGGATCGACTAATCTGCTGAATGTCTGAACGTCTGAACTGCTGAAAATAGTAGAATTCCTACTATAAAATTCTCCCGTCCTACCAAACCGTAAACTGTCTGAACCTTTTAGACTATTTTGCTGAAATGCCGAATTCTGAACAGTGAACATTGAAATTAAAGTAAGAGATCGTCTGAACCTTTTTGACTATTTTGCTGAAATGCTGAATTCTGAACCGTGATCTTTGAAATTAATGTAAGATTGAGACCGTCATAACTTTTTTGATTATTTTGCTGAAATGCTGAATTCTGAACCGAAATTAATGTAAGATAGAGACCGTCTGAACATTTTTGACTATTTTAATGAAATGGTGAATTCTGAACCGAAATTAATGTAAGATAGAGACCGTCCGAACGTCTTTGACTATATTGCTGAAATGCCGAATTCTGAACTGAAATTAATGTAAGATAGAGACCGTCTGAACTTTATTTGACTATTTTGCTGAAATGCTGAATTCTGAACCGAAATTAATGTAAGATAGACACCGTCTGAACTTTTTTGACTATTTTGCTGAAATGCCGAATTCTGAACCGAAATTAATGTAAGATAGAGACCGTCTGAACGTTTTTGACTATTTTGCTGAATTCTGCACCGTGAATTTTGAATTAATGTAAGATAGAGACCGTCTGAACTTTTTTGACTATTTTGCTGAAATGCTGAATTCTGAACCGTGAATTTTGAAAATGAAAATGAAGTAGAATGGAGACCGTCTGAACTTTTTTAACTATTTTGCTGAAATGCTGAATTCTGAACCGTGAATTTTGAAAATGAAGTAGAATGGAGACCGCCTGAACTTTTTTGATTTTTTTGCTGAAATCCTGAATTCTGAACCGAAATTAATGTAAGATAGAGACCGTCTGAACGTTTTTGACTATTTTGCTGAAATGCTGAATTCTGGACCGTGAACTTTGAAATTAATGTAAGATAGAGACCGTCTGAAATGTTTTGACTATTTTGATGAAATGCTGAATTCTAGATCTCACTAATAAAAGCAGAATCTACAAAAATTATGAAATTTATGCTAATAATATTTGAAAAGGTGGATTTTAATTTAGAAAAAATTAGGAAATGGTCCCATTTTATTTGTGTTGTAAATGAAGTAAGCATCTGGAAAAGGTGGATTTGGATTTTAATTGAGAAAAATTTCAGAAAAGGTCTCATTTTATTTGAGTATAAAAAGTTTGGAAAAGGCAAATTTTAGTTGAGAAAGCCTAGTTACTTAAAAACCAATTAGTGCCTTTTTCCCAAAATATTGGTTTAATGCTTTTTTTTAGAAACTAAAATATCACTAATGTAATTTTCGCAACTTCCCGCTTATATTCTCCTTTTCCTTATTTTTGGAATTTCTAAAATTTTCTTCACCCAATAATTTGGAAATTTCTCAGATTACTTTACCAAAAATGAATGGTTTTGGTAAATTCTGTATGTCCTAAAAATATCATAGCTATACTATCTTTCATTAATTTCGGTTCAGAATTCGGCATTTCAGCAAAATAGTCAAAAAAGTTCATACGGTCTCCTTTCTACTTCATTTTCAAAATTCACGGTTCAGAATTCATCATTTCAGCAAAATGGTCAAAAAAATTCAGACGGTATCCATTCTACTTCATTTTCAAAATTCACGGTTCAGAATTCAGCATTTCAGCAAAATAGTTTAAAACGTTCTTAAATTAATTTCAAAGTTCACGGTTCAGAATTCAGCATTTCAGCAAAATAGTCAAAAAGGTTCAGACGATCACTTACTTTAATTTCAATGTTAACTGTTCAGAATTCGGCATTTCAGCAAAATAGTCAAAAAGGTTCAGACAGTTTTCGGTTTGTTAGGACGGGAGAATTTTATAGTAGGAATTCTACTATTTTCAGCAGTTCAGACGTTCAGACATTCAGCAGATTAGTCTATCCCAATTAGCTGGCACCTTTTCCAAAATATTTTCCTATTAATTAGCTGGCACCTTTTCCAAAATATTCTCCTATTAAATAGCTGGCACCTTTTCCAAAATATTCTCCTATTAATTAGCTGGCACCTTTCCAAAATACTCTCCTATTAATTAGCTGGCATCTTTTCCAAAATATTCTCCTATTAATTAGCTGGCACCTTTTCCAAAATATTCTCCTATTAATTAGCTGGCACCTTTCCAAAATATTCTCCTATTAATTAGCTGGCACCTTTTCCAAAATATTCTCCTATTAATTAGCTGGCATCTTTTCCAAAATATTCTCCTATTAATTAGCTGGCACCTTTTCCAAAATATTCTCCTATTAATTAGCTGGCACCTTTTCCAAAATATTCTCCTATTAATTAGTAGGCACCTTTTCTAAAATATTCTCCTACAAATTAGCTGCCACCTTTTCCAAAATATATTAGCGACCAACAAAGGTATGCCTTTTCCAAAATGTTATTTTTTACATTTATTGGGGGGAATGTGTCCTGGGGCTGGGGGGAATTTGTCCTAGGGCTGGGGGTATTTTTTCTTCATCATCCATTCGGGGGAAATTGTCCGGGGGATTTTGTCTCCTACCTGAGGCGATTATGTCTTTTTCTTCTCTAATGGGGGGATTATGTCCGGGGGATTATGTCCAGGGGGGATTATGTCCTACATTCGACGTTTGCATACGTAGAACTGAAATTACTCTATTTTAGGATCTTCCATAGAAAATAGGTTCCATCCATTTACCAACCATTTCCAAACTCAAAAGTATATCAATTTAACCACTTCCATTCCATATTGGTTGTTTTCCATCCATTCCCAATCCGAATATGTGATATTACTAGAAAAACCATCCATTCCCAAGGTTTTCCATGGTTACCCCGGGAAATGGAAATTTACCGTTTCCATGCAGCTCTCTAGTTCATTCCTTCTTTTTACCTCTCCGTGTGACGTAGTCCAGGAGAGGTTCTGTAACGGCCGTGTCTGTGTGCCTGTGCGTTTGCATTACTATACTTATGAGGACCGCGACGAGAAAACACACCAATCCTGTGGGGACCGTAGTCACTTATGGGGACGCACACCCCGGTCCCCATTAAACCCAAAAAAAACATATGCTCAAATTAATTATTTTTTGATTTTAATTGCTTAAAATTAGTTTTTAAGGTGGTCCCCACAAAGACGGCAAATTACACATTGCCGATTTTGTGTAACACACGGACTGATAATAGCGCCCCCTTATCGGTCCTCGCAAGAACTAGAAAGCACACACTACTACTTCCGGTATGAGTGAAGGCCCCATAAAAGCGGTATTTTAACAATGATCAGAAAAATTAAACACAAACGCACTGTTTTCTTTATTTTGAGAAGATAAGCACATGAATACTTTCTATCTTAACTAGCTCTTATATAAAACGACTATGAGAAGGCACTTGTGTTGCCAGTATTACTGTATTATTAAAAATTTAAGAACTTTTAATTTCAAATGATAATAATAGTATGAATAAAAGTATAAGGTGTAGTCAATATTTATGTAGGCCTCTAAGATAAGACAGCATACCGTCTCTAAAGTATAATATATATATATATTCACCTATAGATTACTAATTTCCATTACGTCGGAATATACCAAAACTGAAAGGTTCTTAAAGTCCATAACGGAAATAAGAAATCAATAGCTGAATACTTAATGGGTAACTTGAAGTGTACTATACAATGCCTTATTTTTAATATATTTAAAAGTTTAGTTAATAAAAAAACGTTGGGAATAGGGTCCCCATAGCGAATGTAGTAATTCAAATTTAAACACAAAATGTGATTTATTACAAATTTCAATTTGACAGAAAGACATCAGAAACACGAAGATATTTCTACTTCGTTATACGATATCTAATTAAATCGCATAATTTTCACCAAAAGCAAAAACCATGAAAAACCGTTGGCTCAAAGGTCCCCGTAATGTACTTGAAATACCCAAAATTAGACACAAAATGATGTAAATTATAAATTTCATTTATAAAGGTTTTTTTAAACAATTTTAGATACGACAACTTACCAAGTTTATTATTATTCATTTATATGAAAAATAATAATACAACGTTAAGAAAAGGGTCCCCATAGCGGATGTAGTAATTCAAATTTAAACACAAAATGTGATTTATTACAAATTTCAATTTAACTGAAAGATATCAAAACCACGAAGATATTTCTACTTCGTTATACGATATCTAGATAAATCGCATTATTTTCACCAAAAGCAAAAAACATGAAAAATCGTTGCGTCAAAGGTCCCCGTAAAGGATTTAAAAATGCAAAGTTAGACACAAAATGGTGAAAATTATAAATTTCAAGTAAAAGGTTTTTTTTAAATAATTTTATACACGTCAACCTTCGAAGTTAACTTTTATTCATCCATATGAAAGATAATAAAAATTTTTGGGAATGGGGTCCCCATAGCGGATGTGGTAATTCAAATTTAAACACAAAATGTGTTATGTAACAAATTTCAATTTCACAGAAAGACATCAAAAACAAGAAGATATTTCTACTTCGTTATACGATATCTAGATAAATCGCATTATTTTCACTAATATCAAAAATCATGAAAAACCGTTGGCTTAAAGGTCCCCATAAAGGGTTTAAAAATTCAAAATTAGACACAAAATGGTAAATTTTAAATTTCAAGTAAATGGTTCTTTTTGAACACGACAACCTTCGAAGTTAACTTTTATTCATCCATATGAGAGATAATAAAAAAACGTTGGGAATGGTGTCCCCACAGCGGATGTAGTAATTAAAATTTGAACACGAAATGTTATTTGTTACTAATTTCAATTAAACAGGAAGACATCATAAACACAAAGCTATTTCTTCGTTATACGATTTCTAGATAAATCGCATTATTTTCGCCAAAAGCAAAAAAAAATGAAAAACCGTTGGCTCAAAGGTCCCTGTAATGGATTTAAAAATTCAAAATTAAACACAAAATGGTGTAAATTATAAATTTTATTTATAAAGGTTTTTTTAAACAATTTTAGATACGACAACTTACGAAGTTTACTTCTATTCATTTATATGAAAAATAATAATACAACGTCGGAAAAAGGATCCTCATAGCAGAAGTGGTTAGTGAAATTTAAACACTAACTGGAAATTATTACGAATCGGCAATCTAGCTTAATTACCCGCCATCGGTAATCTAGCTTAATTTTCTGCAATCGGTAATCTAGCTTAATTTTCTGCAATCGGTAATCTAGCTTAATTTTCTGCAATCGGTAATCTAGCTTAACTTCCTTTAATCGGTAATCTAGCTTAACTTCCTTTAATCGGTAATCTAGTTTAATGATAATAATAATAATAATAGTAATAGGCTTTTATTTAGGATATACCTTTAAGAATTTTCTTATTTACAAAAGTGTCCTGCTTTTAAGTTAAGATTTTAAAATTAAAAAGAGAAAAGCTCTAATTTTTCTGCTATTACTCAAGACGGTATGGTCCCATTTCTCCCAATTCTGTGTTTCCCAAAATACATTTTTATCCCAAACTTTCCGATTCCCAGTTCTCCCAATCTTATATTTCCCAATCGGAATTTTTATCCCAAACTATTCAATTCTCATTTCTCCCAATCGAATGGTTTCGTCTAATATTTTATGCTGCAAAGGGTTGCTTTCAAAATGACTTTGATTATTTTTAATGCGAATAGGTTAGGTTAGGTTAGGTTAGGTTAAATAATTTTCCTTCCATTTAATGTGAAGTGTTATTCAAAATGTATTATATTTTTCTGCTAGATCCACGAGAAAGTTCGTGTTTTATAAATCATTTAACTATGGTACGCATTTTCCAAAATATTAATGTTTAACTTCATTGACTTCTCAAATAATATGCCTTTTCCAAAACATTACTGTTATGTTAGGTTAGGTTTGGGTTGGTTAGGTTAGTAATATTTTATAAATCATTTAACTATGGTACGCCATTTCCAAAATATTGATGTTTAGCTTCATTGACTTCTCAATTAATATGCCTTTTCCAAAACATTACTGTTATGTTATGTTAGGTTAGGTTTGGTTAACAATATTTTATAAATCATTTAGCTTTGGTACGCCTTTTCTAAAATATTGATGTTTAGCTTCATTGACTTCTCAAATAATATACCTTTTCCAAAACATTACTGTTATGATAGGTTAGGTTTGGTTTGGTTAAGTTAGGTTAGTAATATTTTATGAATCGTTTAACAATGTTACGCCTTTTCCAAAATATTGACGTTTAGCTTCATTGACTTCTCAAATAATATGCCTTTTCCAAAACATTACTGTTATGTTATGTTAGGTTAGGTTTGGTTTGGTTAGGAGGACGTCTCTTCCTCTTTGGAGCGGTTATACACTTCAAGTAAGTGTACCCCTTATGAAATGAAAAAATAAATAAATAAAACCATCAAATTCTACTCTATTTGAGTCTTTTTGGGTATGCAATATTGGGTTAATTGGAATAGGAGAACTGGGAATTGGGTTGAATTATGTTTGGGTAAATGGGAATTGGGTGTTTTAAATTGGGTGAAATGGGGGGTAACCTGTTCGACCACCAAACAGAAAATACAAGATTCAGGAGGAAAGAATAAAACAACCGGGTATTCTCTAAAAAGGGAACTGGATGCGGGGAGAAAAACTCCATTTGAATATCTAGAAATCATAAAATGGAAATTCAAACTAAACTGAATATGTAAAACATATCATTGTTAATAAAACAAAAAAATTCTCTTTTAATTTATTAACATATGTTTTATGCTGAATTGGGAGAAAAGAAATTGGGGGAAAAGGCATAGTGTTGGGTCAAATGGGATTGGGAGATATAGGAATTGGGAGAAACGGTTTGGGTTAAATGGGAGTAAATCCTCAAGACTAGTAAGATTGTTCAAATAATTGTTTATCTTATCTATAACAAGTTTATAAGATTGTTTTTGTTTGAGGTCCATTGGGAGTCTATTCCCGAGCTCTATACCCTTATGCTTCAAGCTTTTATTTCTATATCTGGAGAAGTTTTCCGTATAGAAGTTATTTGTTGTGCCACGAGTTTTTACGTTATTATTTTTTTTTGAAACCATATTTGAATAAAGTCAGGGTAATAACTAATTTTTATTCTGTACATTAATTTCAGCCCTTCTAGGTGGTAATTATGTTGCAGAGATGTAATATTAGCTTTTGGGCTGGCAGCTGTAAGTGAGTAAAATTTTTTGCGCTTTAGCTATCATCTTGATACACTCTTCATGTGTAGCAGTTCCCCTGCTAGGCTGCTATGTTCACAAAGCATTCGTTAAGCATGTTTGCTACTGTTTCTGGATCTTCGTTTTTATTGGCCTTGTATTCCATCTCCGTTATAGGTTTGGTATTCTTTTGCTTGAGTTATGGCTTAATGGTTTTCCAAATATTGGTCGTTTCATTACTGCCGATTCCAATATTAATTTTGAAGTATCTTGTCTTCTCTTTATGGATAAGAGTGTTGACCAAGTTTCTCTGTTTCCTGTACATATTTTGGTACTTTTCCTTATGAGCATGGTTTACTGTTCTTTTCTTGGTCTTGAATTTGTCTGTTATGTGAATTTGATGTTTTATATTTGAGGTTAGCCACGGGGCGCTTTTAGTAGATACATATTTTCTCTTAGCGCGGCATGTTTGTCCAGGCGGTCAATTATTTCATTTTGTAACATCTGTAGGCCCCTTTCTGGGCTGTCAATGGATTCCTTAGCCTTGTTTAATTTTGTATGGAGTTCTTGAACGAATTTCGAGGTAATTTTCTTATGCAGTTTTATACTCATTTTCTTCCTTATGATCCATGTTAGGTCATGGTCAGATGCTCCACATGCCTTTACTATGACATCTGTGATTCGTTCCGGGTGATTTACATAAATATGATCAATCAAACTTGTTGAGTTTAGGATAATTCTGATCGGGGATGTTATCATTTGTATGAAATTCCCCAGTGTCTTGAGAGGTTGTCTTACCTTTGCCGATAGCGTGGTGGCTTTGAGGTTACAGTTCGTGTTCCTATGATCAGAATTTCGTTGTTTGTCTTAAACAGTAAGAAATCAATGTTACTCCTTAGTTAAGTTACTTTAATGCCATAGACTTGTGCAGAGCTGTATTCTTAAAGAAAATTAATTAGATTTCAAGCGAGGTTATCGACTCGCGAACAGACAGCGCTTGGATTCAAGCTTACTTAACTTTCTACAGAGTATTTCATCCATAAAACTTTAAATAGAATTACTCCAATTGTTTTCAACCACTAAACGCTAAAAAATGCGAGTTTCGAACGTGCTGTCAGTTTCTAATAAAACAGGGCATCATTGAAAAAATCGTAAATCGAGGTATTTTTGAAAAATTAAAACTAAATATACTTAACACAAAAGTTTCTGAATGAAAAGTAGAAAAGGTCCTAATAAAAAGATCTTATGTTCATTTAAAAACGTTTTGAATCCTAAGGAATTTATAAGTTTTGGAATATACGGTCCAGAATGTGGCTTTTTTTATAAAAATTCCAGGTTATTTCAATGGGAAGTTTCGGGTTTTTTTTCCAAAAAGGCTGATTAATTTTATGTTAATGAAAACCACCCTTAGCAATTTGACCTTTTATAAAATAAACTATTAGACGGATCTCTTCGAAATTTTAGTTAGTTGATATTGTGAGTAAATTCTATTTTGTGTTTCATTTGACATATTACATCTATAATACTTTTGTAACAACAATTTTTCACTTTCTTTGCTTTAAAGGAAAATTTGAAGAATTTATGATTCATCTTGAGTTTAACTGTGAAATTTTCATACCCGAGATGGCGATTTTTCGTCTTTTTTCTTTGAATATTAAAAAACTTCCTCAACCAAACGCATGAAAAAAGATTACAATTTTTGATGTAAACCTGTTTAAATGAAATGTTAATAAAATCCAGTATTGTGTCTAATTGTTACTATTTACACCTGTTATATGGACCCGTCTTCCAATGGGTTTTGTGTTTTTGCTTTAGATAAAAACTGGATAATTTCCGAAGGTATCGTATAACACATTAAAAGAGCCTCGAATATTTGATATCAACCGGTCCTGTTTCATTGAAATGCATAATACACCTCATTTTTGTTCAGTTTTGAACTCTTATATCCATCATGGGGAGCCTTTTTCATGCGGTTTTTCATTATGTTTCTAGTTAGTAGTCTTTGTAAGTAAATAAAATCAATTTTCGATATATTTCCGTTGAATTGTAATTTTAAAATCACCCATTTTAAACTATTTTTCAGGTGAATAGTAAACTCCGTAAGGTGTCGTATCTAAATTTTTAATATATACTTTTTTAATTGAAATTTATAATTTGCAACATTTTGTGTCTCATTTTGGATTTTCACAGCCTTTGTGGGGACCCTTGACCCAACGGTTTTTCATGTTTTTTACTTTAGGTGGAAATAATACCATTCCTTAGGTTTCGTATAACGCAATAGCAAGAGCTTTGTACTTTTGATATCTACCTGTTTAATTTAAATTTGTGATAAATAAAATTTGAGTTTAAAATTGACTTACTACATTCGCTGTGGAGACCCTTTTTCCAACGGTTCTTTGTCATTTTCCTTGTGGATGAATAATAGTAAACTTCGTAAGGTATGATGTCTAAAAGTTTTGATATATACCTTTTTAATTGAATATTATAATTTACACCATTTTGTGTCTAATTTTGGATTTTAAGCCCTTTACGGGGACCTTTGACCCAACGGTTTTTCATGTTTTTTGATTAAGGTGAAATAATGCGATTTCTTGAGATATCGTATAACGAAGTTGAATAGCTTCGTATTTTTGATATCTTCCTGTTTAATTGATATTTGTGATAAATAAAATTTTCTGTTTAAATTTGACTTACTACATCCGCTATGAGGACCTTTTTTAACGCTTTTTCATTATTTTTCTTTTGGTTGAATAATAGTAAACTTGGTTAGGTGTCGTAACTAAGATTTTTGATATATAATGCACTATATATAAGGGCTGTGCGAGTCTTGATTTTTTGGTTTCGAGTCGAGCCTCCCGCCTCTCTTTTTTCGGTTTTCGAGCTTCGAGCCGAGTCTCGAGTTTCTTATCGAGCATCAAGCCTTAGCTGCATGTTCAAAATCTGGTTTCGGGCTTTTAACGCGCCTTAAATTTCTATGGCGAGCCTTAACGACTTTCAATTTTAGCTCTTAATTTTCAATGCTACTGTTTATACATTCAATTACTTTCCTTAGGAAAGAACACTATTAAGTCGTAAATATAACGATATACTTTTTTAGACTATAATACACTTGAATCCTATTATCACACTTTTGTAATTCCCTTTAAACAGAGAAAAACGACCACATGAAAATTGATAACCATAAAATTGGATTTATTATAATAAATAATATTTAGATATTCCTCAAAAATCGAGCGTTTTTAAGTGTAATAGGTAGCTCGTGAAATTTTTGACGAAAATTGTATAACCGTTATAACAGGGTCCTCATAACGCGTATAGCAGTCAATTAACACAAAAAGGGATTAATTCTCAATTTGAAAAATAGGGTATATATCAAAATTTTTAGCCTATTTTAATTACACCATTGGCCATCTATTTAGTTAATCTGAAAACATTGAAAACCCTTGGAACAACGATCAGCATACGGACGTACAGTTGAGACGAGATGGAACATTCTGGATTTCAAGTAAATAAGATATTGAAAATCCAAGAATATATTTATGTTTTATACCTTTGAAACAAATTTCAAATTTCTGTGCATAGCATTATGAAAAAACTAAAAACCTTTGATTCTGGAGGTAAAAGTCAAAGTTAAAAACAATCCAGATTTATTCTTCTAGATTCAATTAAACATTATATCAAATTATGATTCTAATTTACTGCGTGATTCAGAATCTTAAGAAATTATCTAGTTTCATCCAAATGCTCAAAAAGATTTCATATGGATTTATTTAAATTTCAATTTAATATGTTTATTATTAAATTCGAGGCTATTTTTCAGTGCGTTGTACCTTAGGAGATTTAATGATTTTCAAAAATTTAAAAATTATGAAAAAAGGGTCCCAAAATCGAATATAAAACCTCAACACCAAAA